>OW625251.1:0-600000 GCA_905147745.2 Phlogophora meticulosa | reverse complement strand
CTACCTCGAGAACTGCTGTGTCCTGTATTGTATTGTTAGACGGGCCGATTTCCGCAACTCCACGACGTAGCGCGTATTTTGCGTAAAGGGTGGGACAATACCTTATTCGATCCACCCCAGTTCCCCGAGAAAGGCCAGCAGCGCCCTGACGTTACTGGCGATCTCTCGGAGAGTAACCGGGTTACCGAAGTATTTAGCCCTGTATGCAGTAACCTCTGGACAGTGGAGAAGCACGTGGTCCGCCGTCTCGTCCACCTCCATGCATGCTCTGCATAGCGGGCTATCTGTAACTCCTATAGTAAACAGGTGCTTGTTTAATGACCCATGACCTGTGACAGCGGCTGTGACTGTGCGCAGCTGCTGCTGCTGTTTTGTAAAGCGGCCGTCAATTGCAGGGAGTACCTCCCTGGACAGCCTGCAGTCTGTTTGGTCTGACCAAATTTTGTTGTGTTGAACCCTAGTGCGTTTCCTTACCAGAGTGCGTATATACCCAAAGGGGAGTGGTACGATGGGTTCCGGTCCCATTACTGCCATGCTAGATCCCCTTCTTGCGAGTTCGTCTGCAGCATCATTGCCACGAGAACCGCTGTGTCCTTTAATCCATTGAATGGTTATGTTGTTTAGAATACCCACCTGATTCAAGCGGTGATGACATTCGTATAAAAGCCCAGAGTTGGTTGTGTAGCATTTTAGTGCTTGCAGGACCGACATGCTGTCTGATAGAATACGGACAGTGTGGTCCCGAACCTGTCTGGCTGCGAAAGCTGAGGCTGCTAGGGATATACCCATATACTCTGCTTGGAACACCGTATTGTGGGCCCCTAGAGGTGTGGCTATATGTATATTGAGGTCCTCCGAAAAGTTGCCAGCGCCAGAGCCAGGAGCTGAGTCGGCTTTCGCCGACTTCACTCCGGTTGGTTGAAATGGCCTTGGATTGTCCATGTATGTAAAGTAGTATTATTCGTCTCTCTGGCTCCCACCCACCATGGAGCCCGCAACTGGGAACGTCTCACTGTTAAGAAGCTTGATCGTTAGGACTACCAGAGAGATATAGGAACGCAAGGCTGGTTTACAGTGCGACATCGGGTGCTCACTTACACCGTCAGCATGACCTTCACCGACCGCTTCTGCCACCCGAGGATGGCGCCGGCGGACCTCACGCACCTCGCCTGTGGCCCTCTGACGGGACACTGTGACCATTTCCCTACCCCTGGCTAATGAGTAGGGCCACCGTTTCGCCTGAAATCCAGACCAAAGAGGGCGTGTTGCCTCACGTACGCACAACCACCAGCGCCGATCGGCTCAACCCCCCAGGACTCCTTCATCCCTGCTTACGACCCTCAACTGCGCAGGTCCTAGCGCAGGTGGTTACTACTCCTACTCGACATCAGCTGCTTGTAGTGACGACGAGCCCGATAATCTTCCAGGTTCAACGTGGCACTGCGTCCCACCGGACAACCACGACTGGTCACTGTGGCTGGCGACAGAGGCACGGCTCCGTGTCCCTTCGTCATGAACCCTCATGGCAACTGGATGGTCACCATCAAAACCAACAAGGAAGTCATGATTGTAAGTTATTTTATCTTTCTATTGTCGTAATGGCCCAGTGATTAAGAAGAATGCGCAGACGCAGCCCGCGTTTCAGGTCAGTATAAGGTATGTTACTGAAAGAGTTATTCGCGTATATGTATACCACAACAAACATACATAGAATTGTGGTTAAATGTCATCATGTAATGAAACACTTATTCAGTTGCATAAATCGAACTGAAAAAGTCGTACTAATGATTTTAATTATTAATACTTTGTGGAGTACACATTTGTTAGTTACGAAAGCTCCAAATTGCTTAAAACATGAAAATTTAAATTCCACGAGCTGCCTCTACGCATTCACCTAAAGGTCTCACCTGGCATGAAAAACATTGAGACTTTTTTAATTCATTTGTACCATCTCGGACGGATAAGGTTCAAAACTGGTTCACCTCCAGCGATGATACCTACTTTATTAGTTTATCTTAGACATTACTGACATCTACACACATTACAATGAGTATAAGTCTGAAATCGCCAACCCGCCTTGGTAAAGCCCAAGTGTTCTGGGTATTTGCTATATATAATAAAAATATCTATCTATGTAATGTATTGTATTAATTACATCAGTCATCTAGTACCCATAATACAAGCTCTGCTTAGCTCGGGGCTAGATGATGCTGTGTGGATTGGATGAGGATGAATTTAAAATCAAGGCGGTACACATAAGACCTCAAAGGAATAAATGCATTAGAAGATTTGTAGTACCCACTTGTAATAACTATTGTGGACCAAGGTGTAGAAAATGCTTAGTCCCAAATTTTTTTAATGATATACCAATAGATTAAGAACGTAGCTGTACTACAAAAATGTCTTTTAAAAATAAAGTGGGGAAGTTTCTTTTTAGCACCTTTTGTCAGAACTTTGTTTACGGGAGCTACATCTGTCAACAAACTGCTGTACAGTTTGGCAGAAGAAACATTGCAACAACATAACTGTGTTGAGATTGGCTTCCAGTCTAACCGGCTACAGCTGAATATCGATTGAAACTGTAAGAAAAGACTACTTTCATAACAGTGTAGTGACATCCATTCATGTCGATGACATATCTTGGATACAAGTGTTCAATGTACATGATGCGAATAATGTAATTTATTTGATGGTAAGTTTCTGTATTTTCCCAACGATCCGGTTTAAGGTTAGACTTCCTTGGTTTCTGTGATTGCAAATTAGCGCGTCACGAAAATATTATTTCGCCACAATATTGTGGACTGTTAATGACACTATCACACTTCCCACTAACAATATTATTAACACCAGAACAGCTGAACAGATCTGGATGAAGTATGGCGCAGATATAGATTAATAGTCTGGCATAGCACGTAGTGTATTTTTTACCACGGAAAACGGAAGTATTCCCGTTGGAATTCCGATTGTTTAAATAAATAAATAAATAAATAAATATTGCTGGACAATCCACACAGCATCATCTAGCCCCAAGGTAAGCAGAGCTTGTGTTATGGGTACTAGATGACTGATATACTTAATACAATACATTACATAGATAGATATTTTTATTATATATAGGAAATACCCAGAACACCCGGAACAAATATTTGTAGATCGTACAAACATTTGTCCCAAGGCGGGAATCGAACCCGCAACCTCTTGCGTCGCAGGCGGACCTTCGCCCGCCGCGCCACATCGGTCGTCAATGTCGTCAAGTCGTTTCATGTTGACTTAAAACGTAAAACCGCGGGGCGCTGCTAGTGATTTATAGTTCTGCTTCGCATTCTAAATGTTGTTGACGACTATTGAATCGTTGAATGAATTCTAATCATTCAGGACTCACTACTATCAGTGTTAATTTTAAACCGTAGGGCTAGGCAACTGGGCCTAACCCAGTTGTAAACGTCCCTTTGTGCCTATTGGCCCAGCTCAGTTCTGTCTCCTGGTCGATATGGAGGGAAGAAGAAATTGCGTAGTTTTCTTAGTCCTCCACTGCTTTTTTCTGATTAATTTCGTTGCGGGTTCCAAGACAGTTGAATCGTTTCTCCGGGACTCGACGGACTTCATTGTCTCGACGCTTTCCTAATGGTCGCCACTGTTGATTCTGGTTTTCAGGAGTTGCAGTGGATTGGGAATAGTGTGGCGGGCTCGTCCCATAGTAAAAAATATTTAAAAAAAATCCTATTATACACTTTCAGGGCGACCGCGACATGACAGTGGGGATCAAGTCAACTGTAGCGATCCCTGAGGCAGATTGGCACCTGGACTACATCACCCCTCGCCCGTAATGCTTGATACGCAACAACAGTCTTCACGGCCGCTGTGGATTCTAAGAAGGTATGATACGTTTAAATGATTAAACGTCGCCTATTTTTTTTTGTTTTTATGTCGTCGCGCCACACTAGTAATTTCTCTTATATCGTGGGTGCGTTAACAAACATTTAAACTCACATACACAAACAGCCAGACCCGGAACAACCACCTGTAGACCAGAGAAATATTTTTTCCGTGCGGGAATGGAACCCGCGACCCGTAGCGCACCAGCCAACCACTCGGCCACTGCGCCCACCGTGTCGTCTATTGGTGGTAGTCATTTTGCATTGATATTCTATTTATTTGAACAACACAAAGAAACGAAATCAAAATAACCACTGCTATAATTTCATTAAGTTTGGTATAGCCGGGATTACTTATTTAGTCAGAAAGGAATGTCCATATTATTGTTTGGTGGAAAGAAGTTTAGGTGTATAAGGGTCCGAATATCCGATTACTGCTAAGAATAGCGGTGACTACTTTCGTGTACTTTTCCTAATTTCTACGTTTTATTCTGATGTTCGTTGTGCTGTACACAAACATGATGTCTACCTACCAAAATGAAATTTTTAAGAAGTGAATAATTTACTTTTTAATTAAAAATCTTATTGCACCATGAACCACCAGAATCATGCAGTCATGGTGTCAGTTTGTGCGTCCAAGTCCCTTCCACCGTGTATACATAGTATAGTTCTTTACTCATTGATTATAAATAGTATTGGTTCTGTCTCTTATGCTTTGGTAAGCAGAAGAGACAGAACCAATAAACCATGCTAAAGGCGTGAGTTTATGCTTGTATGTATGTTATGTGATACTTATCTAAGTGTATATGCACATTTATGCATATTGAATAGTTTTAGTGAAGTATAGCAGCAAACTATAGTTGAAAGTGATGACACGATTAAACATTATCCATGCTGTAGAAGCCATATTTAGAAGTTGGTCTTTAATTATGAATTGTTTTTAGGTGAATCCCATGGCTCGCTTGTGCCATAATTGCTACAGAGCAGCTTGATGTACAGTTGCCCGGATGCCTTATCAGACCCAGATCCGGAGCAGAGCAGAGCAGAGCAGAGCAGAACAAAAGCATCAACTCAAGAAATTACAGTTGTATGACCTGCGCTGCACTTCATTTCTGATCAAGAGATGTCGTCACAGCAAAGCTCTCGACTATCATCAGGTTCGGAATGGATACTTTTACCACAATACAACAACATACGATACTCACACTGGAGTCTGAATCATTGATATTTAAGTTGTTACAACATTATAAATTATATCTTCCAACCCATAATAGGATTGGTAGTAATGATCTTATCGTTAATGTGTGGGATGATGCACTGTACAATTCCATCACTACATATTTTAACTCTCAGCAAACATCACAAGATCCATAGCTCATTTGAGAGGCTTGGTAATCAATGTAATCATATCTGCTCTTACATCAATTTACCGCTTTCTTTGCTGGATTTGCCTTTAAATGCATTTAAATGTAATCCATAATGTATCCATGGAATACTTTTCCATCAAGTATACTACTTAGACAACAAGAATAATAGGGAGCTCTTTGTAAAATACAAGATAATTTTATAATATTGTTTCACTCTATTTAGCTTATTGCAGGTGAATAAATCTATTGCATAACTTTAGGTTTATTTTATTGACATAATCCTCTCATTCATTGTTTTGTTTAATTTCATCTTGACATTTTATTTACAGGGACGACGCGAGGTGGAAGTGAAGAATATTGTTGTCTAGAACACCTTCCTCAAAGATGAGCTAGCTGAGCGACACATTCAGCATATCGCCAACCAACACAGTCAACTTAAAATCCATGTTTATTATTTAATATGAACTATTGTTTTATTGTATTAGCCCATGTTGGGCTGGATTAATTGTTAGTCTTAATAGTATTTGTATTTCGTATACTTATTAAAAATCACTGCTAGTGCCACCTATTTAACTACGTCCGCAACAAGAAGACACTGCGTGTAATTCGTTTCGTACATTACCAGAGGACAACGCATGCCTTGATTCTGTGGTGTAGTTTTGTTGCTGGCTCACGCGATTTGTAGATAGATGGCTCTGGGTACATTTTGCTTATGTAAAAACGTCCAGTAAAATAGTAATGCCTACTGACTTGAGTGGGGAATCGGCACTCGCACGTCGTTGAATGGCAAACCAGCAATTTTTTCTCTAGATAAAAGCTCAATGCCTCACGTAATGTTACAATAAATAAATAAAGAAAGTTGAGACTCTGTGTGAATTTATAATTTATTGCATGCAACACTTCAAACATGTCAGTCAAACAAAATATAAACTTTGACAGCCGGTTTGCCTGTGTTTATTTTCCGCGTCCTGCTTGTTTCTTTTAGTTATAATCGTCCAAAAGTGCTTCTTCCACCCAGTAACGTTGGGTAGAGCCTCTGCTTCTCCGGCCGTGTTGATTTCGTGCTGGTATTGATTGTTTAAATCTACGTATTGAGACAACCTACCTGACTACCCGTTTGGTGATTTTGGAGGCTGCTACGTACAATGCAATGTGAATTTGCATAAATTCCCTACCCCGAATAAGGATAAGGAGTTTTTTAATACATTCAAATACCGCCATGCAAGTCATACCACCGAGTAAGTTGGAAGTGTACACATACTTCGAATAACGGTATTGGTGCCGGAAGATACAGCAAAGACGCCGTATGAACAACAAACATGCCAGGTTAGATAGATTGATATCATCATGATCTGCCTAGCCCTTTCCCAACTATGTTGGGGCGGCTTCCAGTCTAACCGGATGCAGCTGAATAACAGTATTTTACATGGAGCGACTGCCTATCTGACCTCCACAACCCAGTTACTGAGCAACACAGTACGCCTTGATGAGGCGGGTTGTCAAACATTCAGATTTCTGACTATCTGTAACAACAAACTTTCAAAGATCTACAAATGACAGCCGGGACCCTGGACTAACGGGTTAGCGTGCTTTCCGTGGCGCGCAGGCGTCTCGATATGTTACGATCGGTCACCCATCCTCACAGACAGACCTCGGCGAGCGTAGCTTAAACTTTGATCAACCCATATGGCTGTTTTTATTTGGCAATGAGCCACTCATAACATGCCAGGTTACATAGATTGATATCTATACTAATATTATAAAGAGGTAAAATTAGCTTATAAGTTTGTACATTATTCATATTCATTCATACAAAAAGCTACATTATTCCTGAGTGCTACAGGCTAGAGAAATCATTTATTTGCCCATAATGTAGGTAACAGATAAGTTGTTAATTTATGGAGTCCCAATACATTTTGCCTTAGGGCATGCAAAATTATTTAATTAATTGAATACATTGCCTTAGTTGCTACATTTACATTTACTTAACATTTTTGTATAATTGAGACACATGATGACATAGTATTACATCTAAAATTGATTGATTGTAGTATAAAATAATCAAAATATACTATGAATGTAGTTATAATCTATAAATTGTCATTCCAGAACCTCCTGTTACTTCACATTTGGACTATGTGGATATGCAGCACACTCAAAGTACCATAGAAGATGTGCAAATAAAGGAAAGTCTTGGTAAGTGAAGAAATAATCATAACAGCATTTAGCAGCCTGTTCAAGCATCCTCATATCTGGAGGGATGAGCTAACAAAATGATAAGTAGTGAAAAAGAATTAATTTTTTGCATCATCATTACATAAGACTAATTTGTCATTCCAGGACCTGTTACTTCACACAGATGTGACTCAGTATCCCGAGATAACGTGCCTATGCATATTTGCATGCTTCAATTGCTGTGGAAGACGCACAAGTGAAGTAAATCTCGGTAAGTAAAAATAATTATCATCCCTTGACCGGTAACGGCGCCTGTGACTGTGCGCAGCTGCTGCTTAGTCAGTAGGAGAGCCTGCTTTGTGAAGCGGCCGTCAATTGCAGGGAGTGTCTGCAGTCAGTTTGGTCCGACCACTCTTTGTCGTGCTGATCCCTAGTGCGTTCCTTACCAAAGTGCGTATGTACCCAAAGGGGATCAGCATCAGCATCTGAAGCTACCTCGAGAACTGCTGTGTCCTGTATTGTATTGTTAGACGGGCCGATTTCCGCAACTCCACGACGTAGCGCGTATTTTGCGTAAAGGGTGGGACAATACCTTATTCGATCCACCCCAGTTCCCCGAGAAAGGCCAGCAGCGCCCTGACGTTACTGGCGATCTCTCGGAGAGTAACCGGGTTACCGAAGTATTTAGCCCTGTATGCAGTAACCTCTGGACAGTGGAGAAGCACGTGGTCCGCCGTCTCGTCCACCTCCATGCATGCTCTGCATAGCGGGCTATCTGTAACTCCTATAGTAAACAGGTGCTTGTTAAATGACCCATGACCTGTGACAGCGGCTGTGACTGTGCGCAGCTGCTGCTGCTGTTTTGTAAAGCGGCCGTCAATTGCAGGGAGTACCTCCCTGGACAGCCTGCAGTCTGTTTGGTCTGACCAAATTTTGTTGTGTTGAACCCTAGTGCGTTTCCTTACCAGAGTGCGTATATACCCAAAGGGGAGTGGTACGATGGGTTCCGGTCCCATTACTGCCATGCTAGATCCCCTTCTTGCGAGTTCGTCTGCAGCATCATTGCCACGAGAACCGCTGTGTCCTTTAATCCATTGAATGGTTATGTTGTTTAGAATACCCACCTGATTCAAGCGGTGATGACATTCGTATAAAAGCCCAGAGTTGGTTGTGTAGCATTTTAGTGCTTGCAGGACCGACATGCTGTCTGATAGAATACGGACAGTGTGGTCCCGAACCTGTCTGGCTGCGATATCTGAGGCTGCTAGGGATATACCCATATACTCTGCTTGGAACACCGTATTGTGGGCCCCTAGAGGTGTGGCTATATGTATATTGAGGTCCTCCGAAAAGTTGCCAGCGCCAGAGCCAGGAGCTGAGTCGGCTTTCGCCGACTTCACTCCGGTTGGTTGAAATGGCCTTGGATTGTCCATGTATGTATAGTAGTATTACTCGTCTCTCTGGCTCCCACCCACCATGGAGCCCGCAACTGGGAACGTCTCACTGTTAAGAAGCTTGATCGTTAGGACTACCAGAGAGATATAGGAACGCAAGGCTGGTTTACAGTGCGACATCGGGTGCTCACTTACACCGTCAGCATGACCTTCACCCACCGCTTCTGCCACCCGAGGATGGCGCCGGCGGACCTCACGCACCTCGCCTGTGGCCCTCTGACGGGACACTGTGACCATTTCCCTACCCCTGGCTAATGAGTAGGGCCACCGTTTCGCCTGAAATCCAGACCAAAGAGGGCGTGTTGCCTCACGTACGCACAACCACCAGCGCCGATCGGCTCAACCCCCCAGGACTCCTTCATCCCTGCTTACGGCCCTCAACTGCGCAGGTCCTAGCGCAGGTGGTTACTACTCCTACTCGACATCAGCTGCTTGTAGTGACGACGAGCCCGATAATCTTCCAGGTTCAACGTGGCACTGCGTCCCACCGGACAACCACGACTGGTCACTGTGGCTGGCGACAGAGGCACGGCTCCGTGTCCCTTCGTCATGAACCCTCATGGCAACTGGATGGTCACCATCAAAACCAACAAGGAAGTCATGATTGTAAGTTATTTTATCTTTCTATTGTCGTAATGGCCCAGTGATTAAGAAGAATGCGCAGACGCAGCCCGCGTTTCAGGTCAGTATAAGGTATGTTACTGAAAGAGTTATTCGCGTATATGTATACCACAACAAACATACATAGAATTGTGGTTAAATGTCATCATGTAATGAAACACTTATTCAGTTGCATAAATCGAACTGAAAAAGTCGTACTAATGATTTTAATTATTAATACTTTGTGGAGTACACATTTGTTAGTTACGAAATCTCCAAATTGCTTAAAACATGAAAATTTAAATTCCACGAGCTGCCTCTACGCATTCACCTAAAGGTCTCACCTGGCATGAAAAACATTGAGACTTTTTTAATTCATTTGTACCATCTCGGACGGATAAGGTTCAAAACTGGTTCACCTCCAGCGATGATACCTACTTTATTAGTTTATCTTAGACATTACTGACATCTACACACATTACAATGAGTATAAGTCTGAAATCGCCAACCCGCCTTGGTAAAGCCCAAGTGTTCTGGGTATTTGCTATATATAATAAGAAATATCTATCTATGTAATGTATTGTATTAATTACATCAGTCATCTAGTACCCATAATACAAGCTCTGCTTAGCTCGGGGCTAGATGATGCTGTGTGGATTGGATGAGGATGAATTTAAAATTCAAGGCGGTACACATAAGACCTCAAAGGAATAAATGCATTAGAAGATTTGTAGTACCCACTTGTAATAACTATTGTGGACCAAGGTGTAGAAAATGCTTAGTCCCAAAATTTTTTAATGATATACCAATAGATTTAGAACGTAGCTGTACTACAAAAATGTCTTTTAAAAATAAAGTGGGGAAGTTTCTTTTTAGCACCTTTTGTCAGAACTTTGTTTACGGGAGCTACATCTGTCAACAAACTGCTGTACAGTTTGGCAGAAGAAACATTGCAACAACATAACTGTGTTGAGATTGGCTTCCAGTCTAACCGGCTACAGCTGAATACCGATTGAAACTGTAAGAAAAGACCACTTTCATAACAGTGTAGTGACATCCATTCATGTCGATGACATATCTTGGATACAAGTGTTCAATGTACATGATGCGAATAATGTAATTTATTTGATGGTAAGTTTCTGTATATTCCCAACGATCCGGTTTAAGGTTAGACTTCCTTGGTTTCTGTGATTGCAAATTAGCGCGTCACGAAAATATTATTTCGCCACAATATTGTGGACTGTTAATGACACTATCACACTTCCCACTAACAATATTATTAACACCAGAACAGCTGAACAGATCTGGATGAAGTATGGCGCAGATATAGATTAATAGTCTGGCATAGCACGTAGTGTATTTTTTACCACGGAAAACGGAAGTATTCCCGTTGGAATTCCGATTGTTTAAATAAATAAATAAATAAATAAATATTGCTGGACAATCCACACAGCATCATCTAGCCCCAAGGTAAGCAGAGCTTGTGTTATGGGTACTAGATGACTGATATACTTAATACAATACATTACATAGATAGATATTTTTATTATATATAGGAAATACCCAGAACACCCGGAACAAATATTTGTAGATCGTACAAACATTTGTCCCAAGGCGGGAATCGAACCCGCAACCTCTTGCGTCGCAGGCGGACCTTCGCCCGCCGCGCCACATCGGTCGTCAATGTCGTCAAGTCGTTTCATGTTGACTTAAAACGTAAAACCGCGGGGCGCTGCTAGTGATTTATAGTTCTGCTTCGCATTCTAAATGTTGTTGACGACTATTGAATCGTTGAATGAATTCTAATCATTCAGGACTCACTACTATCAGTGTTAATTTTAAACCGTAGGGCTAGGCAACTGGGCCTAACCCAGTTGTAAACGTCCCTTTGTGCCTATTGGCCCAGCTCAGTTCTGTCTCCTGGTCGATATGGAGGGAAGAAGAAATTGCGTAGTTTTCTTAGTCCTCCACTGCTTTTTTCTGATTAATTTCGTTGCGGGTTCCAAGACAGTTGAATCGTTTCTCCGGGACTCGACGGACTTCATTGTCTCGACGCTTTCCTAATGGTCGCCACTGTTGATTCTGGTTTTCAGGAGTTGCAGTGGATTGGGAATAGTGTGGCGGGCTCGTCCCATAGTAAAAAATATTTTAAAAAAATCCTATTATACACTTTCAGGGCGACCGCGACATGACAGTGGGGATCAAGTCAACTGTAGCGATCCCTGAGGCAGATTGGCACCTGGACTACATCACCCCTCGCCCGTAATGCTTGATACGCAACAACAGTCTTCACGGCCGCTGTGGATTCTAAGAAGGTATGATACGTTTAAATGATTAAACGTCGCCTATTTTTTTTTGTTTTTATGTCGTCGCGCCACACTAGTAATTTCTCTTATATCGTGGGTGCGTTAACAAACATTTAAACTCACATACACAAACAGCCAGACCCGGAACAACCACCTGTAGACCAGAGAAATATTTTTTCCGTGCGGGAATGGAACCCGCGACCCGTAGCGCACCAGCCAACCACTCGGCCACTGCGCCCACCGTGTCGTCTATTGGTGGTAGTCATTTTGCATTGATATTCTATTTATTTGAACAACACAAAGAAACGAAATCAAAATAACCACTGCTATAATTTCATTAAGTTTGGTATAGCCGGGATTACTTATTTAGTCAGAAAGGAATGTCCATATTATTGTTTGGTGGAAAGAAGTTTAGGTGTATAAGGGTCCGAATATCCGATTACTGCTAAGAATAGCGGTGACTACTTTCGTGTACTTTTCCTAATTTCTACGTTTTATTCTGATGTTCGTTGTGCTGTACACAAACATGATGTCTACCTACCAAAATGAAATTTTTAAGAAGTGAATAATTTACTTTTTAATTAAAAATCTTATTGCACCATGAACCACCAGAATCATGCAGTCATGGTGTCAGTTTGTGCGTCCAAGTCCCTTCCACCGTGTATACATAGTATAGTTCTTTACTCATTGATTATAAATAGTATTGGTTCTGTCTCTTATGCTTTGGTAAGCAGAAGAGACAGAACCAATAAACCATGCTAAAGGCGTGAGTTTATGCTTGTATGTATGTTATGTGATACTTATCTAAGTGTATATGCACATTTATGCATATTGAATAGTTTTAGTGAAATATAGCAGCAAACTATAGTTGAAAGTGATGACACGATTAAACATTATCTATGCTGTAGAAGCCATATTTAGAAGTTGTTCTTTAATTATGAATTGTTTTTAGGTGAATCCCATGGCTCGCTTGTGCCATAATTGCTACAGAGCAGCTTGATGTACAGTTGCCCGGATGCCTTATCAGACCCAGATCCGGAGCAGAGCAGAGCAGAGCAGAACAAAAGCATCAACTCAAGATATTACAGTTGTATGACCTGCGCTGCACTTCATTTCTGATCAAGAGATGTCGTCACAGCAAAGCTCTCGACTATCATCAGGTTCGGAATGGATACTTTTACCACAATACAACAACATACGATACTCACACTGGAGTCTGAATCATTGATATTTAAGTTGTTACAACATTATAAATTATATCTTCCAACCCATAATAGGATTGGTAGTAATGATCTTATCGTCAATGTGTGGGATGATGCACTGTACAATTCCATCACTACATATTTTAACTCTCAGCAAACATCACAAGATCCATAGCTCATTTGAGAGGCTTGGTAATCAATGTAATCATATCTGCTCTTACATCAATTTACCGCTTTCTTTGCTGGATTTGCCTTTAAATGCATTTAAATGTAATCCATAATGTATCCATGGAATACTTTTCCATCAAGTATACTACTTAGACAACAAGAATAATAGGGAGCTCTTTGTAAAATACAAGATAATTTTATAATATTGTTTCACTCTATTTAGCTTATTGCAGGTGAATAAATCTATTGCATAACTTTAGGTTTATTTTATTGACATAATCCTCTCATTCATTGTTTTGTTTAATTTCATCTTGACATTTTATTTACAGGGACGACGCGAGGTGGAAGTGAAGAATATTGTTGTCTAGAACACCTTCCTCAAAGATGAGCTAGCTGAGCGACACATTCAGCATATCGCCAACCAACACAGTCAACTTAAAATCCATGTTTATTATTTAATATGAACTATTGTTATATTGTATTAGCCCATGTTGGGCTGGATTAATTGTTAGTCTTAATAGTATTTGTATTTCGTATACTTATTAAAAATCACTGCTAGTGCCACCTATTTAACTACGTCCGCAACAAGAAGACACCGCGTGTAATTCGTTTCGTACATTACCAGAGGACAACGCATGCCTTGATTCTGTGGTGTAGTTTTGTTGCTGGCTCACTCGATTTGTAGATAGATGGCTCTGGGTACATTTTGCTTATGTAAAAACGTCCAGTAAAATAGTAATGCCTACTGACTTGAGTGGGGAATCCACACTCGCACGTCGTTGAATGGCAAACCAGCAATTTTTTCTCTAGATAAAAGCTCAATGCCTCACGTAATGTTACAATAAATAAATAAAGAAAGTTGAGACTCTGTGTGAATTTATAATTTATTGCATGCAACACTTCAAACATGTCAGTCAAACAAAATATAAACTTTGACAGCCGGTTTGCCTGTGTTTATTTTCCGCGTCCTGCTTGTTTCTTTTAGTTATAATCGTCCAAAAGTGCTTCTTCCACCCAGTAACGTTGGGTAGAGCCTCTGCTTCTCCGGCCGTGTTGATTTCGTGCTGGTATTGATTGTTTAAATCTACGTATTGAGACAACCTACCTGACTACCCGTTTGGTGATTTTGGAGGCTGCTACGTACAATGCAATGTGAATTTGCATAAATTCCCTACCCCGAATAAGGATAAGGAGTTTTTTAATACATTCAAATACCGCCATGTAAGTCATACCACCGAGTAAGTTGGAAGTGTACACATACTTCGAATAACGGTATTGGTGCCGGAAGATACAGCAAAGACGCCGTATGAACAACAAACATGCCAGGTTAGATAGATTGATATCATCATGATCTACCTAGCCCTTTCCCAACTATGTTGGGGCGGCTTCCAGTCTAACCGGATGTAGCTGAATAACAGTATTTTACATGGAGCGACTGCCTATCTGACCTCAACAACCCAGTTACTGAGCAACACAGTACGCCTTGATGAGGCGGGTTGTCAAACATTCAGATTTCTGACTATCTGTAACAACAAACTTTCAAAGATCTACAAATGACAGCCGGGACCCTGGACTAATGGGTTAGCGTGCTTTCCGTGGCGCGCAGGCGTCCCGATATGTTACGATCGGTCACCCATCCTCACAGACAGACCTCGGCGAGCGTAGCTTAAACTTTGATCAACCCATATGGCTGTTTTTATTTGGCAATGAGCCACTCATAACATGCCAGGTTACATAGATTGATATCTATACTAATATTATAAAGAGGTAAAATTAGCTTATAAGTTTGTACATTATTCATATTCATTCATACAAAAAGCTACATTATTCCTGAGTGCTACAGGCTATAGAAATCATTTATTTGCCCATAATGTAGGTAACAGATAAGTTGTTAATTTATGGAGTCCCAATACATTTTGCCTTAGGGCATGCAAAATTATTTAATTAATTGAATACATTGCCTTAGTTGCTACATTTACATTTACTTAACATTTTTGAATAATTGAGACACATGATGACATAGTATTACATCTAAAATTGATTGATTGTAGTATAAAATAATCAAAATATACTATGAATGTAGTTATAATCTATAAATTGTCATTCCAGAACCTCCTGTTACTTCACATTTGGACTATGTGGATATGCAGCACACTCAAAGTACCATAGAAGATGTGCAAATAAAGGAAAGTCTTGGTAAGTGAAGAAATAATCATAACAGCATTTAGAGTCTTCTGGCGGTAGTGAACGAAAATTATTAGTGTCAGATGTGTTAAAAAAAAAGGCGGTGACTGGAAAAATGAGTTGCCAACTGACGGTTGGGTTAAAGTGCAGCGTAAAAAGTTGCGCAATCGTTTTATTGGGTTGAAAGGAAAGGCAGATAACTCGCCTCAGTGTTCTTTTAAAGCGGCGGATGTCAGTGTTCCTTTTTATATTTATAACGTAAATGTTGAAACGAAGATGGTAGATATTGTGTCGTATATTAAAAATAGGACCAATGTTGAGGTTTCATTGCAAAAAATGGATATGAAAAGGAACAAAGGCTACGCGGCTTATAGGTTCTTTATTCCGAAACGAGACTTAAATGTTTTTATGGATGAAAACTTATGGCCTACAGGTGTATCTTTCCGTAGGTTTGTATATCATGGTGGTACATCCGAGCGGAGTCACAGTGATTTGCGGCCAACCGTCCGTGTGAATAATAATATAGCTTGTTAATGGATGATTTAAATTATAAATCTAATGTTAATGTATGTGGTAATTTTGTGAGTTACAATTGTAAGTCTTTGAAAAGGTCGACTGTATGTATACAAGAGTTGTGTAAAAAATGTGTGCGCCTTGGTAAAGCCCAAGTGTTCTGGGTATTTGCTATATACAACGTGTCCCAGAAATCAACGTCAAGCCGAAAACGGGCAATAGGCCAAGTCGTGACAGCTATTAGAAAAATATAAAAAAAAATCTTGGTCATGTACTTTTCGAATTATAAGCATTCAAAAATAAATCTCAAAAAGTGACACCCTGTGATGATTTTTCAAGTCCTGTGACTACATTATTAACATTTCGGTAGTTTTTTTCTCTGTGATGTAACCATGAATAACCCTTCTGTAAATTATAGTTAAAAGTTAAAACGTAACTGCCTCAGTTCTAAATTAAATGTTAGATTTTTGCCCAATATTGAATTCAAAATAATGACATCACCCAACTTTAACCGACTGTACTGAAAAAAAAATCTACTACACTATTTTGGCAAGTAACTTTAAAAGATGGCGCGTTTAGTCAGGATTCCAAAATGGTATAACACATACTAATTGCTACTTCTTAATTGAGAAAAAACATTTTTTTTTTTATGAAGCCGTATTTCATAAAAGTTCGATTGAGACGAAGAGTGACGTTATTTTGACTAGTGTGAGCGAGAAAGATTCATTTTAACTAATGTGAGGTGACGCTACTTTGACAAGTGGGAGCGAGATAGATAGTGACGCTACTTTTATCTAACTAAGAGGGAGACGGATTGACACATCATTTCATATGTGTGAGTGAAACAGATAGAGACGCTACTCTGGCTAAACAGGGATGCGTCGGCAAATTGTGCAATACTGCAGTACGTTACGCTCTTTCGTTGACTGCACATCTTTTTGTATTCGTATTGACTTCGTACTTACAACTGTGGCTTTGTTTATTGGACTTGATTTGCATTGTGATTTGGATTTATCTGCACCGTTTCTGACAACCCCGGACTTGTTTTAATCGCAACCCCGTGTTTGTGTAGTGTTTTATCATGCCATCTCGATACACCGCACAGGAATACGCCAACATGCATCTCATTTATGGAGAATGCTTATGCAACGCCAATGCTGCAGCAAGAGTGTATCGTGAGAGATACCCGAATGCTGAGCGTCATCCCGATCATCGAGTATTTATTAATGTGCATCGGTCATTATCAGAGGGTCGATTTCCTAGCCAAATGGTTAGCGAGGGAAGACCCGTTATGCCCTACGAAGCCGAAGTCTTGCAAGCAGTTGAAGAAGACAGAAGTATCTCAGTACGTGGAATTGAACAGAGCATAGGAGTCCCCAAAAGTACTGCACATCGTATTTTAAAAAAGAACGAGTTTCACCCATACCATGTACGACGAGTACAAAGTCTGCTACCCCGAGACTACCCAGAGAGAGTACGATTTTGTCGAACGATGTTGCAGAGGCACCGAGAGGACCCGCGATTCTTTGAAAAAATTCTATGGTCCGATGAATCAACATTTAAAAAGGACGGTTACATGAACCTCCACAATTTGCACGAATGGCACGTGGAAAATCCAAATTTGATGCGGGAAGATAGATCTCAGTACCAGTTTAAAGTAAATATGTGGACGGGAATTTTGAATGGTAAAGTTATTGGTCCAATCGAGCTGCCGGAGAATTTAAATGCCCAGGGTTATTTGAACTTCTTACAGAACCAATTACCAGAATTATTGGAAGAAGTGCCACTGAACATTTACGGCAGCATGTGGTATCAACAAGATGGCTGCCCAGCGCATTATGCTCTCACTGTACGAGAGTTTCTCAATCGAGAATACCCCGATGGGTGGATTGGGCGGGGTGGTACAATTTCGTGGCCTGCCCGTTCACCCGATTTAAACCCCATTGATTTTTTTTACTGGGGTACGATAAAGGATAAAGTGTACTCTAAACCAATTCAAGATTTAGACGAGCTGCGCCAAAGAATTGCAGAAGCCGCTGAATACATCAACTCAAGAAGATACGCCCGTCTTATTACGCGATCATTTTTAAAGAGATGTAGAACTGCAGCTGAAGGAAAACAGTTTGAACATTTGTTATAAAACTTCGTAAATCTGATTTAATAAAAATTATAATAAAAGAAATCCAACGACTGAATTTTATTTCAAACGCACCTAAAACCAACAATGTACTTTTTTTCCTCAATTAAGAAGTAGCAATTAGTATGTGTTATACCATTTTGGAATCCTGACTAAACGCGCCATCTTTTAAAGTTACTTGCCAAAATAGTGTAGTAGATTTTTTTTTCAGTACAGTCGGTTAAAGTTGGGTGATGTCATTATTTTGAATTCAATATTGGGCAAAAATCTAACATTTAATTTAGAACTGAGGCAGTTACGTTTTAACTTTTAACTGTAATTTACAGAAGGGTTATTCATGGTTACATCACAGAGAAAAAAACTACCGAAATGTTAATAATGTAGTCACAGGACTTGAAAAATCATCACAGGGTGTCACTTTTTGAGATTTAGTTTTGAATGCTTATAATTCGAAAAATACATGACCAAGATTTTTTTTTATATTTTTCTAATAGCTGTCACGACTTGGCCTATTGCCCGTTTTCGGCTTGACGTTGATTTCTGGGACACGTTGTATAATAAAAATATCTATCTATGTAATGTATTGTATTAATTACATCAGTCATCTAGTACCCATAATACAAGCTCTGCTTAGCTCGGGGCTAGATGATGCTGTGTGGATTGGATGAGGATGAATTTAAAATCAAGGCGGTACACATAAGACCTCAAAGGAATAAATGCATTAGAAGATTTGTAGTACCCACTTGTAATAACTATTGTGGATATATATATGAAAAATTTTGGGACTAAGCATTTTCTACACCTTGGGGTGTAGAAAATGCTTAGTCCCAAATTTTTTTAATGATATACCAATAGATTTAGAACGTAGCTGTACTACAAAAATGTCTTTTAAAAATAAAGTGGGGAAGTTTCTTTTTAGCACCTTTTGTCAGAACTTTGTTTACGGGAGCTACATCTGTCAACAAACTGCTGTACAGTTTGGCAGAAGAAACATTGCAACAACATAACTGTGTTGAGATTGGCTTCTAGTCTAACCGGCTACAGCTGAATACCGATTGAAACTGAAAGAAAAGACCACTTTCATAACAGTGTAGTGACATCCATTCATGTCGATGACATATCTTGGATACAAGTGTTCAATGTACATGATGCGAATAATGTAATTTATTTGATGGTAAGTTTCTGTATTTTCCCAACGATCCGGTTTAACCCTTAAATCGATAGCGGCACCCACAGGATACGTTGGTTTCAAAATCTAGTACAGACGTAATTTTTTAACAAAAGTAATTTATTGTATTTTAGAGTTATTTTTTATTTATTTACAATTAGTAGAAAAAATAATTTGAGTTGACAGCACCGTTTTTTACCCGTCAAAGTCAAAATGTCTTCACGGCGGCAATACGTCGCGCCGACTCGGGTAAGTTTTTAATGTATTACTTTGAAATTTTGCATTAGCCTACTGGTAATTTATGGTGTAATAAAGAGTAGATATGTTAAATAATAGATTGCTATATTATTTTCTGCATTATCTCTCAAAATTATAATAGTATGGTGTCGGAAGTTTGTATGTACCCCGTGGTTCCCGTTGCCAAGTGTAACGCAAGTGACCAATTAGAAGTGACGGGTACCTCGGGATACATTGCCAATTTATTAAGCATGTGCATTAAAGCCATTTTCTTTTAAATTTTGTATTTTATTTTTGATTATGTTATGTGGTGTGGTTGCATACAGCATGTCTTTTTTTTATTTGCTTCAGTGCTTGAAAATAACCCGAACGCAAAAAAAATTGGCCTTAGTTCCCGTCGAAAATGCTAGTTCTGATGATGAAAATGGTGATTCTGACAGTGAACAGCGTTTTGATCCTGTTTCTTCGTCTATTATAAGTTCCGATCCACCTTCATTAGATTCATCGTATGAAAATCTAAACATTTTGACCAGTGACGAAGATGATAATGTGACTGCAAATGTCATCAATAACGAAAATGTGCGGTTAACACCTACATTTGAAGAAGTTTTTCCGTCCCCTTCAACAAACAATTATGAAGCTATTCCTACGTTGAACTCTATACAGTCGCTGCCAACACCATCAGTTCCGAGTTTACATTCTCCTGCGCCCATTACACCACTAACCAGGCGTAAACGTAAGCAAGCCCCAAAAATAATAGCAAAAACATTTAAAAAAGTAATGACAGAAAAAGCCTACTACCCTGAATTTTTAAATGACCAATCGCTCTAAGTTTATAATTATTGAATGTATCAATATTTATTTTGTTTTTTAATCTTATGACTAGTGACCGATTTTTCAATAGAAAAGATTAAAAGATACTCGAAAGAAAGTAAAAGTAAGGTAGATGTGGCATGTCCTCAGGTGGTGAAAGAATATAATAAGTATATGGGCGGTGTCGACTTGGCAGATATGCTGATTTCATTATATCGCACTCCATTGAAAAGTCGTAGATTATATATAAATAACGCATGGTTGCTGTACAGAAGAGACAATAGACCTAAGATATCGTTAAAAGATTTTCGATACGATGTTTATGAAAGTTTACGTGCTTCAGGCAGGATAATTGAACAACCAGGAGATTTAATTGATATTGCTACTGTAAGAAAAATACAAAAGCCGAAGCCGGTAACCAATCGACCAGTCGACAGTGTTCGTTTCGACAACCTAGGACATTTTCCTGATATTCAAGAGAAAAAGGCACGTTGTTGCTATTACAAGGAAGGTAAAACTAGGGTGCACTGCACTAAATGTAATGTAAGTCTGTGTTTTGTGGTAGGGGAAAAGAACTCTCGGAATTGTTTCCGTTTATTCCACAATAAGTAATGTTTTTTTATATAATAAATATCTTATTTTTGTATTGACTTTATCTTTTATTATTCGGCAACGTATACCTCAGTACCCGTAACGAAGCATTAATCCTTTACCGAGTTATCGGCATTGGGTTTTGTGGGACCCGTGCATTTTCTCGAAAACTAATAATTTAATTTTTTTTTAAGTATTTTTTCTATAGTTCAGGAAAGCCAATGAATTAAGAATAATCAGAAAAAAATGGTTTTTAACATATTTTCAATCTTGCCAGTTTAAGGGTTAAGGTTAGACTTCCTTGGTTTCTGTGATTGCAAATTAGCGCGTCACGAAAATATTATTTCGCCACAATATTGTGGACTGTTAATGACACTATCACACTTCCCACTAACAATATTATTAACGCCAGAACAGCTGAACAGATCTGGATGAAGTATGGCGCAGATATAGATTAATAGTCTGGCATAGCACGTAGTGTATTTTTTACCACGGAAAACGGAAGTATTCCCGTTGGAATTCCGATTGTTTCATGTTGACTTAAAACGTAAAACCGCGGGGCGCTGCTAGTGATTTATAGTTCTGCTTCGCATTCTAAATGTGGTCGACGACTATTGAATCGTTGAATGAATTCTAATCATTCAGGACTCACTACTATCAGTGTTAATTTTAAACCGTGGGGCTAGGCAACTGGGCCTAACCCAGTTGTAAACGTCCCTTTGTGCCTATTGGCCCAGCTCAGTTCTGTCTCCTGGTCGATATGGAGGGAAGAAAAAATTGCGTAGTTTTCTTAGTCCTCCGCTGCTTTTTTCTGATTAATTTCGTTGCGGGTTCCAAGACAGTTGAATCGTTTCTCCGGGACTCGACGGACTTCATTGTCTCGACGCTTTCCTGATGGTCGCCACTGTTGATTCTGGTTTTCAGGAGTTGCAGTGGATTGGGAATAGTGTGGCGGGCTCGTCCCATAGTAAAAAATATTAAAAAAAAATCCTATTATACACTTTCAGGGCGACCGCGACATGACAGTGGGGATCAAGTCAACTGTAGCGATCCCTGAGGCAGATCGGCACCTGGACTACATCACCCCTCGCCCGTAATGCTTGATACGCAACAACAGTCTTCACGGCCGCTGTGGATTCTAAGAAGGTATGATACGTTTAAATGATTAAACGTCGCCTATTTTTTTTTGTTTTTATGTCGTCGCGCCACACTAGTAATTTCTCCTATATCGTGGGTGCGTTAACAAACATTTAAACTCACATACACAAACAGCCAGACCCGGAACAACCACCTGTAGACCAGAGGAATATTTTTTCCGTGCGGGAATCGAACCCGCGACCCGTAGCGCAGCAGCCAACCACTCGGCCACTGCGCCCACCGTGTCGTCTATTGGTGGTAGTCATTTTGTATTGATATTCTATTTATTTGAACAACACAAAGAAACGAAATCAAAATAACCACTGCTATAATTTCATTAAGTTTGGTATAGCCGGGATTACTTATTTAGTCAGAAAGGAATGTCCATATTATTGTTTGGTGGAAAGAAGTTTAGGTGTATAAGGGTCCGAATATCCGATTACTGCTAAGAATAGCGGTGACTACTTTCGTGCACTTTTCCTAATTTCTACGTTTTATTCTGATGTTCGTTGTGCTGTACACAAACATGATGTCTACCTACCAAAATGAAATTTTTAAGAAGTGAATAATTTACTTTTAATTAAAAATCTTATTGCACCATGAACCACCAGAATCATGCAGTCATGGTGTCAGTTTGTGCGTCCAAGTCCCTTCCACCGTGTATACATAGTATAGTTATTTACTCATTGATTATAAATAGTATTGGTTCTGTCTCTTATGCTTTGGTAAGCAGAAGAGACAGAACCAATAAACCATGCTAAAGGCGTGAGTTTATGCTTGTATGTATGTTATGTGATACTTATCTAAGTGTATATGCACATTTATGCATATTGAATAGTTTTAGTGAAGTATAGCAGCAAACTATAGTTGAAAGTGATGACACGATTAAACATTATCCATGCTGTAGAAGCCATATTTAGAAGTTGGTCTTTAATTATGAATTGTTTTTAGGTGAATCCCATGGCTCGCTTGTGCCATAATTGCTACAGAGCAGCTTGATGTACAGTTGCCCGGATGCCTTATCAGACCCAGATCCGGAGCAGAGCAGAGCAGAGCAGAGCAGAACAAAAGCATCAACTCAAGAAATTACAGTTGTATGACCTGCGCTGCACTTCATTTCTGATCAAGAGATGTCGTCACAGCAAAGCTCTCGACTATCATCAGGTTCGGAATGGATACTTTTACCACAATACAACAACATACGATACTCACACTGGAGTCTGAATCATTGATATTTAAGTTGTTACAACATTATAAATTATATCTTCCAACCCATAATAGGATTGGTAGTAATGATCTTATCGTTAATGTGTGGGATGATGCACTGTACAATTCCATCACTACATATTTTAACTCTCAGCAAACATCACAAGATCCATAGCTCATTTGAGAGGCTTGGTAATCAATGTAATCATATCTGCTCTTACATCAATTTACCGCTTTCTTTGCTGGATTTGCCTTTAAATGCATTTAAATGTAATCCATAATGTATCCATGGAATACTTTTCCATCAAGTATACTACTTAGACAACAAGAATAATAGGGAGCTTTTTGTAAAATACAAGATAATTTTATAATATTGTTTCACTCTATTTAGCTTATTGCAGGTGAATAAATCTATTGCATAACTTTAGGTTTATTTTATTGACATAATCCTCTCATTCATTGTTTTGTTTAATTTCATCTTGACATTTTATTTACAGGGACGACGCGAGGTGGAAGTGAAGAATATTGTTGTCTAGAACACCTTCCTCAAAGATGAGCTAGCTGAGCGACACATTCAGCATATCGCCAACCAACACAGTCAACTTAAAATCCATGTTTATTATTTAATATGAACTATTGTTATATTGTATTAGCCCATGTTGGGCTGGATTAATTGTTAGTCTTAATAGTATTTGTATTTCGTATACTTATTAAAAATCACTGCTAGTGCCACCTATTTAACTACGTCCGCAACAAGAAGACACCGCGTGTAATTCGTTTCGTACATTACCAGAGGACAACGCATGCCTTGATTCTGTGGTGTAGTTTTGTTGCTGGCTCACGCGATTTGTAGATAGATGGCTCTGGGTACATTTTGCTTATGTAAAAACGTCCAGTAAAATAGTAATGCCTACTGACTTGAGTGGGGAATCGGCACTCGCACGTCGTTGAATGGCAAACCAGCAATTTTTTCTCTAGATAAAAGCTCAATGCCTCACGTAATGTTACAATAAATAAATAAAGAAAGTTGAGACTCTGTGTGAATTTATAATTTATTGCATGCAACACTTCAAACATGTCAGTCAAACAAAATATAAACTTTGACAGCCGGTTTGCCTGTGTTTATTTTCCGCGTCCTGCTTGTTTCTTTTAGTTATAATCGTCCAAAAGTGCTTCTTCCACCCAGTAACGTTGGGTAGAGCCTCTGCTTCTCCGGCCGTGTTGATTTCGTGCTGGTATTGATTGTTGAAATCTACGTATTGAGACAACCTACCTGACTACCCGTTTGGTGATTTTGGAGGCTGCTACGTACAATGCAATGTGAATTTGCATAAATTCCCTACCCCGAATAAGGATAAGGAGTTTTTTAATACATTCAAATACCGCCATGTAAGTCATACCACCGAGTAAGTTGGAAGTGTACACATACTTCGAATAACGGTATTGGTGCTGGAAGATACAGCAAAGACGCCGTATGAACAACAAACATGCCAGGTTAGATAGATTGATATCATCATGATCTGCCTAGCCCTTTCCCAACTATGTTGGGGCGGCTTCCAGTCTAACCGGATGCAGCTGAATAACAGTATTTTACATGGAGCGACTGCCTATCTGACCTCCACAACCCAGTTACTGAGCAACACAATACGCCTTGATGAGGCGGGTTGTCAAACATTCAGATTTCTGACTATCTGTAACAACAAACTTTCAAAGATCTACAAATGACAGCCGGGACCCTGGACTAACGGGTTAGCGTGCTTTCCGTGGCGCGCAGGCGTCTCGATATGTTACGATCGGTCACCCATCCTCATAGACAGACCTCGGCGAGCGTAGCTTAAACTTTGATCAACCCATATGGCTGTTTTTATTTGGCAATGAGCCACTCATAACATGCCAGGTTACATAGATTGATATCTATACTAATATTATAAAGAGGTAAAATTAGCTTATAAGTTTGTACATTATTCATATTCATTCATACAAAAAGCTACATTATTCCTGAGTGCTACAGGCTATAGAAATCATTTATTTGCCCATAATGTAGGTAACAGATAAGTTGTTAATTTATGGAGTCCCAATACATTTTGCCTTAGGGCATGCAAAATTATTTAATTAATTGAATACATTGCCTTAGTTGCTACATTTACATTTACTTAACATTTTTGAATAATTGAGACACATGATGACATAGTATTACATCTAAAATTGATTGATTGTAGTATAAAATAATCAAAATATACTATGAATGTAGTTATAATCTATAAATTGTCATTCCAGAACCTCCTGTTACTTCACATTTGGACTATGTGGATATGCAGCACACTCAAAGTACCATAGAAGATGTGCAAATAAAGGAAAGTCTTGGTAAGTGAAGAAATAATCATAACAGCATTTAGCAGCCTGTTCAAGCATCCTCATATCTGGAGGGATGAGCTAACAAAATGATAAGTAGTGAAAAAGAATTAATTTTTTGCATCATCATTATATAAGACTAATTTGTCATTCCAGGACCTGTTACTTCACACAGATGTGACTCAGTATCCCGAGATAACGTGCCTATGCATATTTGCATGCTTCAATTGCTGTGGAAGACGCACAAGTGAAGTAAATCTCGGTAAGTAAAAATAATTATCATCCCTTGACCGGTAACGGCGCCTGTGACTGTGCGCAGCTGCTGCTTAGTCAGTAGGAGAGCCTGCTTTGTGAAGCGGCCGTCAATTGCAGGGAGTGTCTGCAGTCAGTTTGGTCCGACCACGCTTTGTCGTGCTGATCCCTAGTGCGTTCCTTACCAAAGTGCGTATGTACCCAAAGGGGATCAGCATCAACATCTGAAGCTACCTCGAGAACTGCTGTGTCCTGTATTGTATTGTTAGACGGGCCGATTTCCGCAACTCCACGACGTAGCGCGTATTTTGCGTAAAGGGTGGGACAATACCTTATTCGATCCACCCCAGTTCCCCGAGAAAGGCCAGCAGCGCCCTGACGTTACTGGCGATCTCTCGGAGAGTAACCGGGTTACCGAAGTATTAAGCCCTGTATGCAGTAACCTCTGGACAGTGGAGAAGCACGTGGTCCGCCGTCTCGTCCACCTCCATGCATGCTCTGCATAGCGGGCTATCTGTAACTCCTATAGTAAACAGGTGCTTGTTAAATGACCCATGACCTGTGACAGCGGCTGTGACAGTGCGCAGCTGCTGCTTAGTCAGGTGGAGGGCCTGTTTTGTAAAGCGGCCGTCAATTGCAGGGAGTACCTCCCTGGACAGCCTGCAGTCTGTTTGGTCTGACCAAATTTTGTTGTGTTGAACCCTAGTGCGTTTCCTTACCAGAGTGCGTATATACCCAAAGGGGAGTGGTACGATGGGTTCCGGTCCCATTACTGCCATGCTAGATCCCCTTCTTGCGAGTTCGTCTGCAGCATCATTGCCACGAGAACCGCTGTGTCCTTTAATCCATTGAATAGTTATGTTGTTTAGAATACCCACCTGATTCAAGCGGTGATGACATTCGTATAAAAGCCCAGAGTTGGTTGTGTAGCATTTTAGTGCTTGCAGGACCGACATGCTGTCTGATAGAATACGGACAGTGTGGTCCCGAACCTGTCTGGCTGCGAAAGCTGAGGCTGCTAGGGATATACCCATATACTCTGCTTGGAACACCGTATTGTGGGCCCCTAGAGGTGTGGCTATATGTATATTGAGGTCCTCCGAAAAGTTGCCAGCGCCAGAGCCGGTACCTGTCTTGGATCCGTCTGTGAAAATACGCAACTCTGCTGGACGTTGTCCCTCGTACCGGTGATCCTCATGGAGTTGGATTTTGTATCTTTTATCGAAGATAAATTGTTTGGGAATCCGGTCATTTATGGCTTTAGTCAAGGGGAACTCCTTGTAGAGTCCCTCAAGTAACGCGGAGTGTTGTGTTTCTCTTTTACTCCAGAGATTTAGTCTTTTTAGGCGTACCGCCGCCATCGTCGCTTCCTGTTGTATAAACAGGTGGAGGGGCCGGAGTTCTAGCATTGCTTCAAGAACTGCGGTAGGAGTAGTCCTCATACAGCCCGTGATTGCCATGCAATCTAGCCTCTGCATGCGTTGAAGTTTGCTTGAGGCTGTAGTTAGTTTGGTGCGGGGCCACCAGACCACGGCACTGTATGCGATCATTGGTCGGATAACAGTGTTGTATAGCCAAAGTATGATTTTGGGTGATAGGCCCCACTTCTTGCCTATCATTTTCCTGCACTGCTAAAAGGTGATACAGGCCCTGTTTAGTTTGTTGTCTAGATGATTGCTCCAGTTTAGCTTACTATCGAGGATGACCCCGAGATACTTGACCTCGTGCGCTAGTTGTAGTTCTGTGTTGAATAGTTTTGGTAGGCTAAAGTGGCCTAGTGTTCTTTTCTTGGTGAACATGACTACTTCGGTTTTATTGGGGTTCACCGAGAGGTCAAATTCCCTGTTTTGGTCCGAACTGCAGCTTTCGCCACAATCGGACCAGCACCCGCGCTGGTGCCTGCAGTATTACCCGCAGGACCTCCAGGGGCGAGCGGGGTGTTGTTAGCACCCCGCTTAGGAGCTGAGTCGGCTTTCGCCGACTTCACTCCGGTTGGTTGAAATGGCCTTGGATTGTCCATGTATGTAAAGTAGTATTATTCGTCTCTCTGGCTCCCACCCACCATGGAGCCCGCAACTGGGAACGTCTCACTGTTAAGTAGCTTGATCGTTAGGACTACCAGAGAGATATAGGAACGCAAGGCTGGTTCACAGTGCGACATCGGGTGCTCACTTACACCGTCAGCATGACCTTCACCCACCGCTTCTGCCACCCGAGGATGGCGCCAGCGGACCTCAAGCTTCTCGCCTGTGGCCCTTTGACGGGCCACTGTGACCATTTCCCTACCCCTGGCTAATGAGTAGGGCCACCGTTTCGCCTGAAATCCAGACCAAAGAGGGCGTGTTGCCTCACGTACGCACAACCACCAGCGCCGATCGGCTCAACCCCCCAGGACTCCTCCATCCCTGCTTACGGCGCTCAACTGCGCAGGTCCTAGCGCAGGTGGTTACTACTCCTACTCGACATCAGCTGCTTGTAGTGACGACGAGCCCGATAATCTTCCAGGTTCAACGTGGCACTGCGTCCCACCGGACAACCACGACTGGTCACTGTGGCTGGCGACAGAGGCACGGCTCCGTGTCCCTTCGTCATGAACCCTCATGGCAACTGGATGGTCACCATCAAAACCAACAAGGAAGTCATGATTGTAAGTTATTTTATCTTTCTATTGTCGTAATGGCCCAGTGGTTAAGAAGAATGCGCAGACGCAGCCCGCGTTTCAGGTCAGTATAAGGTATGTTACTGAAAGAGTTATTCGCGTATATGTATACCACAACAAACATACATAGAATTGTGGTTAAATGTCATCATGTAATGAAACACTTATTCAGTTGCATAAATCGAACTGAAAAAGTCGTACTAATGATTTTAATTATTAATACTTTGTGGAGTACACATTTGTTAGTTACGAAAGCTCCAAATTGCTAAAAACATGAAAATTTAAATTCCACGAGCTGCCTCTACGCATTCACCTAAAGGTCTCACCTGGCATGAAAAACATTGAGACTTTTTTAATTCATTTGTACCATCTCGGACGGATAAGGTTCAAAACTGGTTCACCTCCAGCGATGATACCTACTTTATTAGTTTATCTTAGACATTACTGACATCTACACACATTACAATGAGTATAAGTCTGAAATCGCCAACCCGCCTTGGTAAAGCCCAAGTGTTCTGGGTATTTGCTATATATAATAAGAAATATCTATCTATGTAATGTATTGTATTAATTACATCAGTCATCTAGTACCCATAATACAAGCTCTGCTTAGCTCGGGGCTAGATGATGCTGTGTGGATTGGATGAGGATGAATTTAAAATTCAAGGCGGTACACATAAGACCTCAAAGGAATAAATGCATTAGAAGATTTGTAGTACCCACTTGTAATAACTATTGTGGACCAAGGTGTAGAAAATGCTTAGTCCCAAATTTTTTTAATGATAAACCAATAGATTTAGAACGTAGCTGTACTACAAAAATGTCTTTTAAAAATAAAGTGGGGAAGTTTCTTTTTAGCACCTTTTGTCAGAACTTTGTTTACGGGAGCTACATCTGTCAACAAACTGCTGTACAGTTTGGCAGAAGAAACATTGCAACAACATAACTGTGTTGAGATTGGCTTCCAGTCTAAGCGGCTACAGCTGAATACCGATTGAAACTGTAAGAAAAGACCACTTTCATAACAGTGTAGTGACATCCATTCATGTCGATGACATATCTTGGATACAAGTGTTCAATGCACATGATGCGAATAATGTAATTTATTTGATGGTAAGTTTCTGTATTTTCCCAACGATCCGGTTTAAGGTTAGACTTCCTTGGTTTCTGTGATTGCAAATTAGCGCGTCACGAAAATATTATTTCGCCACAATATTGTGGACTGTTAATGACACTATCACACTTCCCACTAACAATATTATTAACACCAGAACAGCTGAACAGATCTGGATGAAGTATGGCGCAGATATAGATTAATAGTCTGGCATAGCACGTAGTGTATTTTTTACCACGGAAAACGGAAGTATTCCCGTTGGAATTCCGATTGTTTCATGTTGACTTAAAACGTAAAACCGCGGGGCGCTGCTAGTGATTTATAGTTCTGCTTCGCATTCTAAATGTTGTTGACGACTATTGAATCGTTGAATGAATTCTAATCATTCAGGACTCACTACTATCAGTGTTAATTTTAAACCGTGGGGCTAGGCAACTGGGCCTAACCCAGTTGTAAACGTCCCTTTGTGCCTATTGGCCCAGCTCAGTTCTGTCTCCTGGTCGATATGGAGGGAAGAAGAAATTGCGTAGTTTTCTTAGTCCTCCGCTGCTTTTTTCTGATTAATTTCGTTGCGGGTTCCAAGACAGTTGAATCGTTTCTCCGGGACTCGACGGACTTCATTGTCTCGACGCTTTCCTGATGGTCGCCACTGTTGATTCTGGTTTTCAGGAGTTGCAGTGGATTGGGAATAGTGTGGCGGGCTCGTCCCATAGTAAAAAATATTTAAAAAAAATCCTATTATACACTTTCAGGGCGACCGCGACATGACAGTGGGGATCAAGTCAACTGTAGCGATCCCTGAGGCAGATTGGCACCTGGACTACATCACCCCTCGCCCGTAATGCTTGATACGCAACAACAGTCTTCACGGCCGCTGTGGATTCTAAGAAGGTATGATACGTTTAAATGATTAAACGTCGCCTATTTTTTTTTATTTGTTTGTCGTCGCGCCACACTAGTAATTTCTCCTATATCGTGGGTGCGTTAACAAACATTTAAACTCACATACACAAACAGCCAGACCCGGAACAACCACCTGTAGACCAGAGGAATATTTTTTCCGTGCGGGAATCGAACCCGCGACCCGTAGCGCAGCAGCCAACCACTCGGCCACTGCGCCCACCGTGTCGTCTATTGGTGGTAGTCATTTTGTATTGATATTCTATTTATTTGAACAACACAAAGAAACGAAATCAAAATAACCACTGCTATAATTTCATTAAGTTTGGTATAGCCGGGATTACTTATTTAGTCAGAAAGGAATGTCCATATTATTGTTTGGTGGAAAGAAGTTTAGGTGTATGTTAAAATGAAATTTTTAAGAAGTGAATAATTTACTTTTTAATTAAAAATCTTATTGCACCATGAACCACCAGAATCATGCAGTCATGGTGTCAGTTTGTGCGTCCAAGTCCCTTCCACCGTGTATACATAGTATAGTTCTTTACTCATTGATTATAAATAGTATTGGTTCTGTCTCTTATGCTTTGGTAAGCAGAAGAGACAGAACCAATAAACCATGCTAAAGGCGTGAGTTTATGCTTGTATGTATGTTATGTGATACTTATCTAAGTGTATATGCACATTTATGCATATTGAATAGTTTTAGTGAAGTATAGCAGCAAACTATAGTTGAAAGTGATGACACGATTAAACATTATCCATGCTGTAGAAGCCATATTTAGAAGTTGGTCTTTAATTATGAATTGTTTTTAGGTGAATCCCATGGCTCGCTTGTGCCATAATTGCTACAGAGCAGCTTGATGTACAGTTGCCCGGATGCCTTATCAGACCCAGATCCGGAGCAGAGCAGAGCAGAACAAAAGCATCAACTCAAGAAATTACAGTTGTATGACCTGCGCTGCACTTCATTTCTGATCAAGAGATGTCGTCACAGCAAAGCTCTCGACTATCATCAGGTTCGGAATGGATACTTTTACCACAATACAACAACATACGATACTCACACTGGAGTCTGAATCATTGATATTTAAGTTGTTACAACATTATAAATTATATCTTCCAACCCATAATAGGATTGGTAGTAATGATCTTATCGTCAATGTGTGGGATGATGCACTGTACAATTCCATCACTACATATTTTAACTCTCAGCAAACATCACAAGATCCATAGCTCATTTGAGAGGCTTGGTAATCAATGTAATCATATCTGCTCTTACATCAATTTACCGCTTTCTTTGCTGGATTTGCCTTTAAATGCATTTAAATGTAATCCATAATGTATCCATGGAATACTTTTCCATCAAGTATACTACTTAGACAACAAGAATAATTGGGAGCTCTTTGTAAAATACAAGATATTTTTATAATATTGTTTCATTCTATTTAGCTTATTGCAGGTTAATAAATCTATTGCATAACTTTAGGTTTATTTTATTGACATAATCCTCTCATTCATTGTTATGTTTAATTTCGTGGATTAAGAACTAGAGTAGCGTAAGTCCAAAAATACAAAAAAATTTTTTTTTCATTATTCGCTTTTTTAATCCCCATATTTTTATGTGCCAAAAAATTGGAGCGATGTAGTTTGTAGATTGCTTAGTGCAAAAATAACGTATACAAAAAATGATATTTGTTTACTGCCAAAATGAAGTGTTTCTACTTACAATAATGTTGACATTATTTTGTCAAAAAAGTTACGAGCACAACGATCGAAACTCGATTTACAGAGCGAATAGGACACCGAATATGCCTTCAATGTAATCGCTCAAATAACGTATCTTGTCATACGTTTTTAACGCAGAAAGTTTGATTATGTAGCCTAAGTTTGTTTCGTGCCAAATAAGCGTAAAGTACCGTTACTGCATATGGGACCTTGTTACGTGCGCTTCCGTCATTTTTCTCCCTGCCAAAAAAACGTAAGGGTGTGATACGCTACTATGGCACTAAACAATTAAAGTAATGCAATCATTTTTTATGTCAATAATAGTGTAAAAGCTATATACGTTCTTTTAGCACGTAATAAATCTCTGTTGCTCTGATTCAGTCTCGCGTCTAATACTACTGTACGTTAATTTGACTTGATTTCTGAAATGTTTATGAGAGGCTGCTTCAAAAAACTGTCGGAGACCAATGTGGTCGAATCTGATGCCAGGGGAGTGCTTGGTCCACACAATAAAACTACTGAAAGAGCTAGACAGTACGTCAAAGACCACATTAACTCTTTTCCGCGCATGCCAGCTCACTATGTTAGAAAAGATACCAAAAAAGAGTACCTTGACCAAGACCTTAATGTCACGAAGATGTATGAACTATATGTTGATAAGTGTAAGGAAGATGAGGTGGAACCTGTCAAAATACACATATACCGCGATATTTTAAAGAAAGATTTTAATATTGGTTTCCAATTTTCCATAAGCCACGGAAAGATATGTGCGATGAATGTTTTGCATATGATAATATGAATGATGAAGAAAAAGAAGCCAAAAAAGGTGAACATGAAGCTCATTTACAGAGAAAAATTCAAGCGAGAAGACATAGAGATGAAGCTAAGAAACTTGCTCTGGATGATGAAATTTATTTCGCCGAATATGACATGGAAGCTATTTGTCATATTCCTACCTCATCTTCCAAAAAAATCTTTTATAAACGAAGACTGCCTGTGTATAACTGTACTTTACTGGATTTTGGCAAAGAAAAGAGGGAAGTAACATGTTATTGCTGGAATGAAGGTGTTGGTAATAAAGGTGCTAACGAGGTTGGATCATCTTTGTTCAAATACATGACAAAAAAAGCAGACGGCAAACCGATCACTTTTATGTCCGATACTTGCGCGAGTCAATGCCGAAATATGTATATTTCTGCCTTGATGTTGTATTGTGTGGCTTTTTTGGATATACCGGAAATAAATCAAAAATATATTGAGCCTGGCCACAGTCAGATGGAAGTGGACAACATTCACGCTACTATAGAGCTGGCCAAGAAAAGTATACCAATTTTTGATCCGTCCAGTTACTACACGATTATTAGAACTGCGTCAAGAAGAAATCCTTACAAAGTACAAGAAATGGGACAGGAAGATTTTTTTGATTTGAAGAAACTGAAAACTGTTATGATTAAGAACTGTAAAACAGATACTGATGAGGAGACTGTGAATTGGTTAAAAATCAAATGGCTTCAATATCGCAAGGACGACCCAGAACATATCTATTTTAAATATAACTTGGACAGCGAAAACTTCAAAAAAATTAAGGTATTCAGAAGGGGCAAAAGAGTAACCTCGTCGAGAGTAATTTTGCAAAAAGCTTACAGTGGTCCAATAGCTATATCAGCAGATAAGTACAACGATTTGCAAGAGCTGTGTCGATCTGGAGTTATTCCTTCAACATATCATGATTTTTACAGCCATTTGCAGGTCGACCACGAATAATTATTTTTAATTACATTTTTAAAGTAGCCACGAGGGATTATTAATTTTAGAAGATTTTTGTTATTATTTTTAAGTCCATTTTAACGGAAATTCCGTTGCATTCCATACATGATTAAATTTATGTAACAGCCAAAATGACGTATGTCAACCATTTTTGGAAAAATAAACTTGATTTAAATGAAAACGTTTTTTGATATACCTAAAAGTTACACTATTCTGTAGCCGATAAATAAAGCTTTATTATTAGTAAAAATCAGATATCTAACTACTATAGATTTTGCCATAAAAGAGCTATAAGATAATTGTAGGTAAATTTGAGTTGTTTTTCGGCTCTCCAGTGAAGTTGTCATTTTGCCCTTACGCTACTCTAGTTCTTAACCCACGATTTAATCTTGACATTTTATTTACAGGGACGACGCGAGGTGGAAGTGAAGAATATTGTTGTCTAGAACACCTTCCTCAAAGATGAGCTAGCTGAGCGACACATTCAGCATATCGCCAACCAACACAGTCAACTTAAAATCCATGTTTATTATTTAATATGAACTATTGTTATATTGTATTAGCCCATGTTGGGCTGGATTAATTGTTAGTCTTTATAGTATTTGTATTTCGTATACTTATTAAAAATCACTGCTAGTGCCACCTATTTAACTACGTCCGCAACAAGAAGACACCGCGTGTAATTCGTTTCGTACATTACCAGAGGACAACGCATGCCTTGATTCTGTGGTGTAGTTTTGTTGCTGGCTCACTCGATTTGTAGATAGATGGCTCTGGGTACATTTTGCTTATGTAAAAACGTCCAGTAAAATAGTAATGCCTACTGACTTGAGTGGGGAATCGGCACTCGCACGTCGTTGAATGGCAAACCAGCAATTTTTTCTCTAGATAAAAGTTCAATGCCTCACGTAATGTTACAATAAATAAATAAAGAAAATTGAGACTGTGTGAATTTATAATTTATTGCATGCAACACTTCAAACATGTCAGTGTCAATCAAACGAAATAAAAACTTTGACAGCCGGTTTGCCTGTGTTTATTTTCCGCGTCCTGCTTGTTTCTTTTAGTTATAATCGTCCAAAAGTGCTTCTTCCACCCAGTAACGTTGGGTAGAGCCTCTGCTTCTCCGGCCGTGTTGATTTCGTGCTGGTATTGATTGTTTAAATCTACGTATTGAGACAACCTACCTGACTACCCGTTTGGTGATTTTGGAGGCTGCTACGTACAATGCAATGTGAATTTGCATAAATTCCCTACCCCGAATAAGGATAAGGAGTTTTTTAATACATTCAAATACCGCCATGTAAGTCATACCACCGAGTAAGTTGGAAGTGTACACATACTTCGAATAACGGTATTGGTGCCGGAAGATACAGCAAAGACGCCGTATGAACAACAAACATGCCAGGTTAGATAGATTGATATCATCATGATCTGCCTAGCCCTTTCCCAACTATGTTGGGGCGGCTTCCAGTCTAACCGGATGCAGCTGAATAACAGTATTTTACATGGAGCGACTGCCTATCTGACCTCCACAACCCAGTTACTGAGCAACACAGTACGCCTTGATGAGGCGGGTTGTCAAACATTCAGATTTCTGACTATCTGTAACAACAAACTTTCAAAGATCTACAAATGACAGCCGGGACCCTGGACTAACGGGTTAGCGTGCTTTCCGTGGCGCGCAGGCGTCTCGATATGTTACGATCGGTCACCCATCCTCACAGACAGACCTCGGCGAGCGTAGCTTAAACTTTGATCAACCCATATGGCTGTTTTTATTTGGCAATGAGCCACTCATAACATGCCAGGTTACATAGATTGATATCTATACTAATATTATAAAGAGGTAAAATTAGCTTATAAGTTTGTACATTATTCATATTCATTCATACAAAAAGCTACATTATTCCTGAGTGCTACAGGCTATAGAAATCATTTATTTGCCCATAATGTAGGTAACAGATAAGTTGTTAATTTATGGAGTCCCAATACATTTTGCCTTAGGGCATGCAAAATTATTTAATTAATTGAATACATTGCCTTAGTTGCTACATTTACATTTACTTAACATTTTTGTATAATTGAGACACATGATGACATAGTATTACATCTAAAATTGATTGATTGTAGTATAAAATAATCAAAATATACTATGAATGTAGTTATAATCTATAAATTGTCATTCCAGAACCTCCTGTTACTTCACATTTGGACTATGTGGATATGCAGCACACTCAAAGTACCATAGAAGATGTGCAAATAAAGGAAAGTCTTGGTAAGTGAAGAAATAATCATAACAGCATTTAGCAGGCTGTTCAAGCATCCTCATATCTGGAGGGATGAGCTAACAAAATGATAAGTAGTGAAAAAGAATTAATTTTTTGCATCATCATTATATAAGACTAATTTGTCATTCCAGGACCTGTTACTTCACACAGATGTGACTCAGTATCCCGAGATAACGTGCCTATGCATATTTGCATGCTTCAATTGCTGTGGAAGACGCACAAGTGAAGTAAATCTCGGTAAGTAAAAATAATTATCATCCCTTGACCGGTAACGGCGCCTGTGACTGTGCGCAGCTGCTGCTTAGTCAGTAGGAGAGCCTGCTTTGTGAAGCGGCCGTCAATTGCAGGGAGTGTCTGCAGTCAGTTTGGTCCGACCACTCTTTGTCGTGCTGATCCCTAGTGCGTTCCTTACCAAAGTGCGTATGTACCCAAAGGGGATCAGCATCAGCATCTGAAGCTACCTCGAGAACTGCTGTGTCCTGTATTGTATTGTTAGACGGGCCGATTTCCGCAACTCCACGACGTAGCGCGTATTTTGCGTAAAGGGTGGGACAATACCTTATTCGATCCACCCCAGTTCCCCGAGAAAGGCCAGCAGCGCCCTGACGTTACTGGCGATCTCTCGGAGAGTAACCGGGTTACCGAAGTATTTAGCCCTGTATGCAGTAACCTCTGGACAGTGGAGAAGCACGTGGTCCGCCGTCTCGTCCACCTCCATGCATGTATAGTAAACAGGTGCTTGTTAAATGACCCATGACCTGTGACAGCGGCTGTGACTGTGCGCAGCTGCTGCTGCTGTTTTGTAAAGCGGCCGTCAATTGCAGGGAGTACCTCCCTGGACAGCCTGCAGTCTGTTTGGTCTGACCAAATTTTGTTGTGTTGAACCCTAGTGCGTTTCCTTACCAGAGTGCGTATATACCCAAAGGGGAGTGGTACGATGGGTTCCGGTCCCATTACTGCCATGCTAGATCCCCTTCTTGCGAGTTCGTCTGCAGCATCATTGCCACGAGAACCGCTGTGTCCTTTAATCCATTGAATGGTTATGTTGTTTAGAATACCCACCTGATTCAAGCGGTGATGACATTCGTATAAAAGCCCAGAGTTGGTTGTGTAGCATTTTAGTGCTTGCAGGACCGACATGCTGTCTGATAGAATACGGACAGTGTGGTCCCGAACCTGTCTGGCTGCGATATCTGAGGCTGCTAGGGATATACCCATATACTCTGCTTGGAACACCGTATTGTGGGCCCCTAGAGGTGTGGCTATATGTATATTGGGGTCCTCCGAAAAGTTGCCAGCGCCAGAGCCAGGAGCTGAGTCGGCTTTCGCCGACTTCACTCCGGTTGGTTGAAATGGCCTTGGATTGTCCATGTATGTAAAGTAGTATTATTCGTCTCTCTGGCTCCCACCCACCATGGAGCCCGCAACTGGGAACGTTTCACTGTTAAGAAGCTTGATCGTTAGGACTACCAGAGAGATATAGGAACGCAAGGCTGGTTTACAGTGCGACATCGGGTGCTCACTTACACCGTCAGCATGACCTTCACCCACCGCTTCTGCCACCCGAGGATGGCGCCGGCGGACCTCACGCACCTCGCCTGTGGCCCTCTGACGGGACACTGTGACCATTTCCCTACCCCTGGCTAATGAGTAGGGCCACCGTTTCGCCTGAAATCCAGACCAAAGAGGGCGTGTTGCCTCACGTACGCACAACCACCAGCACCGATCGGCTCAACCCCCCAGGACTCCTTCATCCCTGCTTACGGCGCTCAACTGCGCAGGTCCTAGCGCAGGTGGTTACTACTCCTACTCGACATCAGCTGCTTGTAGTGACGACGAGCCCGATAATCTTCCAGGTTCAACGTGGCACTGCGTCCCACCGGACAACCACGACTGGTCACTGTGGCTGGCGACAGAGGCACGGCTCCGTGTCCCTTCGTCATGAACCCTCATGGCAACTGGATGGTCACCATCAAAACCAACAAGGAAGTCATGATTGTAAGTTATTTTATCTTTCTATTGTCGTAATGGCCCAGTGGTTAAGAAGAATGCGCAGACGCAGCCCGCGTTTCAGGTCAGTATAAGGTATGTTACTGAAAGAGTTATTCGCGTATATGTATACCACAACAAACATACATAGAATTGTGGTTAAATGTCATCATGTAATGAAACACTTATTCAGTTGCATAAATCGAACTGAAAAAGTCGTACTAATGATTTTCATTATTAATACTTTGTGGAGTACACATTTGTTAGTTACGAAAGCTCCAAATTGCTAAAAACATGAAAATTTAAATTCCACGAGCTGCCTCTACGCATTCACCTAAAGGTCTCACCTGGCATGAAAAACATTGAGACTTTTTTAATTCATTTGTACCATCTCGGACGGATAAGGTTCAAAACTGGTTCACCTCCAGCGATGATACCTACTTTATTAGTTTATCTTAGACATTACTGACATCTACACACATTACAATGAGTATAAGTCTGAAATCGCCAACCCGCCTTGGTAAAGCCCAAGTGTTCTGGGTATTTGCTATATATAATAAGAAATATCTATCTATGTAATGTATTGTATTAATTACATCAGTCATCTAGTACCCATAATACAAGCTCTGCTTAGCTCGGGGCTAGATGATGCTGTGTGGATTGGATGAGGATGAATTTAAAATTCAAGGCGGTACACATAAGACCTCAAAGGAATAAATGCATTAGAAGATTTGTAGTACCCACTTGTAATAACTATTGTGGACCAAGGTGTAGAAAATGCTTAGTCCCAAAATTTTTTAATGATATACCAATAGATTTAGAACGTAGCTGTACTACAAAAATGTCTTTTAAAAATAAAGTGGGGAAGTTTCTTTTTAGCACCTTTTGTCAGAACTTTGTTTACGGGAGCTACATCTGCCAACAAACTGCTGTACAGTTTGGCAGAAGAAACATTGCAACAACATAACTGTGTTGAGATTGGCTTCCAGTCTAACCGGCTACAGCTGAATACCGATTGAAACTGTAAGAAAAGACCACTTTCATAACAGTGTAGTGACATCCATTCATTTCGATGACATATCTTGGATACAAGTGTTCAATGTACATGATGCGAATAATGTAATTTATTTGATGGTAAGTTTCTGTATTTTCCCAACGATCCGGTTTAAGGTTAGACTTCCTTGGTTTCTGTGATTGCAAATTAGCGCGTCACGAAAATATTATTTCGCCACAATATTGTGGACTGTTAATGACACTATCACACTTCCCACTAACAATATTATTAACACCAGAACAGCTGAACAGATCTGGATGAAGTATGGCGCAGATATAGATTAATAGTCTGGCATAGCACGTAGTGTATTTTTTACCACGGAAAACGGAAGTATTCCCGTTGGAATTCCGATTGTTTCATGTTGACTTAAAACGTAAAACCGCGGGGCGCTGCTAGTGATTTATAGTTCTGCTTCGCATTCTAAATGTTGTTGACGACTATTGAATCGTTGAATGAATTGTAATCATTCAGGACTCACTACTATCAGTGTTAATTTTAAACCGTGGGGCTAGGCAACTGGGCCTAACCCAGTTGTAAACGTCCCTTTGTGCCTATTGGCCCAGCTCAGTTCTGTGTCCTGGTCGATATGGAGGGAAGAAGAAATTGCGTAGTTTTCTTAGTCCTCCGCTGCTTTTTTCTGATTAATTTCGTTGCGGGTTCCAAGACAGTTGAATCGTTTCTCCGGGACTCGACGGACTTCATTGTCTCGACGCTTTCCTGATGGTCGCCACTGTTGATTCTGGTTTTCAGGAGTTGCAGTGGATTGGGAATAGTGTGGCGGGCTCGTCCCATAGTAAAAAATATTAAAAAAAAATCCTATTATACACTTTCAGGGCGACCGCGACATGACAGTGGGGATCAAGTCAACTGTAGCGATCCCTACATCACCCCTCGCCCGTAATGCTTGATACGCAACAACAGTCTTCACGGCCGCTGTGGATTCTAAGAAGGTATGATACGTTTAAATGATTAAACGTCGCCTATTTTTTTTTGTTTTTATGTCGTCGCGCCACACTAGTAATTTCTCCTATATCGTGGGTGCGTTAACAAACATTTAAAGTCACATACACAAACAGCCAGACCCGGAACAACCACCTGTAGACCAGAGAAATATTTTTTCCGTGCGGGAATCGAACCCGCGACCCGTAGCGCAGCAGCCAACCACTCGGCCACTGCGCCCACCGTGTCGTCTATTGGTGGTAGTCATTTTGCATTGATAATCTATTTATTTGAACAACACAAAGAAACGAAATCAAAATAAACACTGCTATAATTTCATTAAGTTTGGTATAGCCGGGATTACTTATTTAGTCAGAAAGGAATGTCCATATTATTGTTTGGTGGAAAGAAGTTTAGGTGTATGTTAAAATGAAATTTTTAAGAAGTGAATAATTTACTTTTTAATTAAAAATCTTATTGCACCATGAACCACCAGAATCATGCAGTCATGGTGTCAGTTTGTGCGTCCAAGTCCCTTCCACCGTGTATACATAGTATAGTTCTTTACTCATTGATTATAAATAGTATTGGTTCTGTCTCTTATGCTTTGGTAAGCAGAAGAGACAGAACCAATAAACCATGCTAAAGGCGTGAGTTTATGCTTGTATGTATGTTATGTGATACTTATCTAAGTGTATATGCACATTTATGCATATTGAATAGTTTTAGTGAAGTATAGCAGCAAACTATAGTTGAAAGTGATGACACGATTAAACATTATCCATGCTGTAGAAGCCATATTTAGAAGTTGGTCTTTAATTATGAATTGTTTTTAGGTGAATCCCATGGCTCACTTGTGCCATAATTGCTACAGAGCAGCTTGATGTACAGTTGCCCGGATGCCTTATCAGACCCAGATCCGGAGCAGAGCAGAGCAGAGCAGAACAAAAGCATCAACTCAAGATATTACAGTTGTATGACCTGCGCTGCACTTCATTTCTGATCAAGAGATGTCGTCACAGCAAAGCTCTCGACTATCATCAGGTTCGGAATGGATACTTTTACCACAATACAACAACATACGATACTCACACTGGAGTCTGAATCATTGATATTTAAGTTGTTACAACATTATAAATTATATCTTCCAACCCATAATAGGATTGGTAGTAATGATCTTATCGTCAATGTGTGGGATGATGCACTGTACAATTCCATCACTACATATTTTAACTCTCAGCAAACATCACAAGATCCATAGCTCATTTGAGAGGCTTGGTAATCATTGTAATCATATCTGCTCTTACATCAATTTACCGCTTTCTTTGCTGGATTTGCCTTTAAATGCATTTAAATGTAATCCATAATGTATCCATGGAATACTTTTCCATCAAGTATACTACTTAGACAACAAGAATAATTGGGAGCTCTTTGTAAAATACAAGATATTTTTATAATATTGTTTCATTCTATTTAGCTTATTGCAGGTTAATAAATCTATTGCATAACTTTAGGTTTATTTTATTGACATAATCCTCTCATTCATTGTTATGTTTAATTTAATCTTGACATTTTATTTACAGGGACGACGCGAGGTGGAAGTGAAGAATATTGTTGTCTAGAACACCTTCCTCAAAGATGAGCTAGCTGAGCGACACATTCAGCATATCGCCAACCAACACAGTCAACTTAAAATCCATGTTTATTATTTAATATGAACTATTGTTATATTGTATTAGCCCATGTTGGGCTGGATTAATTGTTAGTCTTTATAGTATTTGTATTTCGTATACTTATTAAAAATCACTGCTAGTGCCACCTATTTAACTACGTCCGCAACAAGAAGACACCGCGTGTAATTCGTTTCGTACATTACCAGAGGACAACGCATGCCTTGATTCTGTGGTGTAGTTTTGTTGCTGGCTCACTCGATTTGTAGATAGATGGCTCTGGGTACATTTTGCTTATGTAAAAACGTCCAGTAAAATAGTAATGCCTACTGACTTGAGTGGGGAATCGGCACTCGCACGTCGTTGAATGGCAAACCAGCAATTTTTTCTCTAGATAAAAGTTCAATGCCTCACGTAATGTTACAATAAATAAATAAAGAAAATTGAGACTGTGTGAATTTATAATTTATTGCATGCAACACTTCAAACATGTCAGTGTCAATCAAACAAAATAAAAACTTTGACAGCCGGTTTGCCTGTGTTTATTTTCCGCGTCCTGCTTGTTTCTTTTAGTTATAATCGTCCAAAAGTGCTTCTTCCACCCAGTAACGTTGGGTAGAGCCTCTGCTTCTCCGGCCGTGTTGATTTCGTGCTGGTATTGATTGTTTAAATCTACGTATTGAGACAACCTACCTGACTACCCGTTTGGTGATTTTGGAGGCTGCTACGTACAATGCAATGTGAATTTGCATAAATTCCCTACCCCGAATAAGGATAAGGAGTTTTTTAATACATTCAAATACCGCCATGTAAGTCATACCACCGAGTAAGTTGGAAGTGTACACATACTTCGAATAACGGTATTGGTGCCGGAAGATACAGCAAAGACGCCGTATGAACAACAAACATGCCAGGTTAGATAGATTGATATCATCATGATCTGCCTAGCCCTTTCCCAACTATGTTGGGGCGGCTTCCAGTCTAACCGGATGCAGCTGAATAACAGTATTTTACATGGAGCGACTGCCTATCTGACCTCCACAACCCAGTTACTGAGCAACACAGTACGCCTTGATGAGGCGGGTTGTCAAACATTCAGATTTCTGACTATCTGTAACAACAAACTTTCAAAGATCTACAAATGACAGCCGGGACCCTGGACTAACGGGTTAGCGTGCTTTCCGTGGCGCGCAGGCGTCTCGATATGTTACGATCGGTCACCCATCCTCACAGACAGACCTCGGCGAGCGTAGCTTAAACTTTGATCAACCCATATGGCTGTTTTTATTTGGCAATGAGCCACTCATAACATGCCAGGTTACATAGATTGATATCTATACTAATATTATAAAGAGGTAAAATTAGCTTATAAGTTTGTACATTATTCATATTCATTCATACAAAAAGCTACATTATTCCTGAGTGCTACAGGCTATAGAAATCATTTATTTGCCCATAATGTAGGTAACAGATAAGTTGTTAATTTATGGAGTCCCAATACATTTTGCCTTAGGGCATGCAAAATTATTTAATTAATTGAATACATTGCCTTAGTTGCTACATTTACATTTACTTAACATTTTTGTATAATTGAGACACATGATGACATAGTATTACATCTAAAATTGATTGATTGTAGTATAAAATAATCAAAATATACTATGAATGTAGTTATAATCTATAAATTGTCATTCCAGAACCTCCTGTTACTTCACATTTGGACTATGTGGATATGCAGCACACTCAAAGTACCATAGAAGATGTGCAAATAAAGGAAAGTCTTGGTAAGTGAAGAAATAATCATAACAGCATTTAGCAGCCTGTTCAAGCATCCTCATATCTGGAGGGATGAGCTAACAAAATGATAAGTAGTGAAAAAGAATTAATTTTTTGCATCATCATTACATAAGACTAATTTGTCATTCCAGGACCTGTTACTTCACACAGATGTGACTCAGTATCCCGAGATAACGTGCCTATGCATATTTGCATGCTTCAATTGCTGTGGAAGACGCACAAGTGAAGTAAATCTCGGTAAGTAAAAATAATTATCATTCCTTGACCGGTTACGGCGCCTGTGACTGTGCGCAGCTGCTGCTTAGTCAGTAGGAGAGCCTGCTTTGTGAAGCGGCCGTCAATTGCAGGGAGTGTCTGCAGTCAGTTTGGTCCGACCACTCTTTGTCGTGCTGATCCCTAGTGCGTTCCTTACCAAAGTGCGTATGTACCCAAAGGGGATCAGCATCAGCATCTGAAGCTACCTCGAGAACTGCTGTGTCCTGTATTGTATTGTTAGACGGGCCGATTTCCGCAACTCCACGACGTAGCGCGTATTTTGCGTAAAGGGTGGGACAATACCTTATTCGATCCACCCCAGTTCCCCGAGAAAGGCCAGCAGCGCCCTGACGTTACTGGCGATCTCTCGGAGAGTAACCGGGTTACCGAAGTATTTAGCCCTGTATGCAGTAACCTCTGGCCGGTGAGAAGCACGTGGTCCGCTGTCTCGTCCACCTCCATGCATGCTCTGCATAGCGGGCTATCTGTAACTCCTATAGTAAACAGGTGCTTGTTAAATGACCCATGACCTGTGACAGCGGCTGTGACAGTGCGCAGCTGCTGCTTAGTCAGGTGGAGGGCCTGTTTTGTAAAGCGGCCGTCAATTGCAGGGAGTACCTCCCTGGACAGCCTGCAGTCTGTTTGGTCTGACCAAATTTTGTTGTGTTGAACCCTAGTGCGTTTCCTTACTAGAGTGCGTATATACCCAAAGGGGAGTGGTACGATGGGTTCCGGTCCCATTACTGCCATGCTAGATCCCCTTCTTGCGAGTTCGTCTGCAGCATCATTGCCACGAGAACCGCTGTGTCCTTTAATCCATTGAATGGTTATGTTGTTTAGAATACCCACCTGATTCAAGCGGTGATGACATTCGTATAAAAGCCCAGAGTTGGTTGTGTAGCATTTTAGTGCTTGCAGGACCGACATGCTGTCTGATAGAATACGGACAGTGTGGTCCCGAACCTGTCTGGCTGCGAAAGCTGAGGCTGCTAGGGATATATCCATACACTCTGCTTGGAACACCGTATTGTGGGCCCCTAGAGGTGTGGCTATATGTATATTGAGGTCCTCCGAAAAGTTGCCAGCGCCAGAGCCGGTACCTGTCTTGGATCCGTCTGTGAAAATACGCAACTCTGCTGGACGTTGTCCCTCGTACCGGTGATCCTCATGGAGTTGGATTTTGTATCTTTTATCGAAGATAAATTGTTTGGGAATCCGGTCATTTATGGCTTTAGGCAAGGGGAACTCCTTGTAGAGTCCCTCAAGTAACGCGGAGTGTTGTGTTTCTCTTTTACTCCAGAGATTTAGTATTTTTAGGCGTACCGCCGCCATCGTCGCTTCCTGTTGTATAAACAGGTGGAGGGGCGGGAGTTCTAGAATTGCTTCAAGAGCTGCGGTAGGAGTAGTCCTCATACAGCCCGTGATTGCCATGCAATCTAGCCTCTGCATGCGTTGAAGTTTGCTTGAGGCTGTAGTTAGTTTGGTGCGGGGCCACCAGACCACGGCACTGTATGCGATCATTGGTCGGATAACAGTGTTGTATAGCCAAAGTATGATTTTGGGTGATAGGCCCCACTTCTTGCCTATCATTTTCCTGCACTGCCAAAAGGTGATACAGGCCCTGTTTAGTTTGTTGTCTAGATGATTGCTCCAGTTTAGCTTACTATAGAGGATGACCCCGAGATACTTGACCTCGTTCGCTAGTTTTAGTTCTGTGTTGAATAGTTTTGGTAGGCTAAAGTGGCCTAGTGTTCTTTTCTTGGTGAACATGACTACTTCGGTTTTAGTGGGGTTCACCGAGAGGTCAAATTCCCTGTTTTGGTCCGAACTGCAGCTTTCGCCACAATCGGACCAGCACCCGCGCTGGTGCCTGCAGTATTACCCGCAGGACCTCCAGGGGCGAGCGGGGTGTTGTTAGCACCCCGCTTAGGAGCTGAGTCGGCTTTCGCCGACTTCACTCCGGTTGGTTGAAATGGCCTTGGATTGTCCATGTATGTAAAGTAGTATTATTCGTCTCTCTGGCTCCCACCCACCATGGAGCCCGCAACTGGGAACGTCTCACTGTTAAGAAGCTTGATCGTTAGGACTACCAGAGAGATATAGGAACGCAAGGCTGGTTTACAGTGCGACATCGGGTGCTCACTTACACCGTCAGCATGACCTTCACCCACCGCTTCTGCCACCCGAGGATGGCGCCGGCGGACCTCACGCACCTCGCCTGTGGCCCTCTGACGGGACACTGTGACCATTTCCCTACCCCTGGCTAATGAGTAGGGCCACCGTTTCGCCTGAAATCCAGACCAAAGAGGGCGTGTTGCCTCACGTACGCACAAACACCAGCGCCGATCGGCTCAACCCCCCAGGACTCCTTCATCCCTGCTTACGGCGCTCAACTGCGCAGGTCCTAGCGCAGGTGGTTACTACTCCTACTCGACATCAGCTGCTTGTAGTGACGACGAGCCCGATAATCTTCCAGGTTCAACGTGGCACTGCGTTCCACCGGACAACCACGACTGGTCACTGTGGCTGGCGACAGAGGCACGGCTCCGTGTCCCTTCGTCATGAACCCTCATGGCAACTGGATGGTCACCATCAAAACCAACAAGGAAGTCATGATTGTAAGTTATTTTATCTTTCTATTGTCGTAATGGCCCAGTGGTTACGAAGAATGCGCAGACGCAGCCCGCGTTTCAGGTCAGTGTAAGGTATGTTACTGAAAGAGTTATTCGCGTATATGTATACCACAACAAACATACATAGAATTGTGGTTAAATGTCATCATGTAATGAAACACTTATTCAGTTGCATAAATCGAACTGAAAAAGTCGTACTAATGATTTTAATTTATTAATACTTTGTGGAGTACACATTTGTTAGTTACGAAAGCTCCAAATTGCTAAAAACATGAAAATTTAAATTCCACGAGCTGCCTCTACGCATTCACCTAAAGGTCTCACCTGGCATGAAAAACATTGAGACTTTTTTAATTCATTTGTACCATCTCGGACGGATAAGGTTCAAAACTGGTTCACCTCCAGCGATGATACCTACTTTATTAGTTTATCTTAGACATTACTGACATCTACACACATTACAATGAGTATAAGTCTGAAATCGCCAACCCGCCTTGGTAAAGCCCAAGTGTTCTGGGTATTTGCTATATATAATAAGAAATATCTATCTATGTAATGTATTGTATTAATTACATCAGTCATCTAGTACCCATAATACAAGCTCTGCTTAGCTCGGGGCTAGATGATGCTGTGTGGATTGGATGAGGATGAATTTAAAATTCAAGGCGGTACACATAAGACCTCAAAGGAATAAATGCATTAGAAGATTTGTAGTACCCACTTGTAATAACTATTGTGGACCAAGGTGTAGAAAATGCTTAGTCCCAAAATTTTTTAATGATATACCAATAGATTTAGAACGTAGCTGTACTACAAAAATGTCTTTTAAAAATAAAGTGGGGAAGTTTCTTTTTAGCACCTTTTGTCAGAACTTTGTTTACGGGAGCTACATCTGTCAACAAACTGCTGTACAGTTTGGCAGAAGAAACATTGCAACAACATAACTGTTTTGAGATTGGCTTCCAGTCTAAGCGGCTACAGCTGAATACCGATTGAAACTGTAAGAAAAGACCACTTTCATAACAGTGTAGTGACATCCATTCATGTCGATGACATATCTTGGATACAAGTGTTCAATGCACATGATGCGAATAATGTAATTTATTTGATGGTAAGTTTCTGTATTTTCCCAACGATCCGGTTTAAGGTTAGACTTCCTTGGTTTCTGTGATTGCAAATTAGCGCGTCACGAAAATATTATTTCGCCACAATATTGTGGACTGTTAATGACACTATCACACTTCCCACTAACAATATTATTAACACCAGAACAGCTGAACAGATCTGGATGAAGTATGGCGCAGATATAGATTAATAGTCTGGCATAGCACGTAGTGTATTTTTTACCACGGAAAACGGAAGTATTCCCGTTGGAATTCCGATTGTTTCATGTTGACTTAAAACGTAAAACCGTGGGGCGCTGCTAGTGATTTATAGTTCTGCTTCGCATTCTAAATGTTGTTGACGACTATTGAATCGTTGAATGAATTGTAATCATTCAGGACTCACTACTATCAGTGTTAATTTTAAACCGTGGGGCTAGGCAACTGGGCCTAACCCAGTTGTAAACGTCCCTTTGTGCCTATTGGCCCAGCTCAGTTCTGTGTCCTGGTCGATATGGAGGGAAGAAGAAATTGCGTAGTTTTCTTAGTCCTCCGCTGCTTTTTTCTGATTAATTTCGTTGCGGGTTCCAAGACAGTTGAATCGTTTCTCCGGGACTCGACGGACTTCATTGTCTCGACGCTTTCCTGATGGTCGCCACTGTTGATTCTGGTTTTCAGGAGTTGCAGTGGATTGGGAATAGTGTGGCGGGCTCGTCCCATAGTAAAAAATATTAAAAAAAAATCCTATTATACACTTTCAGGGCGACCGCGACATGACAGTGGGGATCAAGTCAACTGTAGCGATCCCTACATCACCCCTCGCCCGTAATGCTTGATACGCAACAACAGTCTTCACGGCCGCTGTAGATTCTAAGAAGGTATGATACGTTTAAATGATTAAACGTCGCCTATTTTTTTTTATTTGTTTGTCGTCGCGCCACACTAGTAATTTCTCCTATATCGTGGGTGCGTTAACAAACATTTAAACTCACATACACAAACAGCCAGACCCGGAACAACCACCTGTAGACCAGAGAAATATTTTTTCCGTGCGGGAATCGAACCCGCGACCCGTAGCGCAGCAGCCAACCACTCGGCCACTGCGCCCACCGTGTCGTCTATTGGTGGTAGTCATTTTGCATTGATAATCTATTTATTTGAACAACACAAAGAAACGAAATCAAAATAAACACTGCTATAATTTCATTAAGTTTGGTATAGCCGGGATTACTTATTTAGTCAGAAAGGAATGTCCATATTATTGTTTGGTGGAAAGAAGTTTAGGTGTATGTTAAAATGAAATTTTTAAGAAGTGAATAATTTACTTTTTAATTAAAAATCTTATTGCACCATGAACCACTAGAATCATGCAGTCATGGTGTCAGTTTGTGCGTCCAAGTCCCTTCCACCGTGTATACATAGTATAGTTCTTTACTCATTGATTATAAATAGTATTGGTTCTGTCTCTTATGCTTTGGTAAGCAGAAGAGACAGAACCAATAAACCATGCTAAAGGCGTGAGTTTATGCTTGTATGTATGTTATGTGATACTTATCTAAGTGTATATGCACATTTATGCATATTGAATAGTTTTAGTGAAGTATAGCAGCAAACTATAGTTGAAAGTGATGACACGATTAAACATTATCCATGCTGTAGAAGCCATATTTAGAAGTTGGTCTTTAATTATGAATTGTTTTTAGGTGAATCCCATGGCTCACTTGTGCCATAATTGCTACAGAGCAGCTTGATGTACAGTTGCCCGGATGCCTTATCAGACCCAGATCCGGAGCAGAGCAGAGCAGAGCAGAACAAAAGCATCAACTCAAGATATTACAGTTGTATGACCTGCGCTGCACTTCATTTCTGATCAAGAGATGTCGTCACAGCAAAGCTCTCGACTATCATCAGGTTCGGAATGGATACTTTTACCACAATACAACAACATACGATACTCACACTGGAGTCTGAATCATTGATATTTAAGTTGTTACAACATTATAAATTATATCTTCCAACCCATAATAGGATTGGTAGTAATGATCTTATCGTCAATGTGTGGGATGATGCACTGTACAATTCCATCACTACATATTTTAACTCTCAGCAAACATCACAAGATCCATAGCTCATTTGAGAGGCTTGGTAATCAATGTAATCATATCTGCTCTTACATCAATTTACCGCTTTCTTTGCTGGATTTGCCTTTAAATGCATTTAAATGTAATCCATAATGTATCCATGGAATACTTTTCCATCAAGTATACTACTTAGACAACAAGAATAATTGGGAGCTCTTTGTAAAATACAAGATATTTTTATAATATTGTTTCATTCTATTTAGCTTATTGCAGGTTAATAAATCTATTGCATAACTTTAGGTTTATTTTATTGACATAATCCTCTCATTCATTGTTATGTTTAATTTAATCTTGACATTTTATTTACAGGGACGACGCGAGGTGGAAGTGAAGAATATTGTTGTCTAGAACACCTTCCTCAAAGATGAGCTAGCTGAGCGACACATTCAGCATATCGCCAACCAACACAGTCAACTTAAAATCCATGTTTATTATTTAATATGAACTATTGTTATATTGTATTAGCCCATGTTGGGCTGGATTAATTGTTAGTCTTTATAGTATTTGTATTTCGTATACTTATTAAAAATCACTGCTAGTGCCACCTATTTAACTACGTCCGCAACAAGAAGACACCGCGTGTAATTCGTTTCGTACATTACCAGAGGACAACGCATGCCTTGATTCTGTGGTGTAGTTTTGTTGCTGGCTCACTCGATTTGTAGATAGATGGCTCTGGGTACATTTTGCTTATGTAAAAACGTCCAGTAAAATAGTAATGCCTACTGACTTGAGTGGGGAATCGGCACTCGCACGTCGTTGAATGGCAAACCAGCAATTTTTTCTCTAGATAAAAGTTCAATGCCTCACGTAATGTTACAATAAATAAATAAAGAAAATTGAGACTGTGTGAATTTATAATTTATTGCATGCAACACTTCAAACATGTCAGTGTCAATCAAACAAAATAAAAACTTTGACAGCCGGTTTGCCTGTGTTTATTTTCCGCGTCCTGCTTGTTTCTTTTAGTTATAATCGTCCAAAAGTGCTTCTTCCACCCAGTAACGTTGGGTAGAGCCTCTGCTTCTCCGGCCGTGTTGATTTCGTGCTGGTATTGATTGTTTAAATCTACGTATTGAGACAACCTACCTGACTACCCGTTTGGTGATTTTGGAGGCTGCTACGTACAATGCAATGTGAATTTGCATAAATTCCCTACCCCGAATAAGGATAAGGAGTTTTTTAATACATTCAAATACCGCCATGTAAGTCATACCACCGAGTAAGTTGGAAGTGTACACATACTTCGAATAACGGTATTGGTGCCGGAAGATACAGCAAAGACGCCGTATGAACAACAAACATGCCAGGTTAGATAGATTGATATCATCATGATCTGCCTAGCCCTTTCCCAACTATGTTGGGGCGGCTTCCAGTCTAACCGGATGCAGCTGAATAACAGTATTTTACATGGAGCGACTGCCTATCTGACCTCCACAACCCAGTTACTGAGCAACACAGTACGCCTTGATGAGGCGGGTTGTCAAACATTCAGATTTCTGACTATCTGTAACAACAAACTTTCAAAGATCTACAAATGACAGCCGGGACCCTGGACTAACGGGTTAGCGTGCTTTCCGTGGCGCGCAGGCGTCTCGATATGTTACGATCGGTCACCCATCCTCACAGACAGACCTCGGCGAGCGTAGCTTAAACTTTGATCAACCCATATGGCTGTTTTTATTTGGCAATGAGCCACTCATAACATGCCAGGTTACATAGATTGATATCTATACTAATATTATAAAGAGGTAAAATTAGCTTATAAGTTTGTACATTATTCATATTCATTCATACAAAAAGCTACATTATTCCTGAGTGCTACAGGCTATAGAAATCATTTATTTGCCCATAATGTAGGTAACAGATAAGTTGTTAATTTATGGAGTCCCAATACATTTTGCCTTAGGGCATGCAAAATTATTTAATTAATTGAATACATTGCCTTAGTTGCTACATTTACATTTACTTAACATTTTTGTATAATTGAGACACATGATGACATAGTATTACATCTAAAATTGATTGATTGTAGTATAAAATAATCAAAATATACTATGAATGTAGTTATAATCTATAAATTGTCATTCCAGAACCTCCTGTTACTTCACATTTGGACTATGTGGATATGCAGCACACTCAAAGTACCATAGAAGATGTGCAAATAAAGGAAAGTCTTGGTAAGTGAAGAAATAATCATAACAGCATTTAGCAGCCTGTTCAAGCATCCTCATATCTGGAGGGATGAGCTAACAAAATGATAAGTAGTGAAAAAGAATTAATTTTTTGCATCATCATTACATAAGACTAATTTGTCATTCCAGGACCTGTTACTTCACACAGATGTGACTCAGTATCCCGAGATAACGTGCCTATGCATATTTGCATGCTTCAATTGCTGTGGAAGACGCACAAGTGAAGTAAATCTCGGTAAGTAAAAATAATTATCATTCCTTGACCGGTTACGGCGCCTGTGACTGTGCGCAGCTGCTGCTTAGTCAGTAGGAGAGCCTGCTTTGTGAAGCGGCCGTCAATTGCAGGGAGTGTCTGCAGTCAGTTTGGTCCGACCACTCTTTGTCGTGCTGATCCCTAGTGCGTTCCTTACCAAAGTGCGTATGTACCCAAAGGGGATCAGCATCAGCATCTGAAGCTACCTCGAGAACTGCTGTGTCCTGTATTGTATTGTTAGACGGGCCGATTTCCGCAACTCCACGACGTAGCGCGTATTTTGCGTAAAGGGTGGGACAATACCTTATTCGATCCACCCCAGTTCCCCGAGAAAGGCCAGCAGCGCCCTGACGTTACTGGCGATCTCTCGGAGAGTAACCGGGTTACCGAAGTATTTAGCCCTGTATGCAGTAACCTCTGGCCGGTGAGAAGCACGTGGTCCGCTGTCTCGTCCACCTCCATGCATGCTCTGCATAGCGGGCTATCTGTAACTCCTATAGTAAACAGGTGCTTGTTAAATGACCCATGACCTGTGACAGCGGCTGTGACAGTGCGCAGCTGCTGCTTAGTCAGGTGGAGGGCCTGTTTTGTAAAGCGGCCGTCAATTGCAGGGAGTACCTCCCTGGACAGCCTGCAGTCTGTTTGGTCTGACCAAATTTTGTTGTGTTGAACCCTAGTGCGTTTCCTTACTAGAGTGCGTATATACCCAAAGGGGAGTGGTACGATGGGTTCCGGTCCCATTACTGCCATGCTAGATCCCCTTCTTGCGAGTTCGTCTGCAGCATCATTGCCACGAGAACCGCTGTGTCCTTTAATCCATTGAATGGTTATGTTGTTTAGAATACCCACCTGATTCAAGCGGTGATGACATTCGTATAAAAGCCCAGAGTTGGTTGTGTAGCATTTTAGTGCTTGCAGGACCGACATGCTGTCTGATAGAATACGGACAGTGTGGTCCCGAACCTGTCTGGCTGCGAAAGCTGAGGCTGCTAGGGATATATCCATACACTCTGCTTGGAACACCGTATTGTGGGCCCCTAGAGGTGTGGCTATATGTATATTGAGGTCCTCCGAAAAGTTGCCAGCGCCAGAGCCGGTACCTGTCTTGGATCCGTCTGTGAAAATACGCAACTCTGCTGGACGTTGTCCCTCGTACCGGTGATCCTCATGGAGTTGGATTTTGTATCTTTTATCGAAGATAAATTGTTTGGGAATCCGGTCATTTATGGCTTTAGGCAAGGGGAACTCCTTGTAGAGTCCCTCAAGTAACGCGGAGTGTTGTGTTTCTCTTTTACTCCAGAGATTTAGTATTTTTAGGCGTACCGCCGCCATCGTCGCTTCCTGTTGTATAAACAGGTGGAGGGGCGGGAGTTCTAGAATTGCTTCAAGAGCTGCGGTAGGAGTAGTCCTCATACAGCCCGTGATTGCCATGCAATCTAGCCTCTGCATGCGTTGAAGTTTGCTTGAGGCTGTAGTTAGTTTGGTGCGGGGCCACCAGACCACGGCACTGTATGCGATCATTGGTCGGATAACAGTGTTGTATAGCCAAAGTATGATTTTGGGTGATAGGCCCCACTTCTTGCCTATCATTTTCCTGCACTGCCAAAAGGTGATACAGGCCCTGTTTAGTTTGTTGTCTAGATGATTGCTCCAGTTTAGCTTACTATAGAGGATGACCCCGAGATACTTGACCTCGTTCGCTAGTTTTAGTTCTGTGTTGAATAGTTTTGGTAGGCTAAAGTGGCCTAGTGTTCTTTTCTTGGTGAACATGACTACTTCGGTTTTAGTGGGGTTCACCGAGAGGTCAAATTCCCTGTTTTGGTCCGAACTGCAGCTTTCGCCACAATCGGACCAGCACCCGCGCTGGTGCCTGCAGTATTACCCGCAGGACCTCCAGGGGCGAGCGGGGTGTTGTTAGCACCCCGCTTAGGAGCTGAGTCGGCTTTCGCCGACTTCACTCCGGTTGGTTGAAATGGCCTTGGATTGTCCATGTATGTAAAGTAGTATTATTCGTCTCTCTGGCTCCCACCCACCATGGAGCCCGCAACTGGGAACGTCTCACTGTTAAGAAGCTTGATCGTTAGGACTACCAGAGAGATATAGGAACGCAAGGCTGGTTTACAGTGCGACATCGGGTGCTCACTTACACCGTCAGCATGACCTTCACCCACCGCTTCTGCCACCCGAGGATGGCGCCGGCGGACCTCACGCACCTCGCCTGTGGCCCTCTGACGGGACACTGTGACCATTTCCCTACCCCTGGCTAATGAGTAGGGCCACCGTTTCGCCTGAAATCCAGACCAAAGAGGGCGTGTTGCCTCACGTACGCACAAACACCAGCGCCGATCGGCTCAACCCCCCAGGACTCCTTCATCCCTGCTTACGGCGCTCAACTGCGCAGGTCCTAGCGCAGGTGGTTACTACTCCTACTCGACATCAGCTGCTTGTAGTGACGACGAGCCCGATAATCTTCCAGGTTCAACGTGGCACTGCGTTCCACCGGACAACCACGACTGGTCACTGTGGCTGGCGACAGAGGCACGGCTCCGTGTCCCTTCGTCATGAACCCTCATGGCAACTGGATGGTCACCATCAAAACCAACAAGGAAGTCATGATTGTAAGTTATTTTATCTTTCTATTGTCGTAATGGCCCAGTGGTTACGAAGAATGCGCAGACGCAGCCCGCGTTTCAGGTCAGTGTAAGGTATGTTACTGAAAGAGTTATTCGCGTATATGTATACCACAACAAACATACATAGAATTGTGGTTAAATGTCATCATGTAATGAAACACTTATTCAGTTGCATAAATCGAACTGAAAAAGTCGTACTAATGATTTTAATTTATTAATACTTTGTGGAGTACACATTTGTTAGTTACGAAAGCTCCAAATTGCTAAAAACATGAAAATTTAAATTCCACGAGCTGCCTCTACGCATTCACCTAAAGGTCTCACCTGGCATGAAAAACATTGAGACTTTTTTAATTCATTTGTACCATCTCGGACGGATAAGGTTCAAAACTGGTTCACCTCCAGCGATGATACCTACTTTATTAGTTTATCTTAGACATTACTGACATCTACACACATTACAATGAGTATAAGTCTGAAATCGCCAACCCGCCTTGGTAAAGCCCAAGTGTTCTGGGTATTTGCTATATATAATAAGAAATATCTATCTATGTAATGTATTGTATTAATTACATCAGTCATCTAGTACCCATAATACAAGCTCTGCTTAGCTCGGGGCTAGATGATGCTGTGTGGATTGGATGAGGATGAATTTAAAATTCAAGGCGGTACACATAAGACCTCAAAGGAATAAATGCATTAGAAGATTTGTAGTACCCACTTGTAATAACTATTGTGGACCAAGGTGTAGAAAATGCTTAGTCCCAAAATTTTTTAATGATATACCAATAGATTTAGAACGTAGCTGTACTACAAAAATGTCTTTTAAAAATAAAGTGGGGAAGTTTCTTTTTAGCACCTTTTGTCAGAACTTTGTTTACGGGAGCTACATCTGTCAACAAACTGCTGTACAGTTTGGCAGAAGAAACATTGCAACAACATAACTGTTTTGAGATTGGCTTCCAGTCTAAGCGGCTACAGCTGAATACCGATTGAAACTGTAAGAAAAGACCACTTTCATAACAGTGTAGTGACATCCATTCATGTCGATGACATATCTTGGATACAAGTGTTCAATGCACATGATGCGAATAATGTAATTTATTTGATGGTAAGTTTCTGTATTTTCCCAACGATCCGGTTTAAGGTTAGACTTCCTTGGTTTCTGTGATTGCAAATTAGCGCGTCACGAAAATATTATTTCGCCACAATATTGTGGACTGTTAATGACACTATCACACTTCCCACTAACAATATTATTAACACCAGAACAGCTGAACAGATCTGGATGAAGTATGGCGCAGATATAGATTAATAGTCTGGCATAGCACGTAGTGTATTTTTTACCACGGAAAACGGAAGTATTCCCGTTGGAATTCCGATTGTTTCATGTTGACTTAAAACGTAAAACCGTGGGGCGCTGCTAGTGATTTATAGTTCTGCTTCGCATTCTAAATGTTGTTGACGACTATTGAATCGTTGAATGAATTGTAATCATTCAGGACTCACTACTATCAGTGTTAATTTTAAACCGTGGGGCTAGGCAACTGGGCCTAACCCAGTTGTAAACGTCCCTTTGTGCCTATTGGCCCAGCTCAGTTCTGTGTCCTGGTCGATATGGAGGGAAGAAGAAATTGCGTAGTTTTCTTAGTCCTCCGCTGCTTTTTTCTGATTAATTTCGTTGCGGGTTCCAAGACAGTTGAATCGTTTCTCCGGGACTCGACGGACTTCATTGTCTCGACGCTTTCCTGATGGTCGCCACTGTTGATTCTGGTTTTCAGGAGTTGCAGTGGATTGGGAATAGTGTGGCGGGCTCGTCCCATAGTAAAAAATATTAAAAAAAAATCCTATTATACACTTTCAGGGCGACCGCGACATGACAGTGGGGATCAAGTCAACTGTAGCGATCCCTACATCACCCCTCGCCCGTAATGCTTGATACGCAACAACAGTCTTCACGGCCGCTGTGGATTCTAAGAAGGTATGATACGTTTAAATGATTAAACGTCGCCTATTTTTTTTTATTTGTTTGTCGTCGCGCCACACTAGTAATTTCTCCTATATCGTGGGTGCGTTAACAAACATTTAAACTCACATACACAAACAGCCAGACCCGGAACAACCACCTGTAGACCAGAGAAATATTTTTTCCGTGCGGGAATCGAACCCGCGACCCGTAGCGCAGCAGCCAACCACTCGGCCACTGCGCCCACCGTGTCGTCTATTGGTGGTAGTCATTTTGCATTGATAATCTATTTATTTGAACAACACAAAGAAACGAAATCAAAATAAACACTGCTATAATTTCATTAAGTTTGGTATAGCCGGGATTACTTATTTAGTCAGAAAGGAATGTCCATATTATTGTTTGGTGGAAAGAAGTTTAGGTGTATGTTAAAATGAAATTTTTAAGAAGTGAATAATTTACTTTTTAATTAAAAATCTTATTGCACCATGAACCACTAGAATCATGCAGTCATGGTGTCAGTTTGTGCGTCCAAGTCCCTTCCACCGTGTATACATAGTATAGTTCTTTACTCATTGATTATAAATAGTATTGGTTCTGTCTCTTATGCTTTGGTAAGCAGAAGAGACAGAACCAATAAACCATGCTAAAGGCGTGAGTTTATGCTTGTATGTATGTTATGTGATACTTATCTAAGTGTATATGCACATTTATGCATATTGAATAGTTTTAGTGAAGTATAGCAGCAAACTATAGTTGAAAGTGATGACACGATTAAACATTATCCATGCTGTAGAAGCCATATTTAGAAGTTGGTCTTTAATTATGAATTGTTTTTAGGTGAATCCCATGGCTCACTTGTGCCATAATTGCTACAGAGCAGCTTGATGTACAGTTGCCCGGATGCCTTATCAGACCCAGATCCGGAGCAGAGCAGAGCAGAGCAGAACAAAAGCATCAACTCAAGATATTACAGTTGTATGACCTGCGCTGCACTTCATTTCTGATCAAGAGATGTCGTCACAGCAAAGCTCTCGACTATCATCAGGTTCGGAATGGATACTTTTACCACAATACAACAACATACGATACTCACACTGGAGTCTGAATCATTGATATTTAAGTTGTTACAACATTATAAATTATATCTTCCAACCCATAATAGGATTGGTAGTAATGATCTTATCGTCAATGTGTGGGATGATGCACTGTACAATTCCATCACTACATATTTTAACTCTCAGCAAACATCACAAGATCCATAGCTCATTTGAGAGGCTTGGTAATCAATGTAATCATATCTGCTCTTACATCAATTTACCGCTTTCTTTGCTGGATTTGCCTTTAAATGCATTTAAATGTAATCCATAATGTATCCATGGAATACTTTTCCATCAAGTATACTACTTAGACAACAAGAATAATTGGGAGCTCTTTGTAAAATACAAGATATTTTTATAATATTGTTTCATTCTATTTAGCTTATTGCAGGTTAATAAATCTATTGCATAACTTTAGGTTTATTTTATTGACATAATCCTCTCATTCATTGTTATGTTTAATTTCATCTTGACATTTTATTTACAGGGACGACGCGAGGTGGAAGTGAAGAATATTGTTGTCTAGAACACCTTCCTCAAAGATGAGCTAGCTGAGCGACACATTCAGCATATCGCCAACCAACACAGTCAACTTAAAATCCATGTTTATTATTTAATATGAACTATTGTTATATTGTATTAGCCCATGTTGGGCTGGATTAATTGTTAGTCTTTATAGTATTTGTATTTCGTATACTTATTAAAAATCACTGCTAGTGCCACCTATTTAACTACGTCCGCAACAAGAAGACACCGCGTGTAATTCGTTTCGTACATTACCAGAGGACAACGCATGCCTTGATTCTGTGGTGTAGTTTTGTTGCTGGCTCACTCGATTTGTAGATAGATGGCTCTGGGTACATTTTGCTTATGTAAAAACGTCCAGTAAAATAGTAATGCCTACTGACTTGAGTGGGGAATCGGCACTCGCACGTCGTTGAATGGCAAACCAGCAATTTTTTCTCTAGATAAAAGTTCAATGCCTCACGTAATGTTACAATAAATAAATAAAGAAAATTGAGACTGTGTGAATTTATAATTTATTGCATGCAACACTTCAAACATGTCAGTGTCAATCAAACAAAATAAAAACTTTGACAGCCGGTTTGCCTGTGTTTATTTTCCGCGTCCTGCTTGTTTCTTTTAGTTATAATCGTCCAAAAGTGCTTCTTCCACCCAGTAACGTTGGGTAGAGCCTCTGCTTCTCCGGCCGTGTTGATTTCGTGCTGGTATTGATTGTTTAAATCTACGTATTGAGACAACCTACCTGACTACCCGTTTGGTGATTTTGGAGGCTGCTACGTACAATGCAATGTGAATTTGCATAAATTCCCTACCCCGAATAAGGATAAGGAGTTTTTTAATACATTCAAATACCGCCATGTAAGTCATACCACCGAGTAAGTTGGAAGTGTACACATACTTCGAATAACGGTATTGGTGCCGGAAGATACAGCAAAGACGCCGTATGAACAACAAACATGCCAGGTTAGATAGATTGATATCATCATGATCTGCCTAGCCCTTTCCCAACTATGTTGGGGCGGCTTCCAGTCTAACCGGATGCAGCTGAATAACAGTATTTTACATGGAGCGACTGCCTATCTGACCTCCACAACCCAGTTACTGAGCAACACAGTACGCCTTGATGAGGCGGGTTGTCAAACATTCAGATTTCTGACTATCTGTAACAACAAACTTTCAAAGATCTACAAATGACAGCCGGGACCCTGGACTAACGGGTTAGCGTGCTTTCCGTGGCGCGCAGGCGTCTCGATATGTTACGATCGGTCACCCATCCTCACAGACAGACCTCGGCGAGCGTAGCTTAAACTTTGATCAACCCATATGGCTGTTTTTATTTGGCAATGAGCCACTCATAACATGCCAGGTTACATAGATTGATATCTATACTAATATTATAAAGAGGTAAAATTAGCTTATAAGTTTGTACATTATTCATATTCATTCATACAAAAAGCTACATTATTCCTGAGTGCTACAGGCTATAGAAATCATTTATTTGCCCATAATGTAGGTAACAGATAAGTTGTTAATTTATGGAGTCCCAATACATTTTGCCTTAGGGCATGCAAAATTATTTAATTAATTGAATACATTGCCTTAGTTGCTACATTTACATTTACTTAACATTTTTGTATAATTGAGACACATGATGACATAGTATTACATCTAAAATTGATTGATTGTAGTATAAAATAATCAAAATATACTATGAATGTAGTTATAATCTATAAATTGTCATTCCAGAACCTCCTGTTACTTCACATTTGGACTATGTGGATATGCAGCACACTCAAAGTACCATAGAAGATGTGCAAATAAAGGAAAGTCTTGGTAAGTGAAGAAATAATCATAACAGCATTTAGCAGCCTGTTCAAGCATCCTCATATCTGGAGGGATGAGCTAACAAAATGATAAGTAGTGAAAAAGAATTAATTTTTTGCATCATCATTACATAAGACTAATTTGTCATTCCAGGACCTGTTACTTCACACAGATGTGACTCAGTATCCCGAGATAACGTGCCTATGCATATTTGCATGCTTCAATTGCTGTGGAAGACGCACAAGTGAAGTAAATCTCGGTAAGTAAAAATAATTATCATTCCTTGACCGGTTACGGCGCCTGTGACTGTGCGCAGCTGCTGCTTAGTCAGTAGGAGAGCCTGCTTTGTGAAGCGGCCGTCAATTGCAGGGAGTGTCTGCAGTCAGTTTGGTCCGACCACTCTTTGTCGTGCTGATCCCTAGTGCGTTCCTTACCAAAGTGCGTATGTACCCAAAGGGGATCAGCATCAGCATCTGAAGCTACCTCGAGAACTGCTGTGTCCTGTATTGTATTGTTAGACGGGCCGATTTCCGCAACTCCACGACGTAGCGCGTATTTTGCGTAAAGGGTGGGACAATACCTTATTCGATCCACCCCAGTTCCCCGAGAAAGGCCAGCAGCGCCCTGACGTTACTGGCGATCTCTCGGAGAGTAACCGGGTTACCGAAGTATTTAGCCCTGTATGCAGTAACCTCTGGCCGGTGAGAAGCACGTGGTCCGCTGTCTCGTCCACCTCCATGCATGCTCTGCATAGCGGGCTATCTGTAACTCCTATAGTAAACAGGTGCTTGTTAAATGACCCATGACCTGTGACAGCGGCTGTGACAGTGCGCAGCTGCTGCTTAGTCAGGTGGAGGGCCTGTTTTGTAAAGCGGCCGTCAATTGCAGGGAGTACCTCCCTGGACAGCCTGCAGTCTGTTTGGTCTGACCAAATTTTGTTGTGTTGAACCCTAGTGCGTTTCCTTACTAGAGTGCGTATATACCCAAAGGGGAGTGGTACGATGGGTTCCGGTCCCATTACTGCCATGCTAGATCCCCTTCTTGCGAGTTCGTCTGCAGCATCATTGCCACGAGAACCGCTGTGTCCTTTAATCCATTGAATGGTTATGTTGTTTAGAATACCCACCTGATTCAAGCGGTGATGACATTCGTATAAAAGCCCAGAGTTGGTTGTGTAGCATTTTAGTGCTTGCAGGACCGACATGCTGTCTGATAGAATACGGACAGTGTGGTCCCGAACCTGTCTGGCTGCGAAAGCTGAGGCTGCTAGGGATATATCCATACACTCTGCTTGGAACACCGTATTGTGGGCCCCTAGAGGTGTGGCTATATGTATATTGAGGTCCTCCGAAAAGTTGCCAGCGCCAGAGCCGGTACCTGTCTTGGATCCGTCTGTGAAAATACGCAACTCTGCTGGACGTTGTCCCTCGTACCGGTGATCCTCATGGAGTTGGATTTTGTATCTTTTATCGAAGATAAATTGTTTGGGAATCCGGTCATTTATGGCTTTAGGCAAGGGGAACTCCTTGTAGAGTCCCTCAAGTAACGCGGAGTGTTGTGTTTCTCTTTTACTCCAGAGATTTAGTATTTTTAGGCGTACCGCCGCCATCGTCGCTTCCTGTTGTATAAACAGGTGGAGGGGCGGGAGTTCTAGAATTGCTTCAAGAGCTGCGGTAGGAGTAGTCCTCATACAGCCCGTGATTGCCATGCAATCTAGCCTCTGCATGCGTTGAAGTTTGCTTGAGGCTGTAGTTAGTTTGGTGCGGGGCCACCAGACCACGGCACTGTATGCGATCATTGGTCGGATAACAGTGTTGTATAGCCAAAGTATGATTTTGGGTGATAGGCCCCACTTCTTGCCTATCATTTTCCTGCACTGCCAAAAGGTGATACAGGCCCTGTTTAGTTTGTTGTCTAGATGATTGCTCCAGTTTAGCTTACTATAGAGGATGACCCCGAGATACTTGACCTCGTTCGCTAGTTTTAGTTCTGTGTTGAATAGTTTTGGTAGGCTAAAGTGGCCTAGTGTTCTTTTCTTGGTGAACATGACTACTTCGGTTTTAGTGGGGTTCACCGAGAGGTCAAATTCCCTGTTTTGGTCCGAACTGCAGCTTTCGCCACAATCGGACCAGCACCCGCGCTGGTGCCTGCAGTATTACCCGCAGGACCTCCAGGGGCGAGCGGGGTGTTGTTAGCACCCCGCTTAGGAGCTGAGTCGGCTTTCGCCGACTTCACTCCGGTTGGTTGAAATGGCCTTGGATTGTCCATGTATGTAAAGTAGTATTATTCGTCTCTCTGGCTCCCACCCACCATGGAGCCCGCAACTGGGAACGTCTCACTGTTAAGAAGCTTGATCGTTAGGACTACCAGAGAGATATAGGAACGCAAGGCTGGTTTACAGTGCGACATCGGGTGCTCACTTACACCGTCAGCATGACCTTCACCCACCGCTTCTGCCACCCGAGGATGGCGCCGGCGGACCTCACGCACCTCGCCTGTGGCCCTCTGACGGGACACTGTGACCATTTCCCTACCCCTGGCTAATGAGTAGGGCCACCGTTTCGCCTGAAATCCAGACCAAAGAGGGCGTGTTGCCTCACGTACGCACAAACACCAGCGCCGATCGGCTCAACCCCCCAGGACTCCTTCATCCCTGCTTACGGCGCTCAACTGCGCAGGTCCTAGCGCAGGTGGTTACTACTCCTACTCGACATCAGCTGCTTGTAGTGACGACGAGCCCGATAATCTTCCAGGTTCAACGTGGCACTGCGTTCCACCGGACAACCACGACTGGTCACTGTGGCTGGCGACAGAGGCACGGCTCCGTGTCCCTTCGTCATGAACCCTCATGGCAACTGGATGGTCACCATCAAAACCAACAAGGAAGTCATGATTGTAAGTTATTTTATCTTTCTATTGTCGTAATGGCCCAGTGGTTACGAAGAATGCGCAGACGCAGCCCGCGTTTCAGGTCAGTGTAAGGTATGTTACTGAAAGAGTTATTCGCGTATATGTATACCACAACAAACATACATAGAATTGTGGTTAAATGTCATCATGTAATGAAACACTTATTCAGTTGCATAAATCGAACTGAAAAAGTCGTACTAATGATTTTAATTTATTAATACTTTGTGGAGTACACATTTGTTAGTTACGAAAGCTCCAAATTGCTAAAAACATGAAAATTTAAATTCCACGAGCTGCCTCTACGCATTCACCTAAAGGTCTCACCTGGCATGAAAAACATTGAGACTTTTTTAATTCATTTGTACCATCTCGGACGGTTAAGGTTCAAAACTGGTTCACCTCCAGCGATGATACCTACTTTATTAGTTTATCTTAGACATTACTGACATCTACACACATTACAATGAGTATAAGTCTGAAATCGCCAACCCGCCTTGGTAAAGCCCAAGTGTTCTGGGTATTTGCTATATATAATAAGAAATATCTATCTATGTAATGTATTGTATTAATTACATCAGTCATCTAGTACCCATAATACAAGCTCTGCTTAGCTCGGGGCTAGATGATGCTGTGTGGATTGGATGAGGATGAATTTAAAATTCAAGGCGGTACACATAAGACCTCAAAGGAATAAATGCATTAGAAGATTTGTAGTACCCACTTGTAATAACTATTGTGGACCAAGGTGTAGAAAATGCTTAGTCCCAAAATTTTTTAATGATATACCAATAGATTTAGAACGTAGCTGTACTACAAAAATGTCTTTTAAAAATAAAGTGGGGAAGTTTCTTTTTAGCACCTTTTGTCAGAACTTTGTTTACGGGAGCTACATCTGTCAACAAACTGCTGTACAGTTTGGCAGAAGAAACATTGCAACAACATAACTGTTTTGAGATTGGCTTCCAGTCTAAGCGGCTACAGCTGAATACCGATTGAAACTGTAAGAAAAGACCACTTTCATAACAGTGTAGTGACATCCATTCATGTCGATGACATATCTTGGATACAAGTGTTCAATGCACATGATGCGAATAATGTAATTTATTTGATGGTAAGTTTCTGTATTTTCCCAACGATCCGGTTTAAGGTTAGACTTCCTTGGTTTCTGTGATTGCAAATTAGCGCGTCACGAAAATATTATTTCGCCACAATATTGTGGACTGTTAATGACACTATCACACTTCCCACTAACAATATTATTAACACCAGAACAGCTGAACAGATCTGGATGAAGTATGGCGCAGATATAGATTAATAGTCTGGCATAGCACGTAGTGTATTTTTTACCACGGAAAACGGAAGTATTCCCGTTGGAATTCCGATTGTTTCATGTTGACTTAAAACGTAAAACCGCGGGGCGCTGCTAGTGATTTATAGTTCTGCTTCGCATTCTAAATGTTGTTGACGACTATTGAATCGTTGAATGAATTGTAATCATTCAGGACTCACTACTATCAGTGTTAATTTTAAACCGTGGGGCTAGGCAACTGGGCCTAACCCAGTTGTAAACGTCCCTTTGTGCCTATTGGCCCAGCTCAGTTCTGTGTCCTGGTCGATATGGAGGGAAGAAGAAATTGCGTAGTTTTCTTAGTCCTCCGCTGCTTTTTTCTGATTAATTTCGTTGCGGGTTCCAAGACAGTTGAATCGTTTCTCCGGGACTCGACGGACTTCATTGTCTCGACGCTTTCCTGATGGTCGCCACTGTTGATTCTGGTTTTCAGGAGTTGCAGTGGATTGGGAATAGTGTGGCGGGCTCGTCCCATAGTAAAAAATATTAAAAAAAAATCCTATTATACACTTTCAGGGCGACCGCGACATGACAGTGGGGATCAAGTCAACTGTAGCGATCCCTACATCACCCCTCGCCCGTAATGCTTGATACGCAACAACAGTCTTCACGGCCGCTGTAGATTCTAAGAAGGTATGATACGTTTAAATGATTAAACGTCGCCTATTTTTTTTTATTTGTTTGTCGTCGCGCCACACTAGTAATTTCTCCTATATCGTGGGTGCGTTAACAAACATTTAAACTCACATACACAAACAGCCAGACCCGGAACAACCACCTGTAGACCAGAGAAATATTTTTTCCGTGCGGGAATCGAACCCGCGACCCGTAGCGCAGCAGCCAACCACTCGGCCACTGCGCCCACCGTGTCGTCTATTGGTGGTAGTCATTTTGCATTGATAATCTATTTATTTGAACAACACAAAGAAACGAAATCAAAATAAACACTGCTATAATTTCATTAAGTTTGGTATAGCCGGGATTACTTATTTAGTCAGAAAGGAATGTCCATATTATTGTTTGGTGGAAAGAAGTTTAGGTGTATGTTAAAATGAAATTTTTAAGAAGTGAATAATTTACTTTTTAATTAAAAATCTTATTGCACCATGAACCACCAGAATCATGCAGTCATGGTGTCAGTTTGTGCGTCCAAGTCCCTTCCACCGTGTATACATAGTATAGTTCTTTACTCATTGATTATAAATAGTATTGGTTCTGTCTCTTATGCTTTGGTAAGCAGAAGAGACAGAACCAATAAACCATGCTAAAGGCGTGAGTTTATGCTTGTATGTATGTTATGTGATACTTATCTAAGTGTATATGCACATTTATGCATATTGAATAGTTTTAGTGAAGTATAGCAGCAAACTATAGTTGAAAGTGATGACACGATTAAACATTATCCATGCTGTAGAAGCCATATTTAGAAGTTGGTCTTTAATTATGAATTGTTTTTAGGTGAATCCCATGGCTCACTTGTGCCATAATTGCTACAGAGCAGCTTGATGTACAGTTGCCCGGATGCCTTATCAGACCCAGATCCGGAGCAGAGCAGAGCAGAGCAGAACAAAAGCATCAACTCAAGATATTACAGTTGTATGACCTGCGCTGCACTTCATTTCTGATCAAGAGATGTCGTCACAGCAAAGCTCTCGACTATCATCAGGTTCGGAATGGATACTTTTACCACAATACAACAACATACGATACTCACACTGGAGTCTGAATCATTGATATTTAAGTTGTTACAACATTATAAATTATATCTTCCAACCCATAATAGGATTGGTAGTAATGATCTTATCGTCAATGTGTGGGATGATGCACTGTACAATTCCATCACTACATATTTTAACTCTCAGCAAACATCACAAGATCCATAGCTCATTTGAGAGGCTTGGTAATCATTGTAATCATATCTGCTCTTACATCAATTTACCGCTTTCTTTGCTGGATTTGCCTTTAAATGCATTTAAATGTAATCCATAATGTATCCATGGAATACTTTTCCATCAAGTATACTACTTAGACAACAAGAATAATTGGGAGCTCTTTGTAAAATACAAGATATTTTTATAATATTGTTTCATTCTATTTAGCTTATTGCAGGTTAATAAATCTATTGCATAACTTTAGGTTTATTTTATTGACATAATCCTCTCATTCATTGTTATGTTTAATTTAATCTTGACATTTTATTTACAGGGACGACGCGAGGTGGAAGTGAAGAATATTGTTGTCTAGAACACCTTCCTCAAAGATGAGCTAGCTGAGCGACACATTCAGCATATCGCCAACCAACACAGTCAACTTAAAATCCATGTTTATTATTTAATATGAACTATTGTTATATTGTATTAGCCCATGTTGGGCTGGATTAATTGTTAGTCTTTATAGTATTTGTATTTCGTATACTTATTAAAAATCACTGCTAGTGCCACCTATTTAACTACGTCCGCAACAAGAAGACACCGCGTGTAATTCGTTTCGTACATTACCAGAGGACAACGCATGCCTTGATTCTGTGGTGTAGTTTTGTTGCTGGCTCACTCGATTTGTAGATAGATGGCTCTGGGTACATTTTGCTTATGTAAAAACGTCCAGTAAAATAGTAATGCCTACTGACTTGAGTGGGGAATCGGCACTCGCACGTCGTTGAATGGCAAACCAGCAATTTTTTCTCTAGATAAAAGTTCAATGCCTCACGTAATGTTACAATAAATAAATAAAGAAAATTGAGACTCTGTGTGAATTTATAATTTATTGCATGCAACACTTCAAACATGTCAGTGTCAATCAAACAAAATAAAAACTTTGACAGCCGGTTTGCCTGTGTTTATTTTCCGCGTCCTGCTTGTTTCTTTTAGTTATAATCGTCCAAAAGTGCTTCTTCCACCCAGTAACGTTGGGTAGAGCCTCTGCTTCTCCGGCCGTGTTGATTTCGTGCTGGTATTGATTGTTTAAATCTACGTATTGAGACAACCTACCTGACTACCCGTTTGGTGATTTTGGAGGCTGCTACGTACAATGCAATGTGAATTTGCATAAATTCCCTACCCCGAATAAGGATAAGGAGTTTTTTAATGCATTCAAATACCGCCATGTAAGTCATACCACCGAGTAAGTTGGAAGTGTACACATACTTCGAATAACGGTATTGGTGCCGGAAGATACAGCAAAGACGCCGTATGAACAACAAACATGCCAGGTTAGATAGATTGATATCATCATGATCTGCCTAGCCCTTTCCCAACTATGTTGGGGCGGCTTCCAGTCTAACCGGATGCAGCTGAATAACAGTATTTTACATGGAGCGACTGCCTATCTGACCTCCACAACCCAGTTACTGAGCAACACAGTACGCCTTGATGAGGCGGGTTGTCAAACATTCAGATTTCTGACTATCTGTAACAACAAACTTTCAAAGATCTACAAATGACAGCCGGGACCCTGGACTAACGGGTTAGCGTGCTTTCCGTGGCGCGCAGGCGTCTCGATATGTTACGATCGGTCACCCATCCTCACAGACAGACCTCGGCGAGCGTAGCTTAAACTTTGATCAACCCATATGGCTGTTTTTATTTGGCAATGAGCCACTCATAACATGCCAGGTTACATAGATTGATATCTATACTAATATTATAAAGAGGTAAAATTAGCTTATAAGTTTGTACATTATTCATATTCATTCATACAAAAAGCTACATTATTCCTGAGTGCTACAGGCTATAGAAATCATTTATTTGCCCATAATGTAGGTAACAGATAAGTTGTTAATTTATGGAGTCCCAATACATTTTGCCTTAGGGCATGCAAAATTATTTAATTAATTGAATACATTGCCTTAGTTGCTACATTTACATTTACTTAACATTTTTGTATAATTGAGACACATGATGACATAGTATTACATCTAAAATTGATTGATTGTAGTATAAAATAATCAAAATATACTATGAATGTAGTTATAATCTATAAATTGTCATTCCAGAACCTCCTGTTACTTCACATTTGGACTATGTGGATATGCAGCACACTCAAAGTACCATAGAAGATGTGCAAATAAAGGAAAGTCTTGGTAAGTGAAGAAATAATCATAACAGCATTTAGCAGCCTGTTCAAGCATCCTCATATCTGGAGGGATGAGCTAACAAAATGATAAGTAGTGAAAAAGAATTAATTTTTTGCATCATCATTACATAAGACTAATTTGTCATTCCAGGACCTGTTACTTCACACAGATGTGACTCAGTATCCCGAGATAACGTGCCTATGCATATTTGCATGCTTCAATTGCTGTGGAAGACGCACAAGTGAAGTAAATCTCGGTAAGTAAAAATAATTATCATTCCTTGACCGGTTACGTCGCCTGTGACTGTGCGCAGCTGCTGCTTAGTCAGTAGGAGAGCCTGCTTTGTGAAGCGGCCGTCAATTGCAGGGAGTGTCTGCAGTCAGTTTGGTCCGACCACTCTTTGTCGTGCTGATCCCTAGTGCGTTCCTTACCAAAGTGCGTATGTACCCAAAGGGGATCAGCATCAGCATCTGAAGCTACCTCGAGAACTGCTGTGTCCTGTATTGTATTGTTAGACGGGCCGATTTCCGCAACTCCACGACGTAGCGCGTATTTTGCGTAAAGGGTGGGACAATACCTTATTCGATCCACCCCAGTTCCCCGAGAAAGGCCAGCAGCGCCCTGACGTTACTGGCGATCTCTCGGAGAGTAACCGGGTTACCGAAGTATTTAGCCCTGTATGCAGTAACCTCTGGCCGGTGAGAAGCACGTGGTCCGCTGTCTCGTCCACCTCCATGCATGCTCTGCATAGCGGGCTATCTGTAACTCCTATAGTAAACAGGTGCTTGTTAAATGACCCATGACTTGTGACAGCGGCTGTGACAGTGCGCAGCTGCTGCTTAGTCAGGTGGAGGGCCTGTTTTGTAAAGCGGCCGTCAATTGCAGGGAGTACCTCCCTGGACAGCCTGCAGTCTGTTTGGTCTGACCAAATTTTGTTGTGTTGAACCCTAGTGCGTTTCCTTACTAGAGTGCGTATATACCCAAAGGGGAGTGGTACGATGGGTTCCGGTCCCATTACTGCCATGCTAGATCCCCTTCTTGCGAGTTCGTCTGCAGCATCATTGCCACGAGAACCGCTGTGTCCTTTAATCCATTGAATGGTTATGTTGTTTAGAATACCCACCTGATTCAAGCGGTGATGACATTCGTATAAAAGCCCAGAGTTGGTTGTGTAGCATTTTAGTGCTTGCAGGACCGACATGCTGTCTGATAGAATACGGACAGTGTGGTCCCGAACCTGTCTGGCTGCGAAAGCTGAGGCTGCTAGGGATATACCCATACACTTTGCTTGGAACACCGTATTGTGGGCCCCTAGAGGTGTGGCTATATGTATATTGAGGTCCTCCGAAAAGTTTAATATATGACATATGACATTTTTATATCGCCGTTGCCGGTGATGACGCTGCGCCGAAGATGATTGACGACATTCTATACTCTTCAGGCTTGCCCGTTCTTTGGCTTCCGCGCCACAGGAACCTGAGACTGTCTCGGTCGTCTTTTCTGACCTCAGCCATGACAGCCACAGGTCCTTCTCTGAAGCGTAGTAGCACGCCGAATAGTGATTGCAGAAGGTCGGGGCCCGAGAGTAAGGCGTCGTTGAGGCTCTTCCCTTCAAACTTGGCAGCTGCGTCGAAAACTATTCTTAGCTTCTTCTTGATTGGATACACGACGGCGAAGTGGGGTAAGTAGAATGTTCTTCCTTCGTTTGAAGTTACTGGGGATTTCTCTGCATAACCCTTTTCAATTAGAGTCTGGATCTGCTTCTCGTAGTGCTCTTTAGCTTCTTTATCTTGATCCAACTTCTTTTCGATGCTGATTAAACGTCGGATCTAGTAGGGTTTCGTCTTCTTTCTTCCACAGGAGACCTGTCTCATATTGACCGCTTGACAGCTTGTTCGTAGTTTTCTCGAGGGTTTCTAGTGCTCTTCTATCGCTGTCATTGGTTGGTGACCGATTTTGAATCCCAAGAGATTCCAACTGGAAGTGTTCTCGGACGATTTCTTCTATTTTTCCTTCGTCGGCGGTCGATCTGCCATAGTTAGTGAAGTTTACTAAAGCAGTCGCCCCTGTTTCGCATCCATGTAGCACCCACCCTAGGTTGGTGAGTGAGGCTACAGGATCGGATGGTTTGCCCGTCTTCAGTCTTCTTGTTACTATCAGCCCCCAGTTGTCTTGGCCTATCAGCAGCTTGGGCCTTTCGATGACGTAGAGGAGTTGATTTTCAATTGCCCTTAGATGCTGACAATTTTGCACGGTGTTCTTATTTATGCATTGTTCAGACAGCTTCAGGTCGTCGATGGTTCTTGCAGAGATAGTTCTTTTTTCTCTTCTGTGAGCCCCTTTTATTTTGAACTCAATCTTCTGTGAACTATCTTTTCTTAACACCTTCCCACCAACTGTTTCGATTGTGAGTTTTTCTTGCTTCCCTTCTGCTCCAATCTTCTCAGCGACTGACGCGTCTAAGAGTGTGACGGTTGACCCTTCGTCCAACAATGCTAGTACGCGAACTTGACCTTTTGGACCGTAGAGGTCCACTGGAATGATTTTCAGGTATGCCCTCTCTTCTCCTTTGGCGTTTTGGATTGAGGCGACCTTCTCTTCTGATGTGCTTCCCTGGTTCGCTTCTTTTTCTAATGGCACTGGCGGTTTGTCGGAGTGCAAGATGGTATGGTGCCATCTCTTACACTGTTTGCAGACTGGAGCCTTACAGTTGATTCTTGAGTGCTTGAATTTAAGACACTTGAAGCATATCTTCGCCTTCTTAATCATGTCCCATTTTTCATTTACGTCTGCTTCTTTGAACTTCTTGCATTCTATTGCGAAATGCTCTTCTGTACAAAATGGGCATGACTTCTTGTATTTTTCTTGTGACGCTTCTTGCACCGAATGTATGGGTCTTCTTATTGCCTTCTTTTGCTCCGAGGACACTTCAGGTGGAGCAAAGTCCCCACACATGGCGGCTTCTGTTTCTAAGAACGCTTCGACGAGTAGTAGCTCTTGAATATCTTCATCTCTTCTGCTTGTATGGTAAGAAAACCAACGAAATTTCATGGATGTTGGCATCTTGTCGACAATAATTCTCAGTGTTTCGGAAGAACTGAGGTATTGTGGTTTCTTCAAGGCCTTGATTGTCTCGACGGCGTTCTTCACTTTGCTTGCAAATACGCAGATGTCGCTTGGGTTCTCGCCGACTTTTGACAGGTTCTTCATTTTTTCTAGTTCTGCTAATGCCAGCGCTCCAGGTCTTCCAAATCTTGCTTCAAGTCCCTTGATTATTTCACGTGGATCTTCAGCGGTGAACAGCAGGCTTTGGACGGCTTCTCTTGCTTTTCAATGGATTGCTATTCTGAGGCGCGCTAGGTTCTGATTTTTATTGAACGAAGCGGCCATATCTTCATATGATCTCTTGAAGGCTAACCATTCTTCACAGGAACCGTTGAAGTGAGGGAGTTCGAAATGCTTCGAAGAACCGTTGTCACATGGCTTCTCGGATAACTTAAGTATGACTGAAGCCAACTCCTGGATGTCGCTCTTCTTTTCTTCTGTCTTGATCGGCCTCAGGTATTTAGGCCTTTCCCCAGATTCAGTGATCCAGTGCTCGACTTCTTGAGTTTGTTCATACAGCTCTTCTTCTCCTTCTGACCCCGCGGCGAGAAGCTCGAGTTCAGCTTGGGCAACTTTTGATTGTGCTTCTGCCAGTTCTAATTCCCGTAGTGCTATTGTCATTCTTGCTTGCGCTTCTGCTCTCTTCCTATGCGACGAGCGAACAGAATGGGTGTCTGGATCGCGGGTCGTCTTCTTAGGGTGAGGCTGCTGTAGACTCTCTTCTTGACTAGCGGGTTTTGACGCTTCGATAGTGCGGGCCGGGGGGGTAGTATGAATCACTTCCTACTGTGTTGATTCCTCTTCAGCGGTGTTCTTGGGGTGAGGTACGGGTTGCTAACTTCCGTGCGCGCTGGCCGGCGGCGATCTTATTGTGTGTTGATCGATTAGAAATCGACGTGTTGGCCGCGCTCGTAGACTCGCTCGGCGTGTTCATGCTCCAATCAGTTGTACCGGAACCCGACGTACCGGTGCCCGAGGTATCAGTGGTTGCGTTGCTTTCGCTCCTTGTAGTCTTTGACTGCACCGATCTTGATCTCGTGCTCCTACGCATCTTCCCAGTTTTCTTGAACCCGATCCGGCTCTCGAAGGACATATGTTGAGGATCGTAATTTGTGTGTTGCGGAGTAGGTTCGCTGGCGGGATGTTGACTGGAGAGTGTTCGGTAGTAGCCGGGGGTGGGGCAATAATAACGCTGATACTTGCAGACTTCTCCTTATTTATTTTCTTGATGTTATAGCTATATGTTACTGCTGGATTCGGAATGTCGGACCACATTTTTTAATTATTTTTTTTGGAATGGGCATCTCGCAGTTTATCCTTCAGGGATATTTACTGCTCAACCGAACTTTCCTGTGGGGGGCTTAATTAAAATTAATCTACTATACCGGTAACAACCCTACCACCATAGCTCGCACTCTCCAAACCTCCGCAAACGTCTTAGGCGCTTGGTTCCGGAAATGGAGAATCGAGGTCAATCCCGACAAAAGTCAAGCGGTTCTCTTTAGGAAACCCGGACGCCGCAATGTCCCCACGCCTAGTACGTTAGCCATGTACGGCAAGCCTATCCCTTGGGATAAGCGAGCCAAATACTTAGGTGTGATACTCGATCACAGACTTTCGTTCGCCGAACACATAAAGGCGGCGCGTTCGCGCGCCGTCTTCGCGTCCGGCAGGCTTTATTGTATGACCAACGAGAAAAGCAAGTTGTCACTCAGGTGCAAATTGCGGCTCTTCGTCTCGGTCATCCGACCAATCATGACATACGCTTGCGCAGTGTTCGCTCACGCCAAGCCGTATCACATTCATAGGCTTCAGACCGTCCAGAACCGATTCCTGCGCAGAGTCACGGGAGCCCCCTTCTACGTCCGAAATGAGACTCTCCATGTAGATCTCAAAATACCCACGGTGAAACAGTTCATGAAGCGACTCACCCAGCGCTTCATGGACTGTTCTACCGCTCATCCTAACCCCTTAGTGTCATCGGCCGCCCGATACACTCCCTCGCGAATAAGAACAGTTCGAAGACCAAGACACACACTCACAGAGCCAGATGATCCTATCACTCTCCTCCAGGAGAGCGATAAGGCCACCAGCACTGTTCGCAAACAAGACGGACATTCCGTCCCCGCCGCCGAGGCCCGTCGCGACGACCTCGTCGATGCCCCCCTCCCGACCCTTTGCTAGAGCCAGCCCGCGAAGCTGAGCCGATTAATGTTTAAAATGTCCCTAAATAATGGAACAATCAGATCCAGCCTGTCCCTTGCTGTCCTCTTCAGCGACGTCCTAAGCCAAGGTTCGTACCCCGCAGGGGGTGCCCTTAGCGATAGTCGCTTAGCTTATAAGTTTTTTATGCCTGGCTGGAGGCCTTAATTTTAATTAAGCCCCCCACAGGAAAGTTCGGTTGAGCAGTAAATATCCCTGAAGGATAAACTGCGAGATGCACATTCCAAAAAAAAAAAAAAAAACGTTAAGAGATAAGCTAATAATTAATTAATAGAGAAAGAGGGTGAATAATAATCTACTTATCGTCGCTAACACCAAACTTAATGAAATTATAGCAGTGGTTATTTTGATTTCGTTTCTTTGTGTTGTTCAAATAAATAGAATATCAATACAAAATGACTACCACCAATAGACGACACGGTGGGCGCAGTGGCCGAGTGGTTGGCTGCTGCGCTACGGGTCGCGGGTTCGATTCCCGCACGGAAAAAATATTTCTCTGGTCTACAGGTGGTTGTTCCGGGTCTGGCTGTTGTGTATGTGAGTTTAAATGTTTGTTAACGCACCCACGATATAGGAGAAATTACTAGTGTGGCGCGACGACATAAAAACAAAAAAAAATAGGCGACGTTTAATCATTTAAACGTATCATACCTTCTTAGAATCCACAGCGGCCGTGAAGACTGTTGTTGCGTATCAAGCATTACGGGCGAGGGGTGATGTAGTCCAGGTGCCAATCTGCCTCAGGGATCGCTACAGTTGACTTGATCCCCACTGTCATGTCGCGGTCGCCCTGAAAGTGTATAATAGGATTTTTTTTTAATATTTTTTACTATGGGACGAGCCCGCCACACTATTCCCAATCCACTGCAACTCCTGAAAACCAGAATCAACAGTGGCGACCATCAGGAAAGCGTCGAGACAATGAAGTCCGTCGAGTCCCGGAGAAACGATTCAACTGTCTTGTAACCCGCAACGAAATTAATCAGAAAAAAGCAGCGGAGTACTAAGAAAACTACGCAATTTCTTCTTCCCTCCATATCGACCAGGACACAGAACTGAGCTGGGCCAATAGGCACAAAGGGACGTTTACAACTGGGTTAGGCCCAGTTGCCTAGCCCCACGGTTTAAAATTAACATTGATAGTAGTGAGTCCTGAATGATTAGAATTCATTCAACGATTCAATAGTCGTCAACAACATTTAGAATGCGAAGCAGAACTATAAATCACTAGCAGCGCCCCGCGGTTTTACGTTTTAAGTCAACATGAAACAATCGGAATTCCAATGGGAATACTTCCGTTTTCCGTGGTAAAAAATACACTACGTGCTATGCCAGACTATTAATCTATATCTGCGCCATACTTCATCCAGATCTGTTCAGCTGTTCTGGTGTTAATAATATTGTTAGTGGGAAGTGTGATAGTGTCATTAACAGTCCACAATATTGTGGCGAAATAATATTTTCGTGACGCGCTAATTTAATAATAATAATAATGTTTATTTAAAGAAACTTAGGCATAGAATACAAGTTTTCGTGACAGGCTAAATTAGGTTAGTATAAATGGTGTAGTCATCTGTATCCGAACTAGGCAGAGCCTGTATTTCGGATATCAGCGCCAACCCCCTCGAGTATTATACATTCAAAGTAGCCGTTAGCGTGATAGCATTAAAATTTGTGTCTTGTACATGTAGAAATAAAAACTTACAATAAAATTTAATTAAGTATTAGGGAAACAAAAAAATATGTATGAGTTTATATAAAAAGAGAAAATAGAATAAAGTTGTATAGTGATTGCATGACCTCTTATTTGTGTGAGATGAGTATGTACGTGTCTGATGTGTAAGAGGATGTGTGTGGTGTTGTGTGTGTGTTTGGTGTGAGTGAGCGTGCGCGCGTTTTTGTGTATTCTATGAGAGATGTATGTGTGTTATATTGTGTTTTATATTATGATGCTATGTGTAGAAGAAGTTCAGTCTGTTCATAGGTAATTCTTTTGAGGTGTTCGGTTAATTTCTTTTTGCATTGCATTTTTGTTAAGGGGTATATGTTAAGGATTCTGTTTAACCTATTGTAAATTAGTGGACCGATGAAGAGCGCAAAGCTTTGACTAAATTTAGTTTTAAACGGCATAGTTCTTTCGCATACTAAGTCTTTTCTTCGTTTATGGAGTATTTGTGGGTTGTATAGTAGTTTATTGTGTTGTAATAGGAACAACGCTTTGTATGTATAATTGTCTTACGGTCATGACCTCCCAATTTTGCAATCACAGAAACCAAGGAAGTCTAACCTTAAACCGGATCGTTGGGAAAATACAGAAACTTACCATCAAATAAATTACATTATTCGCATCATGTAAATTGAACACTTGTATCCAAGATATGTCATCGACATGAATGGATGTCACTACACTGTTATGAAAGTGGTCTTTTCTGACATTTTCAATCGGTATTCAGCTGTAGCCGGTTAGACTGGAAGCCAACCACAACACAGTTATGTTGTTGCAATGTTTCTTCTGCCAAACTGTACAGCAGTTTGTTGACAGATGTAGCTCCCGTATACAAAGTTCTGTTATATTTTATGAAATTACTAGCTGATACGGTTTTGACAAAAGGTGCTAAAAAGAAACTTCCCCACTTTATTTTTAAAAGACATTTTTGTAGTACAGCTACGTTCTAAATCTATTGGTATATCATTAAAAAAAATTGGGACTAAGCATTTTCTACACCTTGGTCCATAATAGTTATTACAAGTGGGTACTACAAATCTTCTAATGCATTTATTCCTTTGAGGTCTTATGTGTACCGTCTTGATTTTAAACTCATCCTCATCCAATCCACACAGCATCATCTAGCCCCGAGCTAAGCAGAGCTTGTATTATGGGTACTAGATGACTGATGTTATTAATACAATACATTACATACATAGATATTTCTTATTATACATAGCAAATACCCAGAACACTTGGGCTTTACCAAGGCGGGTTGGCGGTTTCAGACTTATACTCATTGTAATGTGTGTAGATGTCAGTAATGTCTAAGATAAACTAATAAAGTAGGTATCATCGCTGGAGGTGAACCAGTTTTGAACCTTATCCGTCCGAGATGGTAATGAATTAAAAAATTCTCAATGTTTTTCATGAGAGGTGAGACCTTTAGGTGAATGCGTAGAGGCAGCTCGTGGAATTTAAATTTTCATGTTTTTAGCAATTTGGAGCTTTCGTAACTAACAAATGTGTACTCCACAAAGTATTAATAATTAAAATCATTAGTACGAATTTTTCAGTTCGATTTATGCAACTGAATAAGTGTTTCATTACATGATGACATTTAACCACAATTCTATGTATGTTTGTTGTGGTATACATATACGCGAATAACTCTTTCAGTAACATACCTTATACTGACCTGAAACGCGGGCTGCGTCTGCGCATTCTTCTTAACCACTGGGCCATTACGACAATAGAAAGATAAAATAACTTACAATCATGACTTCCTTGTTGGTTTTGATGGTGACCATCCAGTTGCCATGAGGGTTCATGACGAAGGGAGATGGAGCCGTGCCTCTGTCGCCAGCCACAGTGACCAGTCGTGGTTGTCCGGTGGGACGCAGTGCCACGTTGAACCTGGAAGATTATCAGCTTGCATTTTAAGAAGTTGTTTTTCTACTAATTAGGTCTTGCTCTCTACTAGGCCAGTTGAGCCTGCCAAAACTATTCAACACAGAACTCCAACTAGCGAACGAGGACTAGTATCTCGGAGTCATCCTTAACAGCAAGTTAAACTGGAGCAACTGCAGCATGGCGGCCTGCAAGCACTAAAATGCCATACAACTAACTCTGGGCTACTACTACACGAATGTCATAACCGCTTAAATCAGATGTGTATTCTCAATAACATAACCATTCATTGGATTAAAGGACACAGCAGGGGGGAGTGATCTGGATGTTTGCTTTTGCGGTTGCACAACGACATGCTTTGCTTGGTACTAGATATGCAGACCTACCTTACTGCCTCCCTCAGAGGTGGTGAGGTGGCGAGGTTTTGAGGGTGAGCGCACCAGTCGTGTAGATCCTCAAGGCAAGTCCGTTGAATCACCTACTCGTGGTTGCCGCCCTGTTATTGGTCTAATTCCTTAAGAAATAGACGCAACAAAAACCAACGGGCGTCCTTTCCACTCCCAACCGTGACCCTGGTGATTAAGAGGTTGCGGGCTCGTCGTCACTACAATCAGCTGATGTCGAGTACGAGTAGTAATCACCGGCGCTAGGACCTGCGCAGTTGAGCGCCGTAAGCAGGGATGAAGGAGTACTGGGGGGTTGAGCCGATCGGCGCTGGTGGTTATGCGTCCGTGAGGCAACACGCCCTCTTTGGTCTGGATTTCAGGCGAAACGGTGGCCCTACTCATTAGCCAGGGGTAGGGAAATGGTCACAGTGTCCCGTCAGAGGGCCACAGGCGAGGTGCGTGAGGTCCGCTGGCGCCATTCTTGGGTGGCAGAAGCGGTGGGTGAAGGTCATGCTGACGGTGTAAGTGAGGGTTGATCAGCTCGTCGGGGGTAGGCCTTTCGACTCCCGATGCCGGCCCGATCGAGCACCCGATGTCGCACTGTAAACCAGCCTTGCGTTCCTATATCTCTCTGGTAGTCCTAACGATCGAGCTTCTTAACAGTGAGACGTTCCCAGTTGCAGGCTCCATGGTGGGTGGGAGCCAGAGAGACGAATAATACTACTTTACATACATAGACAATCCAAGGCCATTTCAACCAACCGGAGTGAAGTCAGCGAAAGCCGACTCAACTCCTAAGCGGGGTGCTAACAACACCCCGCTCGCCCCTGGAGGTCCTGCGGGTAATGCTGCAGGCACCAGCGCGGGTGCTGGTCCGATTGTGGCGAAAGCTGCAGTTCGGACCAAAACAAAGTCCCAGCTTAAGCAAAGGACGTCAGCGCTGCCTGGGACCAGTACTGACCCTTTAAAAGCACAGGCGAGGACGGCGGCGACTCATACCACAGCCGGACCTAGCCTTAGCTCACAAACACAACCTCCTGCGGCACTTCAAGCTGCAAATCAGCAGGCTGTCACCGAGCAATCGAAGACGCCTGGCACTGACGACGCGTTCTCACGCGGTTGGCAAGTGCAAAAACGCAAGGGCAAGGGTAAACACACTCAACAAGCCCATTGCCCTTGTACCGCCCACCCGGGCCGTCCTGCTCCTGCAGATCTGGCCAATAGGGGGGACGGGCGCAGCGGTAAGGCGCTCCGTCAGGTGCGCCGCCGTGCAAAATGGAACGAGGGTAAAGCCGCTCGTCGAACACAGGCTACCGCTGCCGGGTCAAGCCACAAAACCAGCAGCAAGGTCGACTTCTCCGCGGGGAAACGGTCGCAGGCCGAGGCCGGTGAAAGCCGACCAGAGCCTGCTGGACCGTCAACCAGCGTCGAGGAGAGGCCAGCCATAAACACCAGACCAAAGAAACAATCCGATTGGAAGGATCGGGCTACGGCCAAGCGGGCTCTCAATGAGACCTTGTCGCCTTGTGGGGAGCAGAAGCGGCCGCGGCTTGACCATTCCAAACGGATTTAAGACAGGAAAAGCTACGCCCAAGCTGCCGGCGCCACCCTGAACGTCGCAATCACTAGCGAGAGCACGGGGGCTACTGTCTCCGGCCTCCGATCCGGGGGGGGGACGGGTTCGACGAGGGCTTCGACCTGTTTTCCGGGTTGCCGGAGACGAGGAGGGTGCGACCAGCAATGGCGTCCCTTTCGTTGACCTGTAAGGTCGTGCAGGCGAACCTCCACCACAGCCAGACAGCGAGGGTTCAGTTACGCAAGTGGCTGGAGGTACAAGACGCGGCCGTTGCCCTGATCCAGGAGCCGTGGATTAGGGCTGGCCATATACAAGGACTCTCCAATCTCGGTGGTAAGATTTTAGTCACTACAGACCACGATCATCCTAGATCGTGTATCTATGTAATAGGTAACCTCAAAACACAGATCTTAACAGATTTCTGTTGCAGAGATGTCTCTGCAGTTAGACTGTCTATACAGCGGGATGGTGTGGAGATGCCAGTAGTCTTTGCCTCGGCTTATATGCCTGAGGCGGAGACACCGCCCCGCCCATGACCTTGCCCGCCTCGTGAGTTACTGTGAGAGGAGCGGGATGGAGATTGTCATTGGGGCTGACACAAATGCCCATCACCCACTGTGGGGCATGGACACGCAAAATGATAGGGGTAAGACATTGGTTGAATTTTTATTTACAACAAACCTATTCCTATTAAACACAGGCTCCGAACCAACATTCGTAACCAGCAGAAGCCGCACGATTATTGACCTCACCATGGCCTCTGAGGGTGCAGCGGAAATCTCCTCGGGCTGGCAGGTCTCCAAGGAGACCTCGTGCTCGGATCACAGATGGATCCGCTTTGACATCCAGGTCTGTGCGACACCTATACCGCCACGACGCAACCCAAGGAATACTAACAGGGTTCCCTACACACGCACGCTTGCTACCAAGCTGGCGATACTAAGCAGTCCACCAAGGTACGTGGACACAACGCAGATAGATGCACAGGTCGAGCACATCACTACATCAATGATAGACAGCTACCATACTGCCTGCCCAGTAACCACACTGCCCGTTACACCAGGTAAACAACCCTGGTGGGGCGCCGAACTGGAACGCAAGCGCGGTAAGGTAAGGAAGACTCTGAACAGAGCCATGAATACATGGGCTGACGAGGACTGGGACGCATACTACGCGGCCAAGTCTAGCTACAAAAAATGCATCAGATTCAGGAGCACCGCAGGATGGCGTAAGTTCTGTGGCAATATTGAATCTTGCCAACAAGCAAACAGGGTAAGGAAAATACTGGCGCAACAGCACACACCTGGGCCAGCCACTCTCCGTAAACCTGACAATACCTTAACCACATCACCAGAGGAAACGAGACGCGTCCTAATAGAAACTCACTTCCCAGGAAGCGTCCTCACTCAGGAAATTGATTGGTCTGATACAATGCAAACACCGTCAGAAAATGACTGGCTATACGCAGACATTCACAAGATCACATTGGAGAAAATCCAATGGGTCATCGAAAATCAGCCAATGAATGATCAGCCAAAAGACGTCCACTGTTGGACTTAGGTCTCCCCCAAAGATTTCGACAACAATCGGCACATGACAGACAACAACACTGAAATATGAAAAAATCGGATTGTTTCAAATAAAATTGTCACGCTAACACGACCGAATGTGTGGAAAGCCACTTGTTTTTGAAATATTTCAATGCTGTTCCTGAGGTGAGTACTGTGTTCTGTTAAAGTTATATTTAGTACGTATAGTCAGGACATTCTGTACAGTTTACAGGAGCTTAAAAAATAACAAAGTACACATGCGACTACTGAATTCACTCGATTCATAGCAGGATGGGATTCATGATAGAGAAATACGATTAAGGTTACACTAGTCAATATATTTTCCATACAAATCTACAGTCTGACATTCTACATCTTAAGTAAAACATTGTGTAGTTTTTACTAATGATTAATGTTGTCTGTACAGAACAGTAACATAAATGCCATAAAGAAGTTATGAGCCCATAAAGATTCGTTTTTCTGAGGTATTCCTCGTAGCGCTCCCGTTTTGAAACGCTCCCATCTAAGCGCTCCCGTTTTGTTCCTCCAAGCGCTCCCAAAAAGAGCGCTTCGAGGAACGATTAAAAATATTAAAATTTATTTCCTCGAAGCGCTCCCATGATAAACTTTCGAATAGAGATGGGACTATATAAAAATACTATATAAAAAATCTTTAAAAGTTACATGTGTTTTATTTATATTATAATTATGTAGGTATCATGTTTAGATAAATTTTGTTTATGTTCTTATGTAGATAAGGTTGATTATTGACTGCTCAGGATTTCGATTTGTGGCGAGAGAAATGAAACGCGGGTTTAGTAACCGAGGTCTGTAATGCAACTGTTTTGAGTGTGTAGAGGTCGGTGCGTAAACCTGAATTACCTTCATGCTGTACCGCTTGGACAGCCGAAAGATCAGGTACGCTACCCTGGTCGACACACTGGAGATTTCTTCAACGTTATTAGAGAGGGCCTTATTGACGAGGAAACCTACGCCACCCTGGGATGTTTTATCACCCTCTCGAAAGTAGAGAAGATGGCCCGAGTCTAGGGTTACGGTGTCCTCCCCCTCTCTACGGACTTCGCATAACCCCAGAACGTGCCATTTAATGTTCTCTAACTCCACTTCCAACTGCGCTAGATGGTGATCAAGCCTCAGAGTGCGTCCATTGAACGTTGCCAAGGTCAGTTGATTGTGGCAGCCTGCCGTAGCCCGGTGATTCTTAGCACCCCCTGCCCCGCCGTTACCATGGCCGCTGCCATGGCCAGGAATAGCGAGGCGGCCGGGAACTGGGGGCCATCTTCCTTTTCTTTGCACCATAGGAGGTTAATGCCCATAATCCCCACGCTGGGCATGCGGGGATCGCAGTTTGGTTGGAGTGTTTTGAGAGCAGTGGAGTTGTGCTGCGGGGGGCGCTGCTGCCCACCTCCCGGTTTGTCTCCCTTAGTCGCCTTTTACGACACCCGCGGGAAGAGTTGGGTTGGTGCTATTATTTTTAGGCCGACACAACACAGCCAGGTCTAAGATATCTATGTTCAAAGGTATAGGATGAACTTCGGTGACTGTCACGTCATTTAATTTCCTATAGTCAATGACTAACCTCCATTTCTGTTTACCCGTAGAGTCTACCTTTTTGGGCACTACCCAAATTGGGGCGCTCCAAGGTGACTTGGAAGGACGAAATGATATTCTGGTCTAGCATATTTTTTATTTGGGATTCGACTTCACCTTTGTGGCACTCGGGAAAACGATAAGATTTTACATGAGTCGGAGCAGCGTTACCGGTGTTTATCGAATGGTCAATAGCATTGGTATGTGTTAAAGACTCGCCCTCGAGGTAGAAAATATCGGTATAGTCTGAACAACACTCTAAGAGTATTTTTGTGTCTTCTGGATTGAGGTGTTCAGTTCGAATGAGATCTAAGACTTGTTGCGATCTGTCATTCGAGATATTGAAAATATTATTTATGTCTTGATAGACGTCATTACGAGGAAACGCGGATGAAACAACTTCAGGCTCATATGGAAGTACATGAACATAGTAATCTTTAAATACGATTTCTGACTCGGTAGTGTTGAGCACCGAAATATTGATACAGTGGTTAGATTTAACTGTAACAATCCAGTTTGCTAAGTAGACTCCCTCTGAGTATGTATGATCAAGGACTAGAGCTTCTTTCATGTGCTTTAGCTGCTCTAAGGAATTTGAGATAGGACATTCAACTATTATCTCAGAGCGAGGTGGAATGACGGAGACTGGACGATCGAAGTTTAGAGGTATAAGATGGCCTTGGATTAGTAAAGAATTTTGGGAGTATTTTTCATCGTAATCGAGTTTCCTCAAGAAATCGTTGCCTAGGATACCGTCATAATTAAGTCTAACTCTATCACTAACGGCGTTAAGTATATAGCTAAAATAAAGTTTAGAATTAGTAGGAAAAGTATACTCAAAATCGATTCGGAATGACCCCAAAGTTTCGTAGTGAGAGTCGTCTTCACTCAGACCCTTAAGTTTGATTTTATCATTTGATAAATGTGGGGTTGTAACAAAGTTTTGTAACTTCACAATACTACCACTGGCTCCAGTGGCAATTAGATAAACAGAGAGGTTTACTCGAATAATTCGTATTTAGAAATACGTAAGGTAGTGCTACATTATAAGTTTTAATTTCATGAATCGGAATGCTTTTATGCTCTTCCGACTAACTCAACGAAGCAGAGATTCCTTGCGGAATATGTTGAGATGAATCTAGGTTGTGTTGGCCTTCGTTTTGGGGCTGATTACCCCGCTGCATGGCAACACGAGTTTGTAATGACCGACCTTCGATTTGGGGCTGATTACCCTGCTGCATGGTCGGATGTAAAAGGGAAGTAGAAAGGTCTCCGTTTTGGGGCTGGTTACCCTGTTGGATGACCGGTGAAAGTTGAAATGACCGACCTTCGGTTTGGGGCTGGTTACCCTGTTGCATGATCGGATGTAAATTTGATTTTGTAGATTTAGTAAAAGATTTTGTAGATTTAGTAAAAGAATTTGTAGAGTTAGTAATTAATGATTTTGTATTGCGAAATTGTAATGTGCCGTTGTCATGGTCGGGCGTAGTGCGGCACGAATACGACACCCGACTTGTTAGTTTAAATCGGCATTTTCCGCTCCGTCCCACGATTCAACGGAATCGGGTAACATCGCAACGTTATGCTGAGTTGCAGAGTTATTGGAATCGGATTGTTTTTTTAAGTTGTTATGTTTCGTTGGTAACATTGTGAAATATCATGCCCCGGGTTCTTGCAATATCTGCATATTATAACGCCCGGTGGCTTACTAACTTGGTGAGGTTAATTTTTAGGAGATTGAGATTGAGGCTGCGAAACGCGCTTTTTATTTAGACATTCACTCTCTAAGTGGCCAGATTTTTTACAAAATTTGCAATGTTTAGTAATTTTCGCAGAAACGTAAAGGGTAAAGTTTCGTATCTTTTCCTCCTCGATGGCTATATTTATGGCCTCGTTAAGATTTTTGGGGTTACGACACCTCACCATGTTGCTAAGCCCCGGATTTAGACCAAAGTTAAAAGTGTAAAGGGCAAGATCCTCTGTCATAGCAATCCTTCCTGATAAATCTTTCTTAGTAGTAACAGAGTTATGTATTTCTGTTGCATGTCTGTTAAGCATGTTTCTAAACGTAACGCGAATTGCGATACTGATTCGTCGGGCTGCTGTTTACATGACTGCAGCTCAAAGAATAAGTGACTATAATGTTTTCTTTCTCCAAAGTTCTGACGTAGGAAAGTTTGCAATGATTCGAAATCTTCAAAGATTTTATTTGAACAAGCTATTTGAGCCTTGTCTCGTAATTTAGACAAAATGTATTTTAAGATTAACTTTTTTTGGCTCTCTGAAGCAAGATTTAGCGCATTTTGGCAATTTGTTAAGAATTTGTAAAGTTTCACGATCTCCTCGGTATATATCGATAAAATCACATAAAATTTTAAGAGGATATTGTTCACTGAGAGACACTTCGGTCCTGGACATTTTGAAAGAAAGTTAGATTTAGGATTAGATAGAAATTAAATCACAATAGGGTAGGATATTGAATTTTAAAAGGATAAGATTTGGTAAGTTTGTTTTACAGATTTGAATTAAGATAAAGATTTTGAAATTGTAGGATTTGGAATTATCTGAAATAGAAATAGGATTAGCAATAACAAGCGATAAGGTATTCTACTCACAGCAGTACGGCGAGTAGGAGTGTGGCGTACATCGCAGACTTCGTGGAGATGACCAGGTAAGTTGAACACACCAGGCACCGGACCAGGGACGGCAGCAAAACCAGATGGCGGTGAAGGTCGTGTGGTGAGTAGCTCCGAGACAGGACACGCCGCAGCACGTCAGCGAGTGCAGAAGAGGCGTCGGTGACGCGGTAGGTCAGCAATGACGAGCTGACGAGACTTCCAGGTCGGGTAAGTTCCAGACACCAGAGTTCGATGTGAAGGAGTCACGACACTGTTCGAGTCAGAGTTCAGAGGCTTTCACGTGAGATCACGACACAGTGATCAGGGATGAACAGAGTTCAGGGACTTCGCGATGTCGATACAATCACTTCACACAAAAGAGTTTGTAGACACAGAGTTTGAGACACAGAGTTTGTAGACACAGAGTTTGCAGTAGACACAGAGTTCAGACTATCACTCGCGTAACACGTAATGAAATACCAGCACAATCGATACTGGTATCCCACTTCTGACACCACTGTTACGGGGTGGGTCAAAATAGGCTTTTTTTTTTTTAAACTTTTAATAGAACTAGAAAACTTTTAATTAATAAAAAGGTTTACAAAGAAAGCCTAATGTCCGTGACGATGTTCAATTCCACACTGCCAATAAAAATGGTGTGATTTCTAAGTTATTGCAATATGCTGAGACAATGGAAAAAACGTTGGATACACGTGTTGCAGCGTCAGCTGTTTATTATTATATACTTATTAATGTTACTTAATATATAACACATTGCAATATGCTGAGTCAAAGGGAAAAACGATGGATACACGTGTTGCAGCGTCAGCTGTTTATTATTATATACTTATTAATGTTACTTAATATATAACATTTATTAACTTAACTTAACTTTCGTGCACGCAAGTGTAATCGGGAGTTCGGGAGGCAACAGTCGACACATAGTTTAATATTTTTTTACATAAAAGCCTAACAATAGCAAATTAGGAAAAGTCATAAAATATGAAAAAAAACAAAACATAGTTTGTAAAATATTTGAGAATAAAATCGCCGTGCATTTCTTTTTTTTTGCAGCTTATCGTTTGGACTTCAAAAAATGGAGTTGCAGAGGTGACGACAATAGGCATTAGTCATTTATCTTTTGTTTATTTATTTATTTAATTACAACGGTCGTGTTTAACGAATTACAGTAACATATAAAATTAAAACTAAAAGAGACAATTATAACACATTTTAAAATATACAAAATAAACAACGTAACATTTAAAAGTACAAGAGGAAAACCATAAATAAAGGACGGTTAACAACACTCATAAATTATTCTCGCAGTACTTCTGACATACCAATAAAATCTTCGTCCATCCATCCGCAAACAGATCGCTTGTTGGATTGGAATCCAAGAGATCATTAAGCGCAGCCAGAGTGCGAGGATTTGGCGACTTAGCACGTGCAACAGTACGACATAGAGGCATGGCAAACAGCCTGTGCTTTTTGCCCCGGCAGTAATTGTCTGGAACAAAGAAGCGCGCCAGCACATGAAGCAGATCAGGAGCGTCAACATCACCACGGAGCGTCTTACAGGCTATTGTAAGCTGATCTCGAGCTCGCCTTACCTCTAGTGAGTTGTATCCGAGGCAACCCAGCAAGAATTTCGTCGGATAGAGGTAAGGATAGTAGCCGTGTTTCTGCTTATATTATAGGTACCTAAGGAACGCTTTTTGGACTTTCTCTAATAAAAGTGTGTAGGTACTTTCGTGTGGATTCCACACGCAAGAGCTGGTTTCCAGCTTGCTACGTACGAGAGCATTAAATATTATTTTAACGGCATGAGCGGTGCGAAAATCGCGGCAATTACGCAGAACAAAGCCTAACCTTTGGTAGGATTGTTTAGCTACCATGATCATATGGTCGTGGAAGGTGAGTTTTCGGTCGAATGTGACTCCCAGGTCTTTCATGGTTGTTGATTTCGTGATGGTATTATTATTTAAATTATATTCAAAATTAACTGGGTGCCGCATTCGACCGAAGGTCATAGCGAAGCATTTGGACGAATTAAACTCCATCTTGTTGTCTACACTCCACTTGTATATCGCATCTATGTCCCGCTGTAGCGCCAAACTGTCAAGGTCGGAGTTTATTTCCAGGTACAGCTTTAAGTCGTCAGCATACAAGAGACATCTTGCATGAAGCAGAACTTGAGGAAGATCGTTGACCATGATGAGAAATAATAAAGGCCCTAAAATTGAGCCTTGACTCACGCCGGAACGCGTGTGATAGGTACCCGACACGTACATACCAAGCTTAACAAACTGCTGTCGATCACGAAGGTAGTCTGCAAAGAAGCGGAGGAGAGATGGTGCGAACCCTATTTTGCTAAGCTTCATTAGCAGCGCGTCTTTGTTAACCCTATCAAACGCCTTCCGGAAGTCAAAGTAAAGTACGTCTACCTGACGCCCGCGGTCTAAACTAGACGAGATATAATCTACTAGTGTAAGAAGATTTGTGTCAACTGACCTTTTGCTTCTGAAACCGTGCTGCTCATTACAAAGATACTTGTTTATTTGCTCATAGATAGTATTATGGAGGATGTTCTCGAAGACCTTCGCCGGGGAAGATAGGATTGCGATAGGGCGGTATTCTTCAACGGGACTTTTGTTTTGGCTTTTAGGGATAGGTGTAACTCTAGAAACTTTCTCTCGATAGGTGTAACTCGGAGGGATATGTCCCAGTCTGCAAGGCTAAATTAAAAATGTGGCAAAGAGGATCAATGAAAATATCTCTTAGTTCTTTAATTATGAAAGGGGGGATGTTGTCGGGGCCAATGGAACTGTTAGGTTTAAGTTTATTTATGCCTTTGATAATGTCTACATGACACAAGGGGGGTATATTTATATAATTGCTGTTACTGGGATGGTCAGCCGTACCGATATGATCAGCATTAAGCTGCGGAACGTCCGGCAGAAAAACAGTCGAGAAATATTCAGCAAAAGCCCCTGCCGCCCGAAAAAGTTGAACCCTTGTATGTAATGTTCCCGTCCGAAACCGTGTTCGAGAGTAGACGTGTTTTGTAGCTCCAATAGAAAAATTTAAATAGCAAGTACGCTATTCTAGCCTTTAATTAGAACAGTAAAGTGCCTAAACTCGAATAATATACGTGATGCTGTCACCAAACGCTCACCGTCGAACAAGCGACGTAACCTCGCCCCGCGCGTGCCATTTTCAGGATTTTAAAAAGGAAATTTTGGATCTCCTAAAAACATCGACGGACACTCAGGGCCGTAAGTACGACCAAATACTTACTTCACTAAACGACCTGAGAGAAGAAAATAAGACACTGAGCAGGAGTGTCAAATTTATGTCGTCCAAGTACGACGACATACTGTCAAAACTAGCGGAATCGGAGGAAGAAAGGAAAGAGCAACTAAAATATATACGGGCACTAGAAGACAAAATAGAAAGTATTGAGCGAGATCAAAAGTCAGCTAGTATTGAGTTGCGCAACATCCCCAAAGTAAATGTTAAAGAAACCAAGGAAGATCTTGTCAAAATAGTGGAAAAAATGAGCAGTGTCCTAAATTGTAATGTACAGAAGAGAGACATCCGTGATGTTTTACGCGTCAACACTAAGTCAGATACTTACAAACCTGTTATTGTGGAATTCACAAGCTGTCTGTCAAAAGAAAACATTATGGACTCGTTGAAGAAATTCAACAAAGACCACAAGGACGGTAAACTGAACACATCTCACCTGGCAATTGACGGACCGCCGGCGCCAGTGTATATATCGGAAACACTTACAACATATGCGAGAAGATTGTATTACCTAAGTGGTAATTTTGCTAAAAACAATTACTACACATTCTGCTGGACGTCACATGGTAGGATCTACTTACGCAAAGCTGAAGGCTCCAAACAGATACGAATTGATCACGAGAATGATCTCAAAAACCTTAATGCCGAATGACTAGTCTTGGCCCTCTTTACTTTCTTAAAATTATTTTTCTTTTTACTTAATTTAATATTCAGTGCGCAACTGTCAATAAAGGTAATTGCTATGTTTATATACCATTCCTGTACCAAACAACATCATAAACACACTTCAACATATACACAACTCACACAAACAAACAAGATCTCAACTACTTATAAAACTAGGTTAAAACTTATGCTATTTAACAGTCACAATAATAAGTTAGAAATTTCACTTATTACAGTTTGTTATATGGAACAACATAATAACATAATATTATGTTCAAACTTATGGCTACCCTGGTTCACTAACACTAAAATTCAATAACCATAACTCTGCCGTAATTGACGACCTTGATAATACGGGCAATGCTGACTGTACCAAACTGAATGACTCATCCCAATGTTCACTTGTTTTGCGCGACAGCGCGACTACGTTGGTTCAGATTCCCTATGTGTTCTATGTGTAAACGTGCGGAGTATTTACTGCAATTTCGACTTGCTGCTTACATTTATAACATCTCTTAATGTAAGGGTGGATATTATAGTCCTTACTGAGTGCTGGACGAAAAAAGGTGTCACACCTCCCAACTTGGGGGAATATTAGCTAAAAATTTAACAGAAATCATCTTAGGGAAACAAATCATTCCTGAATTTATTGCTACAGGAATAACTTACATGTTACCAAAAAAACAATATGCGTACGCGTTTGCAATTTTCGCGCGCTTGTCTCGAAAAATTCAAAATGACGGACAATTTCTCCAATGTTGAGTTAGTGGAGGTGGTACGATGCTATGCCATCAGTGGAGACAGCCTACGAGGAGCCATCAGGATGTTCGCGGAACGATTTCGCGATCGGGCACCTCCGGCACAGATCGTCATGCTGGCAGTTTGACGTTCCCATGGTCAAGCTTGCGGCAGTGAAGGCCTGCCTGTCGCTTTGCAGGAAGACTTCCTGGTGTACTTCCACCGAGAGCTACGAGTACTTAACTGAAAGGTTTTATTTGTGGTGAGACATTAAAAAGTTAGTGTATACGAAGGAAGTAAAAAGTGCTTAACAATTACGTACTAAAGTAAAAACGAATGTGTGAGTGTTGCGTAAGCTATAAGAAAATTTCAAATCGGTAAGTACTAAAACCTTGGACTGAATTTACCTACAAAAACAGCTGTGCGACTCAGGTTAAATCCTACCTACCGACATGATTTTATTATTCAGATCTAAGATTACTAATTTAAGGATTGTGTTTGTCTGGACTGTCCGTTCAGCGAACGGGCGAAATAAAACGTAATAAAGCAAAACTGACATTTTATTAATAAGCTGATAACTAGCGTGCTTACAGGTTTTTTTTTAAATCTATTTATTTATATACAGGGTTTTTTCTATAAAGAATACGTCACCCCGATGATTGATTACAAATTATTAACTTATTGTCTAAGAATCTTAAAATCTACCCGCAACCTTATTCCCAAAATAATAATATGATTCAAATTCAAATTCAAAATTCAAATTTATTTATTTCGTGAACACAGGGTACATGACAGGTGTTATAATAAATACTATAGGATCCGAGCTGTGCCCCGCCAAAAGGCATACAAAATATCAGAGGATTTTAAACCAAATGCATTTTATAAATTGGAAAGTTACAATCACAATTATTACAAATCATGTCACATTTAAATGAAATTATTGATAAAATGTCAAATTAAATAAAGTAATAATAAAAGAACCAAAAATACAAAATAAAACTAAAATAATGTCACTAATTCATTAATAGGCACAACAATAATCAAAATTAACAATATCATAGTCAACTTACAAAAACAAATTGGATTTATTTAAAAGGAAGTAAAGTTAAAATTTATCATTTAAATATTCGTCAACAGAATAATACACTTTGTTGTTTAACAATTTGAACAGATTTCTTTTAAATTCGTTAATGTTAGTACTTGAGATAACTTGTTCTGGTAACTTATTATATAGTTTTTGAGCCATTGCATAAAAGCTTTTGCTATGAAATTTTGTCTTTGTTGCTAACATCTGCAGCTTTTTTGAGCGCCGTTTACTTTCTACAAATCTATATAAATTCATGTTTTGCTTTATGAAACTACAGGCTTCATAAATATAGAGTGACGGTAAAGTTAATATTTTTAGCGTATGAAAATGTGGCTTGCATGATTCTATTTGTTTTATTTTACAAATTGCTCGGATACATTTTTTCTGTGCTATTAGTACTTCCTGAACCTTAGGCGCATTACCCCAGAATATGAGGCCATATCGCAGCGCCGAGGCAACATAACCATGCCTTGTTGGCAATTTTACCCAGCATATACAGAGCATATGAAAATCTACTAAGCTTACCACAAACACTTTCAATTTGAGTCCTCCATGTCATATCATTGTCAATATGTAGTCCAAGAAATTTTGTAACACTAGCTTCAAGAATGTCATTCCCTTTATAGTTTATTTGAAACTGTGATTGTTCTTTATGTCTAATTTTAAAATTCATAACTTTAGTTTTGGTTAGGTTTATTTTAAGGTTATTAGCAGTCAACCAGTCGATAATAGGTATAAGGCTATTGTTGACATGCTCTTCTATTTCTATAGTAGTGCCTGAATCATAGATAACAGTGCTGTCGTCGGCAAAAAGTGACATTTGATGTTTGACTACTTGGGGAAAGTCATTAATGTAGCAGATAAAAAATAATGGTCCCAACACAGAACCCTGCGGCACACCACATGACAGTATTCTGGAGCTAGAGGAGTACACTACCTCAGTTTTGGTTTCTATATTTACTCTATTAATTTGTGTAATTTGACTTCGATTCTCCAAATAAGATTTTATCAGATTAAGCACGTTACCTCTGATACCATATCTTTCGAGCTTAGTTAATAGCTTTTGATGGTCTACATAGTCAAATGCCCTGGTCATGTCCATGAACAACGCCATTACTGGTTTTCTGTTATCCATGTTATGATGTATTTTTTCTAAAAAGTTATAAATAGTCATATTAATAGTTCTATTTTTCCGAAAACCCATTTGTTCCTTGCAAAAAAATTTTTTTTTTTCTAAATAACTGTTAATGCTGCCACATATGACCTTCTCACAAATTTTTGAAAAAACTGGTATCAGTGCAACTGGCCTATAATTGGTAATATTGGTTTTATCGTCCTTTTTGTGCAATGGCTTTACTATTGAAATCTTTAACTTATCGGGGAAAATGCCTTTCTGAATACTTTTATTTATAATGTCACTTAATATGGGTGCTATAATAACTGATTTGACTACTCTTGTGTTAATATCATCATAACCTGTACTGTTGGTGTTCTTAAGTGTATCTATTATCGTAGATATTTCTTTTGGTACGGTTGGCGACATAAAGATGGATTTATGCGATCCCGGTGTGCTAAAAGCATTTGACTTTGAAAAGTTAGCATTCGGTTGAACTGAGGATACGAAATAGTCATTAAATTGTTGTGCTATCTCTTTAGGCTTTGTTATATATTTGCCATTTACATTAATGGCATTTATATTAGTTTTAGGAATGTTAGGTTTTACAGATTTAATAACTTTCCAAGTTGCCTTTGACTTGTTGGTGCTTGTTCCAATAAAATAAGTATTCTGTGCTTTCTGTGTTAGTTTGATAACGTTTCGGTATCTTTTCGAGAAAGTTTTGTATGCTATTTTTGAATCACTGTCTCGATTCAGCCTATACTTCCATAATAACGATCGTCTAGTTCTACTACACCGCTTAACTCCGCGTGTGATCCACTTGGGTTTAGTAACTGTCGAAATTTTGCTCCTGACAACTGGGAAACATAGATCATATATTAATTTAAACAGTTCAACAAATGAATTGAAACATTCGTTTACGTCATCAGATTCATAAACTTCGGAGAAACTGAGACTTGCGATATATTTCCTAAAAAGTTTTATATTTTCTTTGCTGTAATCCCTTTTATATATATAATAATACTATGCTAAAATACACTTTTGTTGTACCGGGAACTTCATAAGTTGGGCTGTGTGGTCAGACACACCCAATTCTAAAATCTTACTTTTGCAACCTCTTATGTTGTGGAGAAAATTATCTAGACATGTTCCACTACTAGGACGCGTAGGTTCGTTTATTTCTAGTTTCAGATTAAACGCCTTCAAAAGTTGCTTAAACAATGTCGAGATTTTGGTATTCTGAAGAACATCAATGTTAAAGTCGCCGCAGATTATTATTTTTTGGTTACTTTTATAGCAATACTGTTGCAATATGTCCGTTAAATTATCAAAGAAAAAATGTACCTTAGTTGAATTGGGAACTCGGTATATACACAAAATTATAACTTTATCGTCAGTTAATTCCACTGCACAGCATTCGAACACATTGGGAATGTTTAACTTTTTTACAGATTCTATTTCTTTGAAATGAACGTGTTTATTAATTAATATGCAAGATCCACCATTTCGCTTTAGTCTAGTGAAGCTAAAATAAAATTTGGTATATTCAGAAGATCCAGGTCACTTTGCTTCATATTGTGTTCCGTAAAGCATAAAATGTCTATTATATTATGTATATAATATTATCCCATTCCTTGAAAGCGTATCTAAATGTTCTGTGATAACATCAGCCTTGAGTAATAGTCCATTAATATTTTGATGCAAAACACAAAATGAATTATACACGAAAAAAAATTTGGTTTATGACGTCAGTAGCACATGAAGTAAAAGAAAAAGGTGAGTCACAAAACAAAGGATCTCTTTTCGACCCTTGCTCGTTCACAGGTATCCGAATATTTAAATTACAATCAGTTGAAATAATATAATCTTTAAGATTAGCGAAAATATTTGAAATAGCATAATTGTTAATACGACCACTCTTTCTTTGAAACATCGAATAGTCGCATAGTAAGTCTAAATTAGAGTCAACTAATGTAACATAATTGTCAATTTGTACGTCCTGAAATAATAGGTTATTGAACATTTCTATTCTAAAATTATACATTCCGCAATAATAGCCATATTTATAAGTAGGTAAGCACAATATTACTTTTGTGTGTTTTATAACTGATAAGCTTTCACGTATGATAGTTATTAATTCAAAGTAATTATTCGTTTTTTGGAAGTCATCCTCACCAATAAAAATTATGCAATTATCCTTCATTGTATAGCCAGATAGTTTAATGTTAACATTACTTAATAAGTTTTTTATGCCACGATTTGGAAAAAGATAATGACATGTTTGGTGGCTTGGAAAAGTATTTTCCGCAATTGATAGTATTTTATTCGACCTGTTGCTACTTATAATGCAGAGCTTGCTTTTCTCCTCAATGTTCGACTGTGTTCTCCTTTGTATCACTGATTGTCCCGGTTTATCCTGGAGAGTAACTTGAGTGGGAGTGAATAGCTCTGGAGTACCGTATCTTGAGTTGTTTGATTTTTGTATGGCCTGCTTGAGAGGTGTGCAAAATTTCCTTTTTCTATTTGGTGTTACTGTCTCGCTAGCTAACTTCTTGGTCACCTTTTCCACAATTTTATATTTATTATTCATTATTTCCATCGTCTTTCTTAAATCGGTGTTTTCAATAGAAAGATTATTTATCTCCTCATGCGCTGCCTGCAACTGGTTGTTGAGTTCACAGATTTGACGCTTGAGTTCTTCCATTTCTTCGTTCTCGTCATCCATAATAATGTTCGGTACGCTATTATTTGTGTCGCCCTCTATTGACGTATTATAGGAAGTACATTCCTCCAATGTTTCTATTGCAGGTTCGGAAGTTCGTCTTCGAGAGCGCAGAGTAATGTTCTCAAAGAAACTCATCTTGTTATTAAATTTTTTAGTTGAAAGTTGAAAGAAAAGAAAGTAAAAAATATTTAAGAAAATAGTTAAAAGTCAAGATATCAATCGTGAGATTCGAACACGAGTCTCCTCGTGTAATGCGCTTAGCGCATGCTCATCATTAACCACTGTGCCAAACGTGCTTTTGACTATGGATTTGAAATTAGTGGCCGGTTACTTCTTCATTCATTTATCATGTATTAGTTGTTCGATGTCGGGAAAGTCCAAAGTCCAGTTCTTTGTTTGATGAGCGTTGGAGCTGGAGCGGTTGTGATTTTAAATTTGGGTTTTTTCCGTCGTATGTTTGATCACTGTTTTTAAATGGTCAGGGAGTCATGCAGTTTGCCACAACACTTTCATAAAACAGTTTATGGGATAAAGACAGTATTATTTATTACAAGTTGACACTTTTTTTTTTTGAATCGTAATACATAATATTATTATCTAACAAAATTTCACTTATAGTTATTATTTTTCTAAAATAACATTGTCACCTAATTATTGGTGTGTCCTGTCACTAATTCACTTATTTTATTCACAAAATACTGATTATAGACATGAAAACAAAATAAAATTTACGGAGCTGACGTTAACTTGTCGACAGCGCGTCGCGACTCATGATAAAGCGTTCTAGCCTCGTCCGATAACGGTGCGGCTAGAACGCTATTATAGAAGCCTACATTAGCGCTATTGATAAAAGCTTTAACAATTAACAATTATAGAAAGAAATTCGATACGGCCTACAGTAGTGTGAAAAATATGTGCTACTTAAAAAACCGCGGTCTCGCTAGACACAACAAACTAGAGAAAGTCAAGAGTACAACCTTCACGGCAGTTACATATAATGAAAGAATAAATTATATACATACGTGTGTATAATTTATAATTATAACATATTTATAACACTCTTTTAGAGCATCAATGTTTAGGAAGAAATCTGTTACTTCTTGGTCTGCCGCTCTTTAACGTTGAACAAGTTAATATTTATACAATTTACCCCGAAAACTTTGATTGCGCGATGTAGGATCGATCTTTGACGCCACGGTTAGCGCGCTGACTGAGCGATTGGCTGCAACGCTGCGTGGCGCTGGATCAATTCCCACACGAGACTAATATTTAGTATGGCCTAATCATTGATGTTCCGAGTCTGGCTATTTATGTATGAAAGAAAGGAAAAAAAAAACAAGAACAATATGACGTAATATCAAAATCGTTCTGATCTTTATTATTTACCAAGATAAATATTTGTGCCATACAAACTGTATTCCCCTTTATCGCGTCGATCCGGGCGGCAGCGGCGCGGTGGCGGAGCACAGTGGGTCGAAACGATGATTTTAGTGACTTAGGGATCAACTTTGTTTTTTTACTTTTTTCTTTATGCGGATCGATAGAGCTCATATACGCACCTCAATAATAATTGTTGTGATGCTTTTTTTCCTAAACTTGCTTGTTTGGGTGGAAAAATGCATTTTGTTATTTTTTTCTTTGGAGCTGATCAAATTAAATTAAATTCCTGTAAAAAGTGGATATCATTTATCTATAAATATCTATTTGTGTTTGACTGTAATTAGCTTAACTTTTTACTTTATAAAAAACAATGTTTTTCACTTTTAGTCATTACTTTAATGTTAACACTAGAAGGACCGCGCTTCATACTATAGCTTCATAGACCGCAGCGGTCAATCTGACGGTACTAAAGATTCAGTCAGAAAACTTATAAAATTATTGCGTATATTGCATTAAAATAAAATAAAAATTCAATTTTTTTTTTTTTTTTTTTTTATTTTTTTATTTTATTTAAAACGTTGCCCCACACTAGGAATTTCTCCTGTATCGTGGGTGCGTTTACAAACATTTAAACTCACATACACAAACAGCCAGACCCGGAACAATTACCTGTAGGTCATACAAATATTTGTTCCGTGCGGGGATCGAACCCACAACACGCGGCGCAGCAGCCGGTGGCTCAACCACTGCGCCAACCGTGTCGTCGAATTACTAAAAAACATCGTTCACTTGTTTCAGAATTAGTTTCTTGTCTTTGAGTCGCAGTTGAAGTAGATTTTTTTCACCTCCTATGCACATAGATCGCTCACTAGTTAAAGGATAAAATCATGCCGAGAATTTTTTATTCCTGTGACTTTTCGGTACATGATTTTAGTCGACATTTGAAAGCGTACAAAATCTCACCTCGCATAGTTTCAGACAGAGAAACAATCCATTCCGAACTTGACACGTAAAATTGGTGCGTAAAGAATTACGAAAACTCCTTTGGTTAATCGAGTTTTATGAAAAAGCCACAGCATTAATCAATTACAAATTTTAATAAAGTTTATTGAACACCTCGATAATAATTAAGCTTTGTCGGTGCAAACTTCGTTTTTGAGATTTTACTTTTAGTTATTTACGCCCAAAGATGCGTTAGAATTAGCAAGAAAAACGAATCTTTATGGGCTCATAACTTCTTAATGGCATTTATGTTACTGTTCTGTACAGACAACATTAATCATTAGTAAAAACTACACAATGTTTTACTTAAGATGTAGAATGTCAGACTGTAGATTTGTATGGAAAATATATTGACTAGTGTAACCTTAATCGTATTTCTGTAAACTGTACAGAATGTCCTGACTATACGTACTAAATATAACTTTAACAGAACACAGTACTCACCTCAGGAACAGCATTGAAATATTTCAAAAACAAGTGGCTTTCCACACATTCGGTCGTGTTAGCGTGACAATTTTATTTGAAACAATCCGATTTTTTCATATTTCAGTGTTGTTGTCTGTCATGTGCCGATTGTTGTCGAAATCTTTGGGGGAGACCTAAGTCCAACAGTGGACGTCTTTTGGCTGATCATGTGTGTCATGAGACCATAACAAATTACGCCGGCTCTCAATACTCTTCAACCCGGCACTGCACCGTTGCGTGGTGGCTGAAATAAATACGTTTGTACTGCCAAATCTTCCCTTTATGAGCTAATTCACAAAGAGCGCTACAACTTTGAATGTTACATTTGACTGTCAAAATGCGAACATAAAGCCAGCGCAATGCCACACGAAAAGATTATTTTGAACGAGAACTAAATACTACCAAAATTACAATTTCAGATTGAACTCAGTAAGCTTATAAAGTGCACGGAAATAGCGAACTTTCAAACCGAGTTCGCGATAGTTTACGAGCGAAAGTTACGGTAACGTAAACGTGATAAGTACAAACGGTTGCTGTCGTTTGAGAACCTTACGCTGTATCCTGACTATGTACCATAGCCGAGTGATGGTGCTGAGGGAACTCGGCTATATCGATGAGCAAGACAGCGTTTTCCTAAAGGGTATGTATATTGTATTGCTTTGAGCGGCATGTGGTAAATTAGTAACAGCCGCAAGGTTAAGCAACGGTTGCCGAGGTCGGCGCGTGGATGGGTGACCATCTATTGTATACCGAAACCCTTCAGCCGTATATACCGTGTATACCGAAACGTTAAACCTTTGGTCCTGGCCGAGTTGTCATGGTGATAATAGACAATACTATTATTTTCTGGTGGTCGCCACTGTTGATTCTGGTTTTCAGGAGTTACTGAAAATATTAAATATTTTTTATTTGACCATAAAATATTTGCGCTTGCAAAAAATCCTTACCATACATACACACATTTCGATTCAGGACCGCCATAATCTCAGTCGAAGGCATGATGCAGAGCTCATTCCTTGAGTTCAACCTAATATGTCAAGCAGACAACTACAGGAAACAATTGCAACTAGCCGAAAAGGAATATTCCGAAATGTGTGGTACATCTCTGGCTTCGCACTTGGCACGTTTAGCGTCGTTATATGATACCGCAGCAGCGTACATCGATGCACGGGATGAAATCATGCCCAAACTGCTCAATTCTGCCGAAGGGTTGAAAGAAATGATACCCGGAAAGTTATTGGTCGTGTCTGCAGGGCCGTATATAAATCAACCTGGTGTGCTGTTGACTACTAAGAGTAAGTTTTTTTTTTAATTTTTATTTCTTGTTAACTGTTTCTTAATTTCTGATTATATAAAGCAGCATTGCACTTACAACTTCCAAGTAGCCTACTTAGTTGGGTGATTATCATTATGTTCATGCATCATTGTGTATTAAAATATTGAAATATCAACAAATCAATTCAAGTGACTGTAGCACCTTGTCAAACAGCCTGCTGATCACGTGGGTTTCACGTTACGTCACAAGCGATCGAACTCATTTAATTATTGTTTTTTTACGGTCTTGTGACGTCACTTGAGATGCGGCAGACGCTTTAACTTTGCAGTCACGTCAGTAAATTAATTAAAAATAATGGATTTATTTCGTACTGAAAAGAAAATCAAGACGTTATTTTCTATACTTTATTTACTTTTGTTTACCTCGGATTCGAGCTTTAAAGTTTCGCTCTACTTTAATCCATCAAATATTATGTGATTTCATGTTTTTAGGTCTACAACCAACTCTATTCGAGGTTCTTGTATTGGACAGCAACATTCAAGACAAGTGTAACTTCGAGGTGGATGAGTACTGGTACCAAATGCTTGGTCTCTCCGCTATGCATGCACGTATCGGTAAATATTACACTCTTACATTTACCCTTTCAACGCTACCCTACTATAGTAATTCTCCTCCTCTTCCGTCCAAACTAGCACAGTGAACAGACGTGTTGTTAAATTGATCTTAATTATAAGTTATTAGTCTCACGCGATATTAGTGCATATCAATGTGTCAAAGTTATCAATCTTCCGTAAACAAGTTAACTGAACAAATAACCGCGGAGGTGCACCCGGTTCACCCGCCACCCGCGAGGAAAAGAGACTGTCGCCATAATTGCCGTCCTGCTCTTGCTCCGCTACTACGGGCTACGGAACGTCACCAGCGCACGTCACCGCCAGCGCATGCTACATGCTATGCGGAAAGGAGAAGTTTGACATAATTGCTGTCCCATTCTCGCAACGCTGGGAATAGACGTCACTCCAGCTGTACACACACCGTAGTACTTGCTACAAAACTGGTTACTGCATTGGAGCCGTAGACGAGCCACTACGCTAATCGACGCCACTGTTTACGTGAGGTAATTAAGTTAATATTATTTACGTACTTTAACGAGGCGGCTGCCAGCGTTTATTTGTATTTGCCTTTCATCTGGAAACAAGTGAGATATCATGTCAGTGTCTCGTACGCCTCCAAAAGGCACTAAAGAAATCGCGGATGAGCCAATGCGTATTCCTCATGTTTCTGACACTGCATCTGACCAGATTCCTTCTGACAGCGATTCAGCTAATCTTTTTATCACCTCACGCAAACTTAAGCGTACACTAGGTGACTTACATATGGCTGAAATAAGGGAGTTATTTGATGAATTCTCCAAGATTTAAACATCTAAATTTGATGGCCTGACTGCAGCCATGACCCTGCTAAATGAAGAGACTGCCGGGATGAGGGAATCTGTCAAATTCATGTCCCAAAAATATGACGAAATGCTGGAGAGTCTGGGTAAAATACAAAGGGAAAATTCTACCTATAAAGTACAGGTCGAGCAACTGGAACAGAGAATCGATTTTCTTGAAAGGAAAGCTAGATCCACCACCATTAAGCTGCGTAATGTGCCTCAAGCCCCATCGGAGACCAAGGATGACTTCACGAAAGTAGTGTGTAAAATCAAAATCAATCAAAATCAAAATTCATTTATTCAAATTAGGCTGAGAATCAGCACTTTTTGAACGTCAAAGACGTTTACATAAGACAGTCCCCCAAAACGCCCACCCTTCACCACTTCCTAGTGTTTTTGCTGGGAAGAAGAAGTGGAGGAACAAACTCCCCAGCAACACGTCTGTCTGATAGGTTTGAAGAACCTGAAGCTATACAACACATTATGTCAAAAATAATAATTATGTCAATCATCTTTATACGTCATTCAATTAAATAATTTGCTACATGTTAGCTTGCACACACCAATATGCCAAAATAAATAAATAAAAAGTTATATATACCAAAATCGACAATTAACTCAAGCAAAGCCTGCTAAACTGAATACATAAAAAGCCTCCAAGGCAGTCCAAGGGCGTGCCCGCTGACATGTGCAATGCTGAATTATATCAATACAACTCATTTATACAATGTAATGAGAGGATCATAACATAAAAATAAGGATAGTAGAAGAAACATACACAAAAATAAAGAACTATTAAACAGAAAAGAACATAGTAACATTGTCCTGCGTTCAACAAAGCGACCAACTATTCTTGTCTTCTAAATATTCGTTGATCGAATAATATGCTTTAGAACAAAGGTTGGTGAAGTCTTGCAGCAGCCCTTACAGCCTTTAGATATCCGTGATACATATAGATTTAAAACTAAAAATAATACTATGTCTCCCATCATTGTTGAATTTGCATCAGTAAATATTAAAGAAAATATTATTCAGAAAGTTAAATTGTTTAATAAAAGCAACAAAGAGAATAAATTAAATAGTGCGCATCTAAGGATTAACGGCCCAACTAAACCAATTTATATCTCTGAGTCTCTTACTCCATCTGCTAAGAAACTCTTTTATCTAGCTCGTCATCGTGCTAAAAAATATTCTTTCACGGGTTGCTGGCATTCTTATGGAAAAACATATTTATGAAGAAAAGTGATGATCTGCCATCCATTCGTATAGACAATAAATATAAATAAATAAATAAATTCTTTATTTCACCAAAAGCCATAACATTACAAAATCCAAGGACTAAAGAGCATAAAAGGCTTATAACTAGGTTACAATAATTTTAATACTCTGACTCCTAAACTAGGTGTATGTGCCTGTGTCTTAGGAGTCAGTGATTCTCCGCAACAACATCAAAGCCATATTATACAAAATGAGGACGTTTCAACAATAAGCAAATGGTGTAAAAGAAAACAAGATTTATAATTTATGTCGGAAAAGAAACACAAAATGTAAAACGTTTAACTGTGCGGTGAGGTGAATAAATGTAGGGTTTGAGTGTATGTGTAGTGAGTGAGTGTGAAATGTGTGTGTGTGTGTGTGCATGTAGTGAGTGTGTGTAGTGATAAAGAATTGGTGTAACGAGTACACATCCGTTTATGTATAGATTTAGATTTATATGTATAGTTCATAATCACTGTAAATTACCCAGCAGAAGATCCTCAGTGTTGTCATAACTTAGTGTTTGGAGGTAATCTCTAAGTAGATTTTTACATTGATATTTAGGGCACGAATAAATTTTTATCTTTTTATTTAGGAAGTTGTACAAGTTAATGCTATTAACGTAGAATTGACGTTTGGCAAAGGCAGTTCTATGGCGTTCGTGTGGAAAAACATTATGCTTAAGTCTGCCAGTCGGTTCCTTTGAAGGCCGGGCAGAGTGTTTGCGTAGGGTTGACAGGAGCACATAAAGTTGCCTGACTGTGAGAACTTTGCAATCGGAATAGAGCTTTACAGTGGGATATCTACGCGGAAGAGCGAGCATTACCTTAAGAACAGCTCTCTGGGCTCTCTCAAGGCGAATAAATACATTTTGGGTGGCACCACCCCAGACGGGCAGGCAGTACGTTAGGACAGACCGGCATAGAGCAAAATATACTAATTTTAGCGTTTCGTAATCAGCAGAGTTTCGTAGCTTCTTGAAAACGTATATTAGCTTACGTGTGCGGGACGTGACTTTGACTATATGTGGATGCCAGTTGAGATGCTGATCAATGAGTACTCCTAGATATCTTACACAAGAGGATTTGGCGACGAAGAGGCAACTACACTGCGTTGAGGAACCGCAAACGTGTGCTTTTAGGGTAAGGGAATTTGAGGGACACAGATTTGACCGAATAGCAAAGGGAACGTATACCGTCTTATCAACATTTAAAGTGAGCAAGTTATCGGCCAAACATTTCATTACGGTAGACAGTGCAGCCTCGGCGTTTTGGTAAGTCTGAGGCCAGTCATAACCATCTACAACAAGGGCAGTGTCATCTGCGTACGTATATATCTTGCAATTGTCGAGAGGCAGTTTGCAGAGGTCATTTATATGAATGTAATTTATATGTATTTATGTAATTTATACAATGAGGAGGATATTCTCAAACTTACTCAAGTCTGACTAGTCCCTATAAGTAACAGTATTATTAATAATTTTCAGTTGATAATCCTACATTATATTTTAGTTTTTAATCTTAATAATAAGTATATAATTGTTGTATGTCATATTGTTATTGTCTTGACAAACGTTATATTTACACACACACACTTTCACACACACGTGCAAATTCTGATGAGCGCAATATCCGGGCTAGTTCTACTTATATCTAGTACTTTACTTTAGAATAACATCTGCTAAAAAAAAAATATAATTCGATAACTTAAATAATTTTAATAACTTATCTACTGACATTGATTTAATAACCGTGGCTAATTCATCTACTTGTGTCATTGATGAATGCAAAAATCTAATTTTATCCGCTGATAAATCTCTGAAAATGATTACTCTGAATATAAGAAGCATTAACTGCAACATGGCTGGTATGGTAACTCTCTTAGCTAGATCCTGTGTTGACTGGGATCTAATAGTGTTAACGGAGTGCGGGTTAACTGGTATTCATAACCCACCTACATTGGATGAATATACGTATTATTCAACTGCTAATAACCGATCACAAAATGAAGGGGTAGTTGTTTATATTAAAAAGGGTATTCAAGCATGTGTGAAGGAGGTTTCTATCATGGACTGTAATAGTTTATTAATAACACTTGGGAAACATACTGGGATTTTAGCTGTTTACCGGTCACCCAGTGTTAGGAATGTGGATAATTTCTTGGAAGGTTTACATAGTGTATTGTTTAATTTCGCATCTAAATATATAAACTTTATCCTTACTGGTGATATTAATATCGACATCTCTGAAGCAACATTGGACACACGAAAACACAATTATTTGAATCTTATGGCTTCGCATGGTATGCTTCCAGCTCACTTATTTCCAACTCACTCAAAATCATGTATTGACCATATCCTACTCAAAACCAAATTTCCAGCATCATGTTTGGTAGCTGAAACTTCGCTGACTGATCATTACAGTGTCATCCTTTCTATTGATATGTCTATTCCTACTAAACGCCAAACAAAGACCTTAAAGAGAACTGACTATGCTTCCCTTGATGACGTAATCAGGAGTATTGACTTTGCGCCTCTCTATTCATTAAATGATGTAAATGATGCTGTAGCAACTTTCACTGGTTCTCTAAATACTGCTATTGAGTCATGCACAAAAATTATAACCCTGCCAAGAAGAAAGAGAATCCTAAAGCCTTGGATAACTCCAGGTCTTTTGAAATGCATGAGAAACAGGGATAAACTGCACCTTAATTCGAAAACATCTCCGAAGAATATGACACTAAAACTAACTTACACTAGATACAGGAATTTTTGTAATAATTTATTAGGAAATCTGAAAAAAGAATATGAGCGGAATGAAATTGAAAATGCAGGAACTAATTCTAAAAAGCTTTGGAATGTCATCAAAAAAGTCACCAACTCCACCCAATCAAGAGAAGTTGCTTCTAAACTGATATCACCTAATGATCCTCAGCATTCTGTTGACACTATAAATGCATTCTTTGCAAATGTTGGAAAATCATTGGCTGAAAAGCACGTATCTCAAAAATCGTCGTCAAACTCTCTGATACCTCATACACCCATTTGTCCCCATTCTTTTGTGTTACTTCCAGCAGATGAAAATGAGATAAATACACTTATACTAAACCTAAAAGTTAATTGCGCTGCTGGACGAGATAATATATCGGCAGCTGTTCTCTCCCGTTATAGACCCATATTAGTTACCCCACTGACCTTTATCTGTAACTTAGCGTTACTAACTGGATCTTTCCCTCAAGCTTTCAAAATATCACAAATCCTACCTATACATAAGTCGGGTGACTTTGAAGATTTTGGAGAAGCTCATGAATAAAAGACTGCTAAATTATCTAGAGAAATACAATCTACTCTCAAATTCTCAATACGGTTTTAGATGTAATAAATCCACTAGCGATGCTGTTCATGAAGTTACAGACTATGTTGTTAACAACATCGATAATAAAAACAAAGTTCTGGCTATATTCCTCGATTTGGCTAAGGCATTTGACACAGTCTCTGTCCCCAGACTGCTTAGCAAGCTTGAAGGTATGGGAATTCGGGGATTACAGCTCAACCTCTTCACTGACTACCTTTCTAATAGATTCCAGTGTGTAAAAGTTGGCGATTGGATAAGTGGTGATCTTCCCATTACCTATGGAGTTCCTCAAGGAAGTGTCCTTGGACCTACTTTATTCCTCATTTATATTAATGACCTCTGTGACCTTGAACTTCCAAATGGAAAGATTGTTGCTTTTGCAGATGACACGGCACTCGTATTTAAAGGCACCTCATGGAACGAAACATTCCAACACGCTCAGTCTGGCTTTGATGCAGTTAACCGGTGGCTAAGATTTAACCTCCTATCGCTAAATGTACAGAAAACCAAATTTATAAAGTCCTCTATCCGCAATGTCCCACAAACGCTGAATAATAATCCTGATACGAGTACTATTATCGCACACTCCCAGAATTGTTGTCGCATTTCACCCTGTGACTGCCCTCTGCTTGAGTAAACGAGCACTATCAAGTATCTTGGCGTCCTAATTGATAGTAGACTTAACTTTGCTCCACACATTGATCTTGTTTCTTCTAGGATTCGCAAGCTAATATATACATTTAAAAAGCTCAGACATATAGCTAATACAAAGTTGTTAAAAACAATTTATTCTGCCCTATGCCAATCGCTATTGATCTATTGTATAACATGCTGGGGCGGAGCATGCAAAACAATAATTTTGAAACTTGAGCGTGCACAAAGAGCGCTGCTTAAAGTAAGCGCTTGTCTCCCATTCTTTCATCCTACTACTCATCTTTACCAAACCTGCGGAGTATTAACAGTGAGACAGCTTTACGTACTTCACACTGTTGTCAGAATGCATGGTCTCCTGAAGTATAACCCGACAGCTTTTCTCCAGAAACGCAGAAAGCATACAGTTTGCATATATAAAGCTTGCCACACTCATTTTGCACAGAGATTCTTCAATTTCATAGGCGGCCTTATGTATAATAAAATCAATGTAATCTTAAAAATATATCCCTTAACCAAACAAAAATGTAAAAAAGCAGTCACTAAATGGCTCATGACACTTGATTATACCAAAACGGAACTAATCCTAAATATTCAAAAGTAGAATCACGTCACCGGATTATAGCTAATTTGCATTAACTTACACTATTACCTCATAATCTTGAATTCACAAACCAATATAACGCTCAATCACTCACTTACTCACTCACGCTCGAACACAAGCACACCGTCACACCCTCACACATACATACACACGCATACATACATACATACTTATTAACACTAATCTGTCAAGTACAATATACAACATAAAATCTTACTTACCCTAATTTTGTTTTCTTAATTTTTCTATCAAAATTAAATTTAAAGAAAAGGGAAAAAACACCCTTACTTTGGCCTAATCTAATAGTTTCTTAAGTGTTGTAAATGTCTTTTTGTAATGTTCAGCTTTTATATTATAATTCCCCCATGGAAGAGCCCTGATTTCTGAGATACAGGATTAACCTAGTTCGGAAGTCAGGAGTTCATTTAGTTTAGCTGCCTTATTCTTTGTTATATAAATGTTTCTACTAGTTCTTAGCAACATTTCTGTATTAGGCTACATTATTTGGTCCAAATAAACGTTATTATTATTATTAATTGCGTATCACGGATGCGTGTTATTTATTGTAATTATAACCTCATTTCAACGTCTTTAAGATAACATACGGTTACGTTTGTTGCAGGCACTGAAGAAAGTACGTTGGATCACACTATATTATGTATTGTGCCTAAAAACATAATAGGTGTCTACAAAAAGAACCTGCAAATTGACAGTAAGATCATTATTGAGGACTGGGAGAGAAGGCAAATGCCCAGTGTAGATCTTAGATGCTGCAGGATTGTGCTGGTGTTGAAATAAACTCGCGAGACAATGGTAAACTCGATTTAATGTCACAAAAAATAGGAATTTGGGCTGTGCGCAATTACAAATATATGGGCGTGCGCATCGACTAGCGTTTGGTGGCACACTGCCGGGGTCCACACTGACGAGTACGTCAGAGGGCTCGCGTTTCTTAAAACAAACTTATAACTAGGTAACTAACTACGGCTAACACAAACATAATATTAACTACAGATGAGCGCGTCGCCAACACCCAGGTTGGAACATAATTATTTGTACCAAACAAAGACGTAGCTAAATATTTATTTGTACTAAAACAACTAATTAATAGTAATTTAAAGTTCAAGAATTACTCATATGAAAAATAAAAATTGCAAAATATTTTTACACTGATACTTATTCGAAATTTGGATGAAATTCGTAAGAATTAATTTATTATTAAATAACAGAAAGACATTTTAAAATTGGCTTAAACTTTATTTTGCAGGTTCAAAGATGCCCCTGTAGGGCCAAGCTGCTCACGCCTAGTACAGGAACTGGCGCGCATCTCACACGCAGTGTGCTTGGATGACTTCTTCAACCTCAAACAGTGGCTGTCCGGCACCCCTGAGCTCGACAAATTTAACAAGTGCACGGTAAGTTACTCTTAGGGGGCAAAGGGTCTGCCAATTCGTAAATATCTCGCTAATGCCAAAGCATGTCTTTCGTCATCAGCTATCGGCAAAGCAAGGCCGTTCAGGAAAGGCTAATCTTTGTGTGATAATTAGGAATCGGAATCGGTAGTGCTATTTTGGGTCAATAAACATGAATAGTAATGTTAGTATGGACATGCCCCGGGATATTTTTCTGAATGTCCATAGATGAAGTTAAACCACAGTATCCTTGAAATAATTACCTACAGCCGCGCGGTACGTAAACACGATATAGGGCTGATTGTGCAGGACGCAAGTGGGAATGAATATTGACCGCATAAAAAAATATGAAAATCTTTTTATATTGTACATACCTATAACAATTAACGCAGTTTTGTAATTAGTACCCATTAAAAACAACGTGAGCTTGCAAACGCAGCCCTGCTTACATTGACCCGCCTGGGGTGGGGGCAACAAAAAGCGCGTGAGTTTCGGCGTAGGCACACACGGTATCGTTTTGTAGGTATTAATACCTACAGTAAAATATTTAAATAATATATTTCCAGGGATTCAGAAGGCATATCCATGCTATGATAACGGTCACTGAATCCCGCGAATAGCACTACCTATTCCGATCAGAGATGATATGTTTATCTTGCTCGAAGAACGATAAAACGTGGGGCACTCGAAGTTTTGCGACACTCCATAAAAATATACTAGGTACAGGTTTTTTTTTTGTGATTATATATTTTCAAATCTAATTTTCCTACTACTTACTGCTTACTTTAGGCGTTAGTGCAAGTCACACTGTGCCAAATCGGCACTGTAAGGAGGATGACCTATAAGTTTAACCGGTGTGCTGTGCAGAAAGTCCGTTTTTCTGATCGCCGAGTATTGTCGCGCGTTGTCGTGGTGAACCAGAAACCCACGAGGCCCACTGTTCGGTCGCTTTCTGCTCACAGCAGTAAAATAAATCTGGCAAACATCTGGTAACATTCAGCATTCCACATGCAACCTTTGATCTCGTTAGGGTACTGTCACCAGATAACCCGTCAAAGAAAAGCAACATGCGAACACAATGTTCCCTGCGCTTGTCTCACGTTCACTTTGGTGGTAGTTGTTTAATTTTGAAACAGCCACACGCTTGACCGTCGCTTCGTTTCTAGATCATACTGATATATATAAAATCCATGATTCTTTACCCGTAATAATATCGCGAACATGCTGAGACGAGCCTGCTTCAAATTTTGCTATCATGTTTTAGCCCATTTTAGCCGAAACTCCTTTTGAGCCTGCGTTAGATTGCGCGGTTCTTTACCACAAGGTGTCCGTGTAGAATTTCATATTCACCTCCTGATACAATCTGCAGTATATGCTGAATCTCTTCATATGTGAAACGCCTATTCTCTTGAAATAAATTGTTCACAGCCAGCACGTTTGTTTCTGTAACAGCCGTCATAGGGCGGCCACTTCTTTCTTCACCCGCAAAAGTTACTCGACCGCGATTTTAAGTTCATTGAACCAGCGGGAAACAGTCGCTTTAGAAGGGCTTTGTCTTTGAATGCCATTAGAAATCTTTGAAAAGATTTTTCTGATTTTAGTCGACATTTGAAAGCGTACAAAATCTCACCGCGCATAGTTTCAGACAGAGAACCAATCCATTCCGAACTTGACACGTAAAATTGGTGCGTAGAGAATTACGAAAACTCCTTTGGTTAATTGAGTTTTATGAAAAAGCCACAGCATTAATCAATTACAAATAAAGTTTAGTAAACACCTCGATAATTATTAATTAAGCTTTTTCGGTGCAAACTTCGTTTTTGAGATTTTACACTACTACTATTAGTTATTTACGCCCAAAGATGTGTTAGAATTAGCAAGAAAAACGAGGTATTCCTCGTAGCGCTCCCGTTTTGAAACGCTCCCATCTAAGCCCTCCCGTTTTGTTCCTCCAAGCGCTCCCAGTAGGAGCGCTTCGAGGAACGATTAAAAATATTAAAATTTATTTCCTCGAAGCGCTCCCACGTTTAAAAATAGGGAAAAGCATGAAGTAATGAATTATATCGATAATTTTTAAAAACTCATGTGTGCATCATCGACATCGAAGTTGCTTAACCAAATTACGAAATTGAGAGAATAATATCTTTTTGCTTTCGGCACTCTTATGTGTATACAAGGACCAATGTTATTGTGTAGGTATTCAAAGAGGATGTTATAAATAAAACGCATAGATATACTTAATATAAATTATATACGTATAATAATCACATTGCAGAAGACCTACATAATAATTACATTAGTACTTTGTGTGTACCACTGGCGACGGGGTGTGGACGAACGGGAATAACCCCTGGCGACTAGCTCCACGCCACGGTACTGTGACGTCATACGCATTAGCGAGTCTGCCAGCGCGACTGAATATTTTTCGAAACTTTAAATGCTAATAAAATAAAAACTAGGTACTGGGTATTTTTGAAAGAAACAAAAAGTTGTTAACTTGTATCCATACAGGCTATATTATGACAAACTTTCAGGCGATTTGGCAAAGTAACGTTATCCATTACAAATAGGATATAAAAACATATTCCAAGTTACAATCACATTAAAACAACATTAATACTAGAAGAGTAGTATAAGTATGTATATTATAAAAATCTTTAAAATTAAAAATCACAGATCGTTTCATAATCTTAATTATTACTGACTAATTAATAAGTGTTCATTGGAGTTGCACAATTTGATCCCTCCAAGTCCGTTCCATCATCGGACCACAAGACGTACGGCGTTGCGCCACCGTTACATGGTCGACATCCCACCCATACGTACAAAGCGTTTTGGGAACACATTCATTATGCGTACAGCTAAGGAGTGGAATTCCCTGCCGGAGTCTGTGTTTCCTGATAGCTACAACCTAGGAGTCTTCAAGTCTAGAGTGAATAGATTGCTTATAGGCAAGCGTGCTCCATCGTAGGCCATATCAGGTGTGATTATGGTCAAACGCGAGCCTATCGCCAATAAAAAAAAAACACACATGGTTCCTTCATGTTTAACAATTACAAATTACAAATAGGATATAAAATAATATTTCCAGTTACAATCACATTGAAGCAATATTAATCTTACTAAGAGTAGTATAATAATATTAAAATCTTTAATATTAAAATCACAGATCGTTTCATAATCTTAATTGTTACTGATTAATTAATCATTACTAACAGGTGCAAAAATACTTATTAAAATCTTAACATCTCTAGGCAATGTTCTATAGAAATAGCGCCAGACACGTATTGATGTAATATATTTTCAATTACATTGTTTCGTTCTTGGGCATGTTTTTGATTTTCGGAAATGTTCATTTTTAATCTTATTTTAGCAAAATTGTTACAATAGTTTTGTAAGTACCTTAGCAGTTTGGCTAAATTTACACCTTGCTTTTGATTGATTTTTTTATTAATGTCTGAATAATGTGATTCCACGAAATTATTTGTTTTATTCTTTCACCGTAACATGTAAATTTGTTTTTCCAAAATCGGTGTTCTAACCATTGGGAAACCATATAATCATTGAATTTTGTAATATTTTTGTCCTGTGGAGACTGACTCATTATATAAAGAAATGCATCATCTAAATCTGAGGCAGGTAAATGAGGTAATACAGTACACAAAGCAACATGCTTCCTAAAAATACTATTTTTGGATAGACCTAGGTCTCGAGATTTTCTTTTAAGCGCTTGTTTGTAGTGAAAAATACACCCACTTGCAACTGCATTTGGAAACTCTGCTAAAAAACCGCTGATTGCGGCTTCCTCAAAGTCGCTTTTAAAAAAATCAACCTGCATATTTGGTACTGTTGTTTTCAACAACAGAAATAATAATTTATATGTTGACTTCTTTTTATCACATAATAGAGCATATACTAGTGGCTTCACAACGCCATCGATTTCTCCATGGATGCTGTACAGCTGCTTAAATGGTTTTGGCACACTTTTGAAAGTCCCGTCGCAGTATAAATGACGACATCTTCCTAATTCCCCTCTACTCTTCTCGGTAGCAAACAAAAGGATCCTCCTATTACCGTCATCATAATCCGCAAGGGTGAAGTTGTGAAATGATTTTGGCACCTAAAACAAGAAATTTATGGTCATTGGCAGTGATCGGTATTTACAAAAACGTTGACGAAAATAACGATTATGTTTAGATAAACAAAATTTATCTAAACATGATACCTACATAATTATAATATATATAAAACACATGTAACTTTTAAAGATTTTTTTTATTTTACCTTCATACTGACCTCTATTTATCTAGATGTATTGATAAAAAAAATAGTTAAAACATAATCACAGTTCTCAATAACATAAACACAAAAAGTTATGTTAAATTAATTTTATCGAAGAGCAGCCCTGCGATTGCTGTGGGATCGCTCGGTGCGAAGCAATTACAACTGTACGCTTGAGTATTTAAGCACATTTAAGCATGCAGTGGTTGCTGACGCGACGGAGTAGGCTAATATAGCAGTAGGTTTTATAAATTTTCTATGGAGTGAAGTATCTGTACGTAATATGTGCTTAATGTGACTCTAAAGGGCAAGGCATCAAATAAAATATACATATTTTTATATTAATTACTTACTTGCACATCTGTTAGACATTTCCCAAACAAACGCTAACTCCAAAACTTTTATTTCTTTTATTATAAAGTCCAGTTTTAATATTTTCAAACTTTGGTATTTGATTTGTCAAATTAATTCCCTGGTCTAATAAACAATTAAGTTTTCTTTTATAAACCTCAGGGAGAGGGTCTAAGGTGGACACGGCTTCTTGGTGAATATCCTCCACTACTTCTCGCACAAATTGTGATGCATCATGAAGAATGTTCGTTCTTTTTTAAAATATCTTCATATTTATTAAGAGTTAGGAAGGCACCACACGTCTTTATTGTACACCGCCACACACTGTTCCCATTCTTATTAACTTTTATAGGTGTGTATATATAATTATCACATAACAACACTTTCTTTCCTTTTTTACTTTGGACGTATTTAATTAGCACGTTTCCAGTACTTGGTCCAGCAATTGGTTCCATGCTCACACAATTATTTCACAAACTTTATTAGTAAACAAACTTGCTTCCGTGACACATTCGCGCAACTTGCGATAACAACAAAACGCAATTTTACGTAAACACAAGTTCGGGCAATGCTCGGCTGGGTTCGTGTGAATTCGTTAAACGCGACTCTCTAGGATACAATGGGGAGGCGGGGTTACGGTTTGTATGTGTGTGTGCAGGACTCACACGCCGCATCTTTAACTCTTAGTTAAGAAGTTAGTATCGCTATTTTTGGCAAAAATTAATTATAAAATTGTTTTAACCATTTTATCAATCGCATAGGTAGCATCACCGTTGAGCGCAATACGTTACTGGATCCCGGCTCAGAGCAGGTGATTTTAGTCAGTAGGTGGTTTTAGTCAGTAAGAGTCTGACACTCTCTCGCCCCGCCTAGGACAAGGAAAGTCATTTCTACCATTGACGTAAACGATAGACACCTCATTGCCTTATTTCTACGAAAAACTTCCGAAAAAAAACATTGAGGTGTGCGGGGAAGGGGGTAGTAATGGGAAACATAATGGAGAGAAATCATAAGCTTTCTAAACAATAAAAAAATATGAATAGGTACATATGTCGGTAGATTATATTCATCTATTTGGTGGACTAAAGGATTTACAATAAAACAAAAAAAAAATAATTACCAAACCCGTGCGAAGCCGGGACGGGCCGCTAGTTGTATATTATAACAATGTGTACTACTTATTATCGATAATTTCAGTTAGTATAGTCCCATCTCTATCCGAAAGTTAATCATGGGAGCGCTTCGAGGAAATAAATTTTAATATTTTTAATCGTTCCTCGAAGCGCTCTTTTTGGGAGCGCTTGGAGGAACAAACCGGGAGCGCTTAGATGGGAGCGTTTCAAAACGGGAGCGCTACGAGGAATACCTCGGAAATCCACCTAAGCCGCGCAGCCGAACACTCAAATCGGGATAACTTTATTTCTAGAACTGACATTTTGACGCTGTTTTCAGCATAGTTTCCCCAAGTTGGGCACCCTTAGGCTTCCTGACAGGTATAAATTGGCGTACGCGAAAAAGGTTTTGGATTCGGACACTTGTAATTTATTTCAAAAATTTTATGTACAATACTCGACTATCCTTTTATTTAGTCATCTAAAATTCCTGGTTTCAACCCACCCTACTTGTATCCTGGTGCGCATTTCCGTTATCCCGAGTCCTGGGTCGGTGTCATGAACTTCAAATTTTTGTAATTCTTGTGTAAGAAATCTAGTTTTTGGTGAAAAAGTCGATATTTTTGTTCCTACCGCTGTTCCAAATTTCCTCCCTTTCGATAGCCCGCGGGAAGGTGCGTCTTTTGACACCCCTCTCGTCGTGCTAGCGACTGTCTAAATTCTATTAGCTTCAAGTTTGTGATTCGCACGTCGTTTACCTAATTAGGAAATCCACCTAAGCCGCGCAGCCGAACACTCAAATCGGGATTACTTTATTTCTAGAACTGACATTTTGACGCTGTTTTCAGCATAGTTTCCCCAAGTTGGGCATCCTTAGGCTTCCCGACAGGTATAAATTGGCGTACGCGAAAAAGGTTTTGGATTTGGACACTTGTAATTTATTTCAAAAATTTTATGTACAATACTCGACTATCTTTTTATTTAGTCATCTAAAATTCCTGGTTTCAACCCACCCTACTTGTATCCTGGTGCGCGTTTCCGCGTTCCCGAGTCCTGGTTCGGTGTCGTGAACTTCAAATTGTTGTAATTTTTCTGTAAAAAATCTAGTTTTTGGTGAAAACGTCGAAATTCTTGTTCCTACCGCTGTTCCAAATTTCCTCCCTTTCGATAGCCCGCGGGAAGGTGCGTCTTTTGACACCCCTCTCGTCGTGCTAGCGACTGTCTTAATTTTATAAGCTTCAAGTTTGAGATCCGCACGTCGTTTACCTAATCAGGAAATCCACCTAAGCCGCGCAGCCGAACACTCAAATCGGGATTACTTTATTTCTAGAACTGACATTTTGACGCTGTTTTCAGCATAGTTTCCCCAAGTTTGACACCCTTAGGCGTCCCGAAGGTTTAAATTGGCGTACCCGAAAAATTTTTCGATACTGACACTTGTGATTGTTTCAAAAATTTTATTTACAATACTCGACTATCTTTTTATTTAGTCGTCTAAAATTCCTGGTTTCAACCCACCCTACTTGTATCCTGGTGGCTCCATTGATGATTCGTCATCGATGTCGTGGTCCTCCATCATCTGTAAATAACAATTTATGAGATCTCGAAATTCCAAGCTATGCTTAAGACTAGCATAAATATTAGATCACAACATTTATTAAGTATTTGTTTGCACATTTTTTAGTTTCTTTTTCAAAGTTTTTATACCATGTCACTTGCGTTTAGCATCCTTGCAACTCTTGCATGTGGGAATAATTTCTTTGATTGATGTGACACTTCTTTGGTCTTCTCAAGACAGGTTAGAATGTGCGTACAAAAATGAACTGCAACGATACCTGGGGTGGCCCAAGTGACTCCTCAATGATCTCCCCTTCCAGTGTACCATCTGGCGAATATCTCAGGGGCTCCATTGACGATTCGTCATCGATGTCGTGGCCCTCCATCATCTGTAAATAACAATTTATGAGATCTCGAAATTCCAAGCTATGCTTAAGACTAGCATAAATATTAGATCAAAACATTTATTAAGTATTTGTTTGCTAATTTGTTCGTTTTTTATTCCAAGTTTTTATACCATGTCACTTGCGTTTAGCATCCTTGCAACTCTTGCATGTGGGAATAAAGTTTCTTTGATTAATGTGACAATTATTTGGTCTTCTCAAGACAGGTTAGAATGTGCGTACAACAAATGAACTGCAACGATACCTGGGGTGGCCCAAGCGACTCCTCAATGTTCTCCCCTTCCAGTGTACCATCTGGCGAATATCTCAGGGGCTCCATTGACGATTCGTCATCGATGTCGTGGTCCTCCATCATCTGTAAATAACAATTTATGAGATCTCGAAATTCCAAGCTATGCTTAAGACTAGCATAAATATTAGATCACAACATTTATTAAGCATTTGTTTGCACATTTTTTAGTTTCTTTTTCAAAGTTTTTATACCATGTCACTTGCGTTTAGCATCCTTGCAACTCTTGCATGTGGGAATAAAGTTTCTTTGATTAATGTGACAACTATTTGGTCTTCTCAAGACAGGTTAGAATGTGCGTTCAAAAATGAACTGCAACGATACCTGGGGTGGCCCAAGCGACTCCTCAATGTTCTCCCCTTCCAGTGTACCATCTGGCGAATATCTCAGGGGCTCCATTGACGATTCGTCATCGATGTCGTGGCCCTCCATCATCTGTAAATAACAATTTATGAGATCTCGAAATTCCAAGCTATGCTTAAGACTAGCATAAATATTAGATCAAAACATGTATTAAGTATTTGTTTGCTAATTTGTTGGTTTTTTATTCCAAGTTTTTATACCATGTCACTTGCGTTTAGCATCCTTGCAACTCTTGCATGTGGGAATAAAGTTTCTTTGATTAATGTGACAACTATTTGGTCTTCTCAAGACAGGTTAGAATGTGCGTACAAAAATGAACTGCAACGATACCTGGGGTGGCCCAAGCGACTCCTCAATGTTCTCCCCTTCCAGTGTACCATCTGGCGAATATCTCAGGGGCTCCATTGACGATTCGTCATCGATGTCGTGGTCCTCCATCATCTGTAAATAACAATTTATGAGATCTCGAAATTCCAAGCTATACTTAAGACTAGCATAAATATTAGATCAAAACATGTATTAAGTATTTGTTTGCTAATTTGTTAGTTTTTTATTCCAAGTTTTTATACCATGTCACTTGCGTTTAGCATCCTTGCAACTCTTGCATGTGGGAATAAAGTTTCTTTGATTAATGTGACAACTATTTGGTCTTCTCAAGACAGGTTAGAATGTGCGTACAAAAATGAACTGCAACGATACCTGGGGTGGCCCAAGCGACTCCTCAATGTTCTCCCCTTCCAGTGTACCATCTGGCGAATATCTCAGGGGCTCCATTGACGATTCGTCATCGATGTCGTGGTCCTCCATCATCTGTAAATAACAATTTATGAGATCTCGAAATTCCAAGCTATGCTTAAGACTAGCATAAATATTAGATCAAAACATTTATTAAGTATTTGTTTGCTAATTTGTTAGTTCTTTATTCCAAGTTTTTATACCATGTCACTTGCGTTTAGCATCCTTGCAACTCTTGCATGTGGGAATAAAGTTTCTTTGATTAATGTGACAATTATTTGGTCTTCTCAAGACAGGTTAGAATGTGCGTACAAAAATGAACTGCAACGATACCTGGGGTGGCCCAAGCGACTCCTCAATGTTCTCCCCTTCCAGTGTACCATCTGGCGAATATCTCAGGGGCTCCATTGACGATTCGTCATCGATGTCGTGGCCCTCCATCATCTGTAAATAACAATTTATGAGATCTCGAAATTCCAAGCTATGCTTAAGACTAGCATAAATATTAATAAAATAAAATAAAATAAAAATTGTTTATTTCAATTACAAAAGGCTTGTTAGACACACTAATGTTGGAGATCACCTTTTAAGCAAGGAATTGCTTGTGTTAGGAGACTCCGCGCTTCCACTTATTCTTATCTTATGCAATTGAATGTAGACAATGTAAACATGCAGAAAAATTTAATAAAAGGGTAACTTAAAATTATACAATAATGAATGATGTGCAAATGAATGAGCTTTATGAATAGAAAAAGGGCCAAGACGCGCGTATACGTGTGATTATGGGTAAGAGTGTAAAGAGTGAGTGTGTGTAGTGTGTGAGTGTGTGAGTGTGTGTGGTGTGTGAGTGTGTGTAGTGTATGAGTTATAATTAGCATATTTAGTTATATGTGGTATCCTTTAATAATATCCTGCCCATATGAATATAAATACGAAAGTGTGCGTTTATTTTATTAGGCATTTATGTGTTTGTTTGCACCATTACGCCTTTACGCCAAAACGGCTGAACAAATCCGGATGAGGTTTGGCACTTAGGTGGACCATATCTGGGTTCACTGGGTTAGGACACAGAAGACTACCGACCCGACGCTTACAAGGGATCGGGATCCACTCGGATGAGACCGGAAGGCGCTGCCAGTATAAGTTTAGGTGTAAGTGCAGGCGCAAGTGTAGGTGGTAGGTTGTGAATTGTAGATTAGAGATTGTAGATTGTAGATTATTAAATAGATAGATAGATTAGCCCTGCGACAATGTCTTGGGATCGGAAGAAGCATAATAAGTCATCTTCCACTAACCATGTTCACAACAACACGTAAGCAAATAATTTGGTCATTGAAGCGTAGATACAAAAGACTCAACATCGTCGTAGGTTTTAGTTTTAAGCCATTCGATTACAGCTTTTTTACAGTCGCGGAGCTTCATGGTGTGTATACGTAGTTCTTTATTCAGTAAGTTGTATAGGTAGGACGATTGCCTTGAGTATTGTCTTTTAGCGAAAGTAGATCTAACCTTGACAGTTGGAGCGACTAAGTAGCTCCTTCTCTTTCTAGGCCTAGAGGGATCATATGGGAGGGATGTGTGCTTTTTTAGTATGAGTTGAAGCAGATAAAGTTTCCTTATAGACAAAAGATCTGACAATAGGTAGAGGCTTTGGGTAGGGAATCTATAGGGTTTAAAGAACATGACCTTGAGCAAGGATCTCTGCGCCCTCTCCAGTTCCAAATTTTTTATTTTTGTTGTCCCTCCCCAGCAAGGCAAACAGTAAGTGAGGATCGATTGGGCCAGTGATATGTATACTTGCTTCAGAAGCCGCCTTGAAACCACATGTCGCAATGCTTTAAAAGTCTAGATAATTTTCCTAACCCTTTTCATTATAAGTTCAGTGTGCATGTGCCAGGACAGGCGTTGGTCAATCAGAACCCCTAGATATTTAGTATGCTGTAACCTGTCAATTTTTACGCATGAGCAGTCGGGGGTTGGGGGGTCGGGACAGTTGTGGATTTTTATTTGGAATTAATGTGACGGTTGCGAGCTATTATACTTAGTAAAGCAGATGTAGTTGGATTTAGAAGCATTTAGCGTGAGGAGACTATAATTTAGCCAAGCTGCTATCTTTGACAGGCCACATTCAGCTAGCCTTCTAACACTATCCCAAGTCTTAGCAGTGAAGACAATGGCAGTATCGTCGGCGTATGAGAATATGAGCCCGCCGTCAATCTTCATGTTGCATAGGTTATTAATGTAGATAAGGAACAAGGTCGGCCCAAGGACACTACCCTGACCGACACCGAAAGTAACGGTTGACTCGGAACTAGTGTAATTCGCGATTTTAACCGTTTGTTTGCGATTGCTCAGGTAAGATTTAAAAAGATCAAGAGCGGATCCCCTCAAACCGATGCTTTCTAGCCTATATAAAAGTATGGGGACAGACACTGTGTCGAAGATATTAGATCAAAACATTTATTAAGTATTTGTTTGTTACATTGTTAGTTTTTTATTCCAAGTTTTTATACCATGTCACTTGCGTTTAGCATCCTTGCAACTCTTGCATGTGGGAATAAAGTTTCTTTGATTAATGTGACAATTATTTAGTCTTCTCAAGACAGGTTAGAATGTGCGTACAAAAATGAACTACAACGATACCTGGGGTGGCCCAAGCGACTACTCAATGTTCTCCCCTTCCAGATTACTATCTGGCGAATATCTCAGGGGCTCCATTGACGATTCGTCATCGATGTCGTGGCCCTCCATCATCTGTAAATAACAATTTATGAGATCTCGAAATTCCAAGCTATGCTTAAGACTAGCATAAATATTAGATCACAACATTTATTAAGTATTTGTTTGCACATTTTTTAGTTTCTTTTTCAAAGTTTTTATACCATGTCACTTGCGTTTAGCATCCTTGCAACTCTTGCATGTGGGAATAATTTCTTTGATTGATGTGACACTTCTTTGGTCTTCTCAAGACAGGTTAGAATGTGCGTTCAAAAATGAACTGCAACGATACCTGGGGTGGCCCAAGTGACTCCTCAATGATCTCCCCTTCCAGTGTACCATCTGGCGAATATCTCAGGTGCTCCATTGACGATTCGTCATCGATGTCGTGGCCCTCCATCATCTGTAAATAACAATTTATGAGATCTCGAAATTCCAAGCTATGCTTAAGACTAGCATAAATATTAGATCAAAACATTTATAAAGTATTTGTTTGCTAATTTGTTAGTTCTTTATTCCAAGTTTTTATACCATGTCACTTGCGTTTAGCATCCTTGCAACTCTTGCATGTGGGAATAAAGTTTCTTTGATTAATGTGACAATTATTTGGTCTTCTCAAGACAGGTTAGAATGTGCGTACAAAAATGAACTGCAACGATACCTGGGGTGGCCCAAGCGACTCCTCAATGTTCTCCCCTTCCAGTGTACCATCTGGCGAATATCTCAGGGGCTCCATTGACGATTCGTCATCGATGTCGCGGTCCTCCATCATCTGTAAATAACAATTTATGAGATCTCGAAATTCCAAGCTATGCTTAAGACTAGCATAAATATTAGATCAAAACATTTATTAAGTATTTGTTTGCACATTTGTTAGTTTTTTTTTCAAAGTTTTTATACCATGTCACTTGCGTTTAGCATCCTTGCAACTCTTGCATGTGGGAATAAAGTTTCTTTGATTAATGTGACAATTATTTGTTCTTCTCAAGACAGGTTAGAATGTGCGTACAAAAATGAACTGCAACGATACCTGGGGTGGCCCAAGCGACTCCTCAATGTTCTCCCCTTCCAGTGTACCATCTGGCGAATATCTCAGGGGCTCCATTGACGATTCGTCATCGATGTCGTGGCCCTCCATCATCTGTAAATAACAATTTATGAGATCTCGAAATTCCAAGCTATGCTTAAGACTAGCATAAATATTAGGTCTTTACCTATGAAATTGCCGTTCTGCAGTACTGGCCATTTCAAATCAAAATATTTTTTGTTTGGCTAAGAATTCTAATTTCAAATTAATTTTATTTTAAAAACATGGATTATTTTTTTTTCCAAAAGTAGTCATTTGTTTATTGATTAGTGTTACATTTTCATCGCATTTAAATCTTTTTCGTCATCATGGATACGTTAAAAATTCGAGTAATTATGGAATATGAGTACCGTCGTGGCAGCAACGCGGCACAAGCGGCACGCAACATCAACGACGTTTACGGAGCTAATACTACAAACCAACGCACTACCTGTTATTGGTTTGCTCGCTTCCGTTCTGGAAATTTCGACCTGAAAAATGAACCTCGCGGTCGTCCGAAGACTTTGGTCGACAATGACGAATTAAAGGCGATTGTGGAAGCTGATGATACACAATCTACGGCTGAATTAGCAGCAGCTTTCGACGTTAGCGTCAAAACAATATTGGTCCATTTGCGTCAAATTGGCAAGGTAAAAAAGCTTGACAAATGGGTGCCTCACGAACTCAATGATCGCCAGCGCGAAGTACGCGTCGAGACGTGCCTTGCACTGCTCAACAGACACACAAATGAAGGAATTTTGAACCGCATTGTTACCTGCGATGAAAAATGGATTCTGTTTGATAACCGCAAGCGCTCAGCAAGTTGGTTGGATCCTGGTTCAGCACCTAAACAATGCCCTAAACGAAAACTTACCCCAAGAAAAGTGATGGTCACTGTTTGGTGGTCTAGCGCCGGTGTGATTCAACACAGCTTCTTACCAAACGGGGTGAGCATTACTGCAGATGTGTACTGTGAAGAATTGAACACAATGATGGAGAAGCTGGCACATCTCCAACCAGCATTGGTCAATCGCTCGTCTCCGCTGCTCCTGCACGACAACGCGCGACCTCATACTGCACAGCAGACGGTCTCCAAGTTGCAAGAACTGGGGTTGGAAGCTCTCCGTCATCCGCCCTACTCACCAGACCTTGCGCCTACAGACTACTACTTTTTCCAGAATTTGGATAACTTCTTGGCGGGAAAAAAATTCAATACCCGAGAGGCAGTACAAAATGCCTTTGAAGAATTTGTTGCCTCCCGTCCAGCTGATTTCTTTAAGAAGGGCATCAATAAACTGCCACTGCGTTGGCAAAGATGCTGATTGCATGGGTGATTACTTCGATTAATACAAATAAAAAATACATGAAAAAAATTCATTTAAATTTTTTCATACAAAACGGCAATTTCATAGGTAAAGACCTATTATTAGATCAAAACATGTATTAAGTATTTGTTTGCTAATTTGTTAGTTTTTTATTCCAAGTTTTTATACCATGTCACTTGCGTTTAGCATCCTTGCAACTCTTGCATGTGGGAATAAAGTTTCTTTGATTAATGTGACAACTATTTGGTCTTCTCAAGACAGGTTAGAATGTGCGTACAAAAATGAACTGCAACGATACCTGGGGTGGCCCAAGCGACTCCTCAATGTTCTCCCCTTCCAGTGTACCATCTGGCGAATATCTCAGGGGCTCCATTGACGATTCGTCATCGATGTCGTGGTCCTCCATCATCTGTAAATAACAATTTATGAGATCTCGAAATTCCAAGCTATGCTTATGAGGTGTCAGGAATAAAAGAAACTATTTACTGATCGGAATACACGTGTTTAATAGGTGAAGACCAGATTACGACTAATACATTCTTAGATCACTACACTACACCTTCCCCGCAAAAATAAAAATAAAAATGGTTATACAATTATTTTTTTCTCAATATATGATTTAGTATTAAAGTAAGTATGTAAGTTATTACATTTCAAATATAAGATACAGGAATGCATAACATAAGATAATTGATTACATTTCATTACAATCTAAAATGATACATGATCTTCCTTACCATAACAATACCTCACACATAGCATACCATATTAAGGGAGTACAAAGTACAGTCGATTACAACAATACATTATAATAAATGCGAGTATATACTTTAACAATAATATGGTCTAGTTCTATTTTTATGAACCACAATTTGCTTAGAATTCTTCTCAATTTTTACATTCGGTGCTATATCCTCTACCACAGTATAAGGTCCAGAGTATAAACTATCTAATTTAGAACAATTTTCATTTTTTAATAACACAAGATCTCCCTTTTTATAGATTACTGGATTTATATTATTATCATACAATAGTTTCCTATGCTGTTTTCCTGTAATTAAATTATTTCTAGCGTCTTGCTGTGCTCTCTGTAATCTGAATTTTAATTCCAGGGGATAACTATCGAAATTATACAATTTATCAACATCTGAAGTTAGACTATTAGGTAAAGTACACACATGGCCAAAAACAAGTTCATAAGGAGTATACTTAGTCTCTGAATGTACTGTTATATTATAAGAAAATTGCCAATATGGTAGCCATTGACTCCACGACCTTGAATTATTTCTGCAATGAATTCTGAGATAATTGCCTAAACTTTTGTGTGCATTCTCAAGTGCGCCAATACTCTGGTGGTGATAAGCAGCGGCGAATCTCTGTTCTATATTTAAAAGTTTGCTTACCTCTTTCATTGTGGAAGAAATAAACTCTGTTCCTTTATCAGATGCAATAGTTTTGGGTATACCATACCTTAGTACGAAATGCTGTACGAATGTTCTCGCCACACTCTCGGCGGACTTTGATGTCATGGGGGCAGCAACTAAGTATTTTGTTAACTCACATTGCATCGTTAGAATGTAAGTGTAACCTTCGTCATCTTTTTCTAGAGGACCTACCACATCTAAAAATATTTTATCAAAGGAACTTGATGACGTTGTTGTAATTGAAAGTGGTTCTTTAATATGCCTGAAATGTTTATTTCTCTGACACGCATCGCATTTATTTATAAAGTCAGAGACATCTTTTTCCATACCCGGCCAGTGATAGTACTTTTTTATATTATTTAGTGTTCTCCTTATCCCTGCATGGCCGCTTGTCGGCAGCAAGTGAAAATCGTTAATAATAATTCTCCTAGTGTCTTTATTTTCTATTCGTCGTACGTCATTTATCACACAAACTCTAGGCCCCTTCCATTTCTCATTGTTACTTATTCCTTCTACAATAATTTCAATGAATTTTATATTTTGTTGATTTTTCTTTATAGTAAGTTCACTAACCTGATACTCTTTACAAAAACATTCCAATTCTTTTAACAATTCGCCTCGCGTCAATGTTAATAAAGAATTTGGATCTACATAGATTGTTAAACTTGAAGGGACGTAATAATAAACCTCATTATTTGATTCTCTATAACTTTCTTTCTTTTTTATCTTATTTAATGTCATTTTGTCTATTAGTGTAATTTCAACGTCATTGTCAGTCTTTTTAAGTATTTCAACGACATTTGGCTGCCTTGGTGCCAGTTCGTTCGTGCTATTTATATCCATTTTGTGGTCATTACTGTCAGTTTTTAACATTGCTTTTGTTTTAGATCGCGTCATAACTGTTATACAATCATTGTTAATAGTCTTTAGTTCATCTGACGTTATAATTACACGAGACAGTACATCAGCTGCCGCATTATCTTTCCCTCTCACGAATTCTATATCAAAATCATACTCTTCAAGTACAAGCCGAAATTTCATTAGTCTACTGCTAGGCTCCTTCATACCAAATAAATATATCAAAGGACGATGATCTGTTTGTATTTTAAATTTCCGGCCAAATAAATAAGGACGGAAGTATTTGACTGACCATACAATAGCCAAAAGCTCTTTTTCAATAACCGGGTAGTTCTTTTCGGCTTTGTTTAAGGTACGGCTTGCGTAAGCAATTGGTCTACCATCACCGTTACATAAAATAGAACCTATTGCATGGCCAGAGGCATCCGTTTTAAGTAGGAAAACGTTATTTTTATTGAAATTGGGATATTGCAGCAGTGGGGATGATGTCAATTTTTCCTTTAGTATTAAAAAAGAATTATTACATTCTTCAGTCCATTCAAAAGTTACATTTTTGCGACAAAGATTATTCAATGGACTAGCCAACCGTGCAAAATCAGGTATAAATTTGCGATAGTAATTCGCAAAGGCGACAAACTTTTTGACCTCATCGCAATTTTTTGGAACTGGATAATTTTGTAATACATACACTTTGGATGGGTCTGGTTTTAAACCATTAGCTGATATAACATGGCCCAAATATAGAATTTCTTTTTTTAGAAAGTCACATTTGCCTGGATTTAACTTAAGGTTTACTTTTCGTAATCTAAACATTATGTCAATAAGGTTTTTGTTATGTGAAGCCAAACTGCGTCCAAAACAAATTAAGTCATCTAAATAGACAAGACATTTTTCATAATGCAGACCAGACATTGCCACTGTCATAGCCCTTGAAAAAGAACTCGGACTGGTTTTCAAACCCATGGGAAGTCTAGTCATTTGGTATTGTCCTGAAGGGGTTACGAATGCCGTGCATGGCCTACTTTCTTTTGTAATTCCCAATTGAAAATAACCTTTATATAGGTCAAGATGGCTAAAATACACTGATCCTGATAGTGCATCAAGAATATCGGTGATATTAGGAAGAGGGAATTTGTCATCTAATATACAGTTATTAAGTTTGCGAAAGTCTATAACAAGTCTCATTTTCTTGGAGCCATCCGCACTTTCCTTTTTCGGGACAAGTAAAACAGGGCTAGCCCATTCACTGCTACATTGCTCAGTAATTTTATTATTCAGCATATCATTTATTTGTCGATCTAGCTCCTCCCGCTGTGAAAATGGTAAACGATAAGGCTTGGTATATATAGGTGAAGTATCTTGCTTTAACCGTATCTGTTGCTCTTTAATGTTAGCTACATCTAATTTGTCGCCCGAAACATGAAAAACGTCTGAAAATTTTGCGCATATACTTAATATTGATGATTTTTCCTCACCATTTAAGTGATCTAATTTTAATTGATTTAATAATTTTTTGACCCTATCTACTGTTATAGCTGACCTTTCAAAGTTACATATTTCGTAATCACGTAATTTTTCTAATTTAGGATTAAAATAATTTAAAGATATTTCTTTTTCACTAGTATTGAGAATTTGAATTGGAATTTTACCATTTACTGGTTTTCCAATACCACCAGCTAAAAAAATTCCTTCACTTAGCTCCTCGGGGACTACCACACAATCTTCAATTTCAGTAATATTAACGTAAAAAACTTTTTCACATCGTGGTGGCACCTTCATATAAATATTATGATTCAATTTGCCCAAATGTAATGGTAAGACTACATTTTCGCGTATAATTAAGGTACTAAGTTGATAATTTAGGATACATCTATGCTGGGTAAGAAAATCTTGACCCAATATACCTTCAGCATGACATGGCAGATTTTGAATAACGTAAAAATTATGTTCGAATATATTATCATTTAAAATTAATTTTAAGCAAATATATCCTTCTGATTTTATACGGCCACCAATGCCATTTATGACAATGTTTTGTTTATGGATGGGCAAATTCCATTGAGCAACCGTCTCACTTTTCACGGCCGATATACTAGCACCAGAATCTACTAACCAACTATAATCTACATTGTTATAGGGAATTTTAACAAAATTACTAAATTCACATGATAGCAAATTAGGCACGAAAAAACGTATTCGTATTGCTTTCCGAAGTAGAGGGTTGAATATCGTCCCTAGTAGGTACCTCATTAAACTGCGAAGTATCTGTATTTAAAGGGTACATACCTCGGTTCTGGTATCTTCCTCTCTGCCCTCTGTATGTACCACGACCTCGGTTATTATTATTACTTGAAGACCGCTGCCACCCTTGATTAAAGTAGCCTCTGGGAGCTCGTTGATAGTTTCCTTGGGCGCCTCTCCCGCGGTAATTCGATGAATTTCTGAAAAAACGGCTCTGCGTATTCGACTCACCAGATTTTTCGTTGCTAACCACCATCATTTCACCTTCCGTCGAGTTAGCGACACCTTTACTAGATATCTGCTCCTCGTCTTTTGCCGCACGGATGACGTCTTTCAAAGTGGTATAATTTCGCGCTGCTAAAATCACACATAAATTTTTGTTACGTAAACCATTAATAAATCTATTAATAGCTAACTTTTCGTTAACCGGTTTTAGAACATCAAAAGCTTTTGTATCGCCATCGGCCTGCGAAATAGTCAGGTCAACGAACAGTTGTTCCATTTTCTTTCCGAATTCATCAATGCTACTTAATTTCTGTTCACAATTAACCATTTCTGCGTGAACAGCATTACTAGATTTTTTAGTTAGTAGGTGTAAACGCATTTCTTTAAGTAGTTCATCACAAGAGGAGTAACTTTGTTGTAAACGTAGTTTTGCACTTTCGGAAAGGCGGGTCTTCAATACAAAATTAACTAACAACTGTTCGTCATCCTTCTCTATCATAGAGGAATAAAGTTCTATTGCTGAAATAAGACCCTTTGTTATTTCCTCATCAGAATTCATTACAGGTAATAGAGCTACCGCTGTTCTCAATTGGAATTTTTCCATTTTGACAATTTTCTTTTGGGTGACACTAGAGCAAAGTTGCTTTATGCGAGCATATAAACCACTAATATCCGTACATAAGTTCTGAATTGTATTTAAATCACTGCTAGTAAATTCTTCCTTCTTAATTTGTTTCTCTAAATCCGATTTCACAGTTAAAAAATCATTATAAATAGTATTACTCTCATTCAGCTTTTTTTCAATAATATTTTGAGTTCTACGACTTGGCCCTAACTTGGTTAAATACTCCTTTATACTTATGAATTTTTCATAAATGTCTGTAAGACTATGGGCAATTACCTTCTAAATTACACAACAGGATATGCACTTTAATATTGTTGCAACGCGAACATAGTTCCGTTTAAGACGTACTTACTATTTAATAATAAATCAGGCACAAAAGTAAACTTAGTGTCTTTATGTGATAATAAAAAAAATCATTGATATCGACTGTATCAGAAAAGCTTTTCATAATTTTATACATACGCGACTCACTCGTATTTATTTAGGAACACTCGGTTTCACCATAATCGCGCACTACACCACGCTGACGCACACAAAAAAAAAAAAAGTTATCACCGTTATCACACATCACCGGCCTTGTATGCAACTTCGGCGGTATCCTGAGCACCTCTCACCCTGGGTGCTACTCGACGAAGGGAATGTCGCAATATTTCCTGCCGCATAAGATGCCCGTGACACTTCTTGTATAGTATCAGTAGTACATAGCAAGCTCCCCCGCAGATAAATAAGGTCACAATCATAAGAAGTAATATGCTCGTAGTACTTGCATGGGCCATAAACTGGGTAATATCCGCACTATTCGATCCGCCAGCGTTTTGGGCAATCACTACCTCTTCCTTAGAGACAGATTTTCCCATTTTCGTAAATAAAAAGATTTAGTGTTTTATTGGGAAACCGGGATAACGAGCCGTAAACGGTTGTCGCGATGAATACTAGTTGCTTAATATCAGTCATCCTTGTATTTTTCCACAGCACTTAGAGAGTTTATAATACTTGCTCCTTTTATGGGCAACGGAATGCAAACATTCGCGCGCACCCGAACCGGGCCTCTGGCAGGGTCGCCATGAGGTGTCAGGAATAAAAGAAACTATTTACTGATCGGAATACACGTGTTTAATAGGTGAAGACCAGATTACGACTAATACATTCTTAGATCACTACACTACACTTAAGACTAGCATAAATATTAGATCACAACATTTATTAAGTATTTGTTTGCACATTTTTTAGTTTCTTTTTCAAAGTTTTTATACCATGTCACTTGCGTTTAGCATCCTTGCAACTCTTGCATGTGGGAATAAAGTTTCTTTGATTAATGTGACACTTCTTTGGTCTTCTCAAGACAGGTTAGAATGTGCGTTCAAAAATGAACTGCAACGATACCTGGGGTGGCCCAAGTGTCTCCTCAATGATCTCCCCTTCCAGTGTACCATCTGGCGAATATCTCAGGGGCTCCATTGACGATTCGTCATCGATGTCGTGGCCCTCCATCATCTGTAAATAACAATTTATGAGATCTCGAAATTCCAAGCTATGCTTAAGACTAGCATAAATATTAGATCAAAACATTCATTAAGTATTTGTTTGCTAATTTGTTAGTTCTTTATTCCAAGTTTTTATACCATGTCACTTGCGTTTAGCATCCTTGCAACTCTTGCATGTGGGAATAAAGTTTCTTTGATTAATGTGACAATTATTTGGTCTTCTCAAGACAGGTTAGAATGTGCGTACAAAAATGAACTGCAACGATACCTGGGGTGGCCCAAGCGACTCCTCAATGTTCTCCCCTTCCAGTGTACCATCTGGCGAATATCTCAGGGGCTCCATTGACGATTCGTCATCGATGTCGTGGCCCTCCATCATCTGTAAATAACAATTTATGAGATCTCGAAATTCCAAGCTATGCTTAAGACTAGCATAAATATTAGATCACAACATTTATTAAGTATTTGTTTGCACATTTTTTAGTTTCTTTTTCAAAGTTTTTATACCATGTCACTTGCGTTTAGCATCCTTGCAACTCTTGCATGTGGGAATAAAGTTTCTTTGATTAATGTGACACTTCTTTGGTCTTCTCAAGACAGGTTAGAATGTGCGTTCAAAAATGAACTGCAACGATACCTGGGGTGGCCCAAGTGTCTCCTCAATGATCTCCCCTTCCAGTGTACCATCTGGCGAATATCTCAGGGGCTCCATTGACGATTCGTCATCGATGTCGTGGCCCTCCATCATCTGTAAATAACAATTTATGAGATCTCGAAATTCCAAGCTATGCTTAAGACTAGCATAAATATTAGATCAAAACATTTATTAAGTATTTGTTTGCTAATTTGTTAGTTCTTTATTCCAAGTTTTTATACCATGTCACTTGCGTTTAGCATCCTTGCAACTCTTGCATGTGGGAATAAAGTTTCTTTGATTAATGTGACAATTATTTGGTCTTCTCAAGACAGGTTAGAATGTGCGTACAAAAATGAACTGCAACGATACCTGGGGTGGCCCAAGCGACTCCTCAATGTTCTCCCCTTCCAGTGTACCATCTGGCGAATATCTCAGGGGCTCCATTGACGATTCGTCATCGATGTCGTGGCCCTCCATCATTTGTAAATAACAATTTATGAGATCTCGAAATTCCAAGCTATACTTAAGACTAGCATAAATATTAGATCAAAACATTTATTAAGTATTTGTTTGCACATTTGTTAGTTTTTTTTCAAAGTTTTTATACCATGTCACTTGCGTTTAGCATCCTTGCAACTCTTGCATGTGGGAATAAAGTTTCTTTGATTAATGTGACAATTATTTGGTCTTCTCAAGACAGGTTAGAATGTGCGTACAAAAATGAACTGCAACGATACCTGGGATGGCCCAAGCGACTCCTCAATGTTCTTCCCTTCCAGTGTACCATCTGGCGAATATCTCAGGGGCTCCATTGACGATTCATCATCGATGTCGTGGCCCTCCAGCATCTGTAAATAACAATTTATGAGATCTCGAAATTCCAAGCTATGCTTAAGACTAGCATAAATATTAGATCAAAACATTTATTAAGTATTTGTTTGCTACATTGTTAGTTTTTTATTCCAAGTTTTTATACCATGTCACTTGCGTTTAGCATCCTTGCAAGTCTTGCATGTGGGAATAAAGTTTCTTTGATTAATGTGACAACTATTTGGTCTTCTCAAGACAGGTTAGAATGTGCGTACAAAAATGAACTGCAACGATATTTGGGGTGGCCCAAGTGACTCCTCAATGTTCTCCCCTTCCAGTGTACCATCTGGCGAATATCTCAGGGGCTCCATTGACGATTAATAAATAAAAATAATAAATAAAAATTCATTTATTTTTCCACATTGATGTAACACAGTACAGAAAGTATAATAAATGGAGTGGACTGGAGCCTAAACTAGGGTAGCCCTGTATTTCAGGACTCCAGGTCTTCCTCCCGCGGCGAGTGAGTCCGTTACAATTCTTCGGAGGTTGCAATGTAATCAATGCGTGAGTGTGTGTATGTGTTGTGCATGTGTTGTGGTGTGTTTGTGTATGTGTTATGGTGTGTCTGTACGTGTGTGTGTTGTGTATGTGATGTGTGAGAGTTTGGTTGCTCGCGTCTGTTTATGAGAGTATGCATTATGTGTGCTTGGTTATGCATGAGTATACTTTAACTGCTCTTGAGTTACAGCTGATTGAAACAAGTCTTATTTAGAAATTATAAGTAGGGATTCCGTGTCATTATAATTTAAACTTAGGAGATATGTTTGGATAGTATTTTTACAATCAAGCGAGGTTTTTGGGAATATACATAAAAGAGAGTTAAGTTTATTGTACAAATATGGAGCAAGGAAACATGAGTGTCTCCTGAAGAAAGCAGTGTTGTGATTTATTGTCTTGCATATTCTGTTATTTCTACGTGCAGGATAAGTTAATTTAGCATCATAGGTCAGTTCTGTGTGCTTGCGAAGTGTGGTGTTTTGAATGAATAGTTGCCTCACTGTCAAGACATTGCAGTCCCTATATAGGGTCGTTGTGGGATAACGAAAGGGTTTTTTGAGCATTACTTTGAGTAATGACCTTTGAGCACGTTCTACTTTTATGATTTTTGTCTTGCAAGTCCCACCCCATACCGTAATACCATAACTCAGGATTGATTGAACTAAGGCAAAGTAAATCGTTCTTAACATTTTCAATTTGAGTACGTTTCTGAGTTTTTTGAAAAGCCATATCATTTTACGCGTACGTGCAGACAGAATATCTAGTTGCGCATGCCATGAAAGGCCATCGTCTATTTGAGTACCGAGATATCTAATATTGGTAGTTCTCACTAGTGGTGCGCAGGAGCATGTTAATGTGTTGTTGCAGTTGTGTGCTTTTAAAGAGAAGTTATTAGGTTGTGTGGTTTTATTTATTGAAAAAGTTATGTATTTTGTTTTATTAATATTTAATGTAAGGAGGTTTTTATTTAACCACAGTGATGTCTGATGAAGTCCTTTTTCGGCAAGGTATCGTGCTTCAGCCCAGGAGTCTCCCTGAAATATGAGCGCAGTGTCATCTGCGTATGAGAATATTTTTCCTTTAGATGGTTGATATTGGCAGAGCTCATTGATATATATAAGGAAGAGACCCGGGCCAAGCACACTTCCCTGTGGAACTCCGCAGGTAATGGGGAGGGAGCAGCTGACGTAATTACCTATCTTCACAGATTGGTTCCTATTTGTAAGAAAATCTTTAATAAGTTGCAAAGGGAGACCGCGTATGCCGATCGCTTCGAGTTTTGCCAAGAGTATGTCAATTGAAATAGTATCGAAGGCCTTGGCTAAGTCCAAGAAAACTCCGATACATTTCCGACCCCGATCCAAGTGCTTGCTACAAAATTTGTTAGCTGTATCGCTGCATCTTCTGCAGATTTATTAGGTTGGAAACCATATTGAGAATCCGATAAAATACGTTCTTGTTGTAGAAAATTCATTAGGCGTTTGTTGATAAGCTTTTCAAGTATCTTGGACATGGCAGGAAGGACTGAAATTGGACGATAGTTCTCGACATTGCTTCTGGGCCCACTTTTATGAATAGGGTGAATTAGTGAATGCTTGAAGCAGTTTGGGAAAGTACCTTTGTTTATACATAGATTGAATATATGTGTCAAAATGGGGCTTATCAATTTTTTTATGCGTTTTAGAAATGTAGTAGGTATGCCATCAGAACCAGTTGCAGAGTCATTCTTAAGATTCAGAATTAAAGACTCAACTTCAGTGTTATCGGTTTCCAGCAATACGAAGGATTTTAATCTATGATGGGTTTTAATATTAGTTATTATTTTAGATATGTCGCAAGATTTATTAATAGTGTCTACAAGTTTTTGACCAGTACTTACAAAGTACTGATTTATCTTGTCTACGGATTGCTGAGCTTCGTTTGGGTTGGCACTTAATAAATCTTCTGCTGGATTTTTGTTTTTAGTGGTGTTAGTGATTTTTCGTATCACTTTCCAAGTTTGTTTTGGATTCTTACAATTGTCAATCGTAGATGTTTCATATTTCTCTCTCACCTTCTTTAAAATATCATTACAGAAATTCCTGTACCTATGATAAGAAATCTTTAGAACTTCATCTGAGGGAGAAGCCTTCAGTTTTCTGTGTAGGGCGTCGCGGTGGGTAATGCATCTGAGTAAGCCAGTAGTAATCCATGGTTTAAGTATTTGCTTCCTATTAGGTACTTTACGAACTGTAGTGTTTATATCTAGTGAGTCTTTGACGTACTTTATCAAAGTATCAATTGCGTTATTGGGATCATCTAAATCAAGAATACTTGATAAATCAGTGTTCACAATTGTATTGACCGCATTATCGTAGTTAATAATCTGTTTAAATTTTTGGCGTTTGCCCTGCTTTGGTTGTATTAAGTTAAGTAAAACGGGTAAATGGTCAGTGATGTCAGTTTTTATTACTAATGTTTGAGCTTTACGATTAGTTTTAAGAATAATATGATCTAAACAGTTCGACTTGCGTGTGGGAAAAAGGTGAGCAGGCAGAAGGCCATTTTCAGCTAAAAGATTGAGATACTGTTCGCTTCTCCGATCGTCATTAAAGGGTTTGATATCAATGTTGATATCACCTACAACTACAACTGTATGAAAATCACGGATTGATCTTAAGTTGGTTTCAAGAGATGTAAGAAAGGGGTCTACAACGTGGTTAGATGGCGACCTATACACACAAAGAATGGCGATATCTTTACTTTTTATCAATAGACAGCTGGCGTCAACAAGTACTGGTTCCTCCACGATATGGCATAAATCCATGTGGATATATACAACGACGCCATCACTTTTGTTATGGTTAGTAGTGGAGTAATAAAGGATGTAATTATCTATTTGCGGTAGAGGCTTATGTGCCGATAACCAGCATTCCGTAAAAATTAAAATGTCAAAGTGTGTATGTATGCGTTTAAGAAATACAAGAAAGTGATCTAAGTTGCGATAAATACTTCTGATATTGTGCGTTATTAATTTCAGGTTATAATTAGAGGTGTTAAGCAGGCGAGTGCAGTCATTTGGGTCCACCTCTGCCGATTCTGAAACTGTCGTATTGTCTAGATCATTTTGTATTTTAGAAATACTGTTGTTGTTATCAGTTGTGAATGTGATGGTATATATTTAGTGGTATATCTGAATAAAGCAATGGGTTATAATATTTAAATAAATTAGCAAAATAAAACGACAATACAACTCTGCAGAAATTCCGTCGATAGCATCCTCTAAACACTAACGGAGTATGAATAATTCCTTGCTAATGATATTTTTTAAGGCATTTATATTGTATGAGCAGTCTAATGCATACAGAACATAGGTGAGTAATATGATTTAAATTTGGTGTGTGAGCGAGGTAAGCTTTGTGAAATGTGTAAAATCGTGTTGAGTAAGTGCGGTATATGTAAGTAAAGAATATAAAACTAAATTGTAAACGAAACAACAAAAAATAAAAGACTAAGCTATATAACCTGAAGCAGTGCATGTAAACCAACAGGTCATTTAGTCATTCAGATGGTGTCAGTTTGTTGAGGTCCTCTTCATTAGATAATCTGATTGCTTTAGCACCTTCTTCCTTGCGTAAGTATACAAATCCATGAGCGGTCCAGCAGTATTTATAGTTGTTATCGTTGGCATAGGTACGGGCTCTTGCAAAAAGTTTCTTAATTTCCGCGGTCAGGCTTTCTGATATATAGATGGGTTCTTTAGGACCGTCAATTTTGGCGTGCGTTGTAGATAAGTATGTTTTTGACTCCTGTTTCAATTTTTTGACGGTGTCTAATAAAGCTTCCTTTTTTATAACTGTGGAGAACTCGACAACTATGGGCATTTTAGACGACGACTTTGAGTTATAGCGAAATATGTCCTTGACATCAGAATCGTGTATGTCAATGTTACTAAACGTTCCAATATTTTTCACTATTTTGATTAAATCTTCCTTTTTTTCTTGGTCTTGCTTAGGTACATTCCGTATCTCAATAGCAGACTTCCGCGTGACGCGTTCCAGATGTTCAACCCTGTTCTCCAATACGGTAATATGTTCCATTTGTTTTTTCCTTTCCCTCTCGCTGTATTCCAGTTTAGCCAATACTTCATCATATTTCGCAGACATAAATTCCATTGACTGTGTGATAACACTATTTTGTTGCTTTATTTCTTCTATGGATGAGTGTAATGTAGTAAACTTATGATTTTGTGTCTCTGCCGCAGACGAAAACATTTTTTTCATGTCAGCCATAAAGGTTTTTAAGTCTTCTTCCAATACGTCCCCTCGTTTACGCTTGTCTTGTCTGGTTGTGACATACAGCGGTGTACTTTCATCAAGTCTGATATCTGATAAATCAGGGGCAGAACCGCTGCATTCCTTTGGCGGCGTGCGGGTAAGCGACATAATATTGTATTGATTGAACAGGTAAACACAAAAATCTCACTCACTTGGCAGCCAGGGGTCAGCCTAAACTGGTGGCAATCGAGGATTCCGTACAGCTTTCCAATACGTCCAATATTAGAAGATCTCCGATAACAAGTATGTTTTGTATCGCTACGCAGTGCAGGGGTCAGCGTAAGTTGGCCGGTATCGAGGATTTGGTACAATGTAACGTTCCGTCCAGTATAGTTAGAGCTCTCGATGACCGAGCGCGCGTATAATTAGTTAATAGACACGTCCGAACTCCTCGGACATCCGCGAGTGAAGTCAGTAATAAATATTAGATCAAAACATTTATAAAGTATTTGTTTGCTAATTTGTTAGTTCTTTATTCCAAGTTTTTATACCATGTCACTTGCGTTTAGCATCCTTGCAACTCTTGCATGTGGGAATAAAGTTTCTTTGATTAATGTGACAACTATTTGGTCTTCTCAAGACAGGTTAGAATGTGCGTACAAAAATGAACTGCAACGATACCTGGGGTGGCCCAAGCGACTCCTCAATGTTCTCCCCTTCCAGTGTACCATCTGGCGAATATCTCAGGGGCTCCATTGACGATTCGTCATCGATGTCGTGGTCCTCCATCATCTGAAAATAACAATTTATGAGATCTCGAAATTCCAAGCTATGCTTAAGACTAGCATAAATATTAGATCAAAACATATATTAAGTATTTGTTTGCTAATTTGTTAGTTTTTTATTCAAAGTTTTTATACCATGTCACTTGCGTTTAGCATCCTTGCAAGTCTTGCATGTGGGAATAAAGTTTCTTTGATTAATGTGACAACTATTTGGTCTTCTCAAGACAAGTTAGAATGTGCGTTCAAAAATGAACTGCAACGATACCTGGGGTGGCCCAAGTGACTCCTCAATGATCTCCCCTTCCAGTGTACCATCTGGCGAATATCTCAGGGGCTCCATTGACTATTCGTCATCGATGTCGTGGCCCTCCATCATCTGTAAATAACAATTTATGAGATCTCGAAATTCCAAGCTATGCTTAAGACTAGCATAAATATTAGATCAAAACATTTATTAATTATTTGTTTGCTACATTGTTAGTTTTTTATTCCAAGTTTTTATACCATGTCTTGCATGTGGGAATAAAGTTTCTTTGATTAATGTGACAACTATTTGGTCTTCTCAAGACAGGTTAGAATGTGCGTACAAAAATGAACTGCAACGATACCTGGGGTGGCCCAAGCGACTCCTCAATGTTCTCCCCTTCCAGTGTACCATCTGGCGAATATCTCAGGGGCTCCATTGACGATTCGTCATCGATGTCGTGGTCCTCCATCATCTGTAAATAACAATTTATGAGATCTCGAAATTCCAAGCTATGCTTAAGACTAGCATAAATATTAGATCACAACATTTATTAAGTATTTGTTTGCACATTTTTTAGTTTCTTTTTCAAAGTTTTTATACCATGTCACTTGCGTTTAGCATCCTTGCAACTCTTGCATGTGGGAATAATTTCTTTAATTGATGTGACACTTCTTTGGTCTTCTCAAGACAGGTTAGAATGTGCGTTCAAAAATGAACTGCAACGATACCTGGGGTGGCCCAAGTGTCTCCTCAATGATCTCCCCTTCCAGTGTACCATCTGGCGAATATCTCAGGGGCTCCATTGACGATTCGTCATCGATGTCGTGGTCCTCCATCATCTGAAAATAACAATTTATGAGATCTCGAAATTCCAAGCTATGCTTAAGACTAGCATAAATATTAGATCAAAACATGTATTAAGTATTTGTTTGCTAATTTGTTAGTACTTTATTCCAAGTTTTTATACCATGTCACTTGCGTTTAGCATCCTTGCAACTCTTGCATGTGGGAATAAAGTTTCTTTGATTAATGTGACAACTATTTGGTCTTCTCAAGACAGGTTAGAATGTGCGTTCAAAAATGAACACTGCAACGATACCTGGGGTGGCCCAAGTGACTCCTCAATGATCTCCCCTTCCAGTGTACCATCTGGCGAATATCTCAGGGGCTCCATTGACGATTCGTCATCGATGTCGTGGCCCTCCATCATCTGTAAATAACAATTTATGAGATCTCGAAATTCCAAGCTATGCTTAAGACTAGCATAAATATTAGATCAAAACATTTATTAAGTATTTGTTTGTTACATTGTTAGTTTTTTATTCCAAGTTTTTATACCATGTCGCTTGCGTTTAGCATCCTTGCAACTCTTGCATGTGGGAATAAAGTTTCTTTGATTAATGTGACAATTATTTAGTCTTCTCAAGACAGGTTAGAATGTGCGTACAAAAATGAACTACAACGATACCTGGGGTGGCCCAAGCGACTACTCAATGTTCTCCCCTTCCAGATTACCATCTGGCGAATATCTCAGGGGCTCCATTGACGATTCGTCATCGATGTCGTGGCCCTCCATCATCTGTAAATAACAATTTATGAGATCTCAAAATTCCAAGCTATGCTTAAGACTAGCATAAATATTAGATCAAAACATTTATTAAGTATTTGTTTGCTACATTGTTAGTTTTTTATTCCAAGTTTTTATACCATGTCGCTTGCGTTTAGCATCCTTGCAACTCTTGCATGTGGGAATAAAGTTTCTTTGATTAATGTGACAATTATTTAGTCTTCTCAAGACAGGTTAGAATGTGCGTCCAAAAATGAACTACAACGATACCTGGGGTGGCCCAAGCGACTCCTCAATGTTCTCCCCTTCCAGTGTACCATCTGGGGAATATCTCAGGGGCTCCATTGACGATTCGTCATCGATGTCGTGGCCCTCCATCATCTGTAAATAACAATTTATGAGATCTCGAAATTCCAAGCTATGCTTAAGACTAGCATAAATATTATATCAAAACATTTATTAAGTATTTGTTTGCACATTTGTTAGTTTTTTTTCAAAGTTTTTATACCATGTCACTTGCGTTTAGCATCCTTGCAACTCTTGCATGTGGGAATAAAGTTTCTTTGATTAATGTGACAATTATTTGGTCTTCTCAAGACAGGTTAGAATGTGCGTACAAAAATGAACTGCAACGATACCTGGGGTGGCCCAAGCGACTCCTCAATGTTCTTCCCTTCCAGTGTACCATCTGGCGAATATCTCAGGGGCTCCATTGACGATTCATCATCGATGTCGTGGCCCTCCAGCATCTGTAAATAACAATTTATGAGATCTCGAAATTCCAAGCTATGCTTAAGACTAGCATAAATATTAGATCAAAACATTTATTAAGTATTTGTTTGCTACATTGTTAGTTTTTTATTCCAAGTTTTTATACCATGTCACTTGCGATTAGCATCCTTGCAAGTCTTGCATGTGGGAATAAAGTTTCTTTGATTAATGTGACAACTATTTGGTCTTCTCAAGACAGGTTAGAATGTGCGTACAAAAATGAACTGCAACGATACCTGGGGTGGCCCAAGTGACTCCTCAATGTTCTCCCCTTCCAGTGTACCATCTGGCGAATATCTCAGGGGCTCCATTGACGATTCGTCATCGATGTCGTGGTCCTCCATCATCTGAAAATAACAATTTATGAGATCTCGAAATTCCAAGCTATGCTTAAGACTAGCATAAATATTAGATCAAAACATGTATTAAGTATTTGTTTGCTAATTTGTTAGTTTTTTTTCAAAGTTTTTACACCATGTCACTTGCGTTTAGCATCCTTGCAACTCTTGCATGTGGGAATAAAGTTTCTTTGATTAATGTGACAATTATTTGGTCTTCTCAAGACAGGTTAGAATGTGCGTACAAAAATGAACTGCAACGATACCTGGGGTGGCCCAAGCGACTCCTCAATGTTCTTCCCTTCCAGTGTACCATCTGGCGAATATCTCAGGGGCTCCATTGACGATTCATCATCGATGTCGTGGCCCTCCAGCATCTGCAAATAACAATTTATGAGATCTCGAAATTCCAAGCTATGCTTAAGACTAGCATAAATATTAGATCAAAACATTTATTAAGTATTTGTTTGCTACATTGTTAGTTTTTTATTCCAAGTTTTTATACCATGTCACTTGCGTTTAGCATCCTTGCAAGTCTTGCATGTGGGAATAAAGTTTCTTTGATTAATGTGACAACTATTTGGTCTTCTCAAGACAGGTTAGAATGTGCGTTCAAAAATGAACTGCAACGATACCTGGGGTGGCCCAAGTGACTCCTCAATGATCTCCCCTTCCAGTGTACCATCTGGCGAATATCTCAGGGGCTCCATTGACTATTCGTCATCGATGTCGTGGCCCTCCATCATCTGTAAATAACAATTTATGAGATCTCGAAATTCCAAGCTATGCTTAAGACTAGCATAAATATTAGATCAAAACATGTATTAAGTATTTGTTTGCTAATTTGTTAGTTTTTTTTCAAAGTTTTTACACCATGTCACTTGCGTTTAGCATCCTTGCAACTCTTGAATGTGGGAATAATTTCTTTGATTGATGTGACACTTTTTTGTTCTTCTCAAGACAGGTTAGAATGTGCGTAAAAAAATGAACTGCAACGATACCTGGGGTGGCCCAAGTGACTCCTCAATGATCTCCCCTTCCAGTGTACCATCTGGCGAATATCTCAGGGGCTCCATTGACGATTCGTCATCGATGTCGTGGTCCTCCATCATCTGAAAATAACAATTTATGAGATCTCGAAATTCCAAGCTATGCTTAAGACTAGCATAAATATTAGATCAAAACATGTATTAAGTATTTGTTTGCTAATTTGTTAGTTTTTTATTCCAAGTTTTTATACCATGTCACTTGCGTTTAGCATCCTTGCAACTCTTGCATGTGGGAATAAAGTTTCTTTGATTAATGTGACAACTATTTGGTCTTCTCAAGACAGGTTAGAATGTGCGTTCAAAAATGAACTGCAACGATACCTGGGGTGGCCCAAGTGACTCCTCAATGATCTCCCCTTCCAGTGTACCATCTGGCGAATATCTCAGGGGCTCCATTGACGATTCGTCATCGATGTCGTGGCCCTCCATCATCTGTAAATAACAATTTATGAGATCTCGAAATTCCAAGCTATGCTTAAGACTAGCATAAATATTAGATCACAACATTTATTAAGTATTTGTTTGCACATTTTTTAGTTTCTTTTTCAAAGTTTTTATACCATGTCACTTGCGTTTAGCATCCTTGCAACTCTTGCATGTGGGAATAATTTCTTTGATTGATGTGACACTTCTTTGGTCTTCTCAAGACAGGTTAGAATGTGCGTTCAAAAATGAACTGCAACGATACCTGGGGTGGCCCAAGTGACTCCTCAATGATCTCCCCTTCCAGTGTACCATCTGGCGAATATCTCAGGGGCTCCATTGACGATTCGTCGTCGATGTCGTGGCCCTCCATCATCTGTAAATAACAATTTATGAGATCTCGAAATTCCAAGCTATGCTTAAGACTAGCATAAATATTAGATCAAAACATTTATTAAGTATTTGTTTGCACATTTGTTAGTTTTTTTTTCAAAGTTTTTATACCATGTCACTTGCGTTTAGCATCCTTGCAACTCTTGCATGTGGGAATAAAGTTTCTTTGATTAATGTGACAACTATTTGGTCTTCTCAAGACAGGTTAGAATGTGCGTACAAAAATGAACTGCAACGATACCTGGGGTGGCCCAAGCGACTCCTCAATGTTCTCCCCTTCCAGTGTACCATCTGGCGAATATCTCAGGGGCTCCATTGACGATTCGTCATCGATGTCGTGGTCCTCCATCATCTGTAAATAACAATTTATGAGATCTCGAAATTCCAAGCTATACTTAAGACTAGCATAAATATTAGATCAAAACATGTATTAAGTATTTGTTTGCTAATTTGTTAGTTTTTTATTCCAAGTTTTTATACCATGTCACTTGCGTTTAGCATCCTTGCAACTCTTGCATGTGGGAATAAAGTTTCTTTGATTAATGTGACAACTATTTGGTCTTCTCAAGACAGAGTAGAATGTGCGTTCAAAAATGAACTGCAACGATACCTGGGGTGGCCCAAGTGACTCCTCAATGATCTCCCCTTCCAGTGTACCATCTGGCGAATATCTCAGGGGCTCCATTGACTATTCGTCATCGATGTCGTGGCCCTCCATCATCTGTAAATAACAATTTATGAGATCTCGAAATTCCAAGCTATGCTTAAGACTAGCATAAATATTAGATCAAAACATTTATTAAGTATTTGTTTGCTACATTGTTAGTTTTTTATTCCAAGTTTTTATACCATGTCTTGCATGTGGGAATAAAGTTTCTTTGATTAATGTGACAACTATTTGGTCTTCTCAAGACAGGTTAGAATGTGCGTACAAAAATGAACTGCAACGATACCTGGGGTGGCCCAAGCGACTCCTCAATGTTCTCCCCTTCCAGTGTACCATCTGGCTAATATCTCAGGGGCTCCATTGACGATTCGTCATCGATGTCGTGGTCCTCCATCATCTGTAAATAACAATTTATGAGATCTCGAAATTCCAAGCTATGCTTAAGACTAGCATAAATATTAGATCACAACATTTATTAAGTATTTGTTTGCACATTTTTTAGTTTCTTTTTCAAAGTTTTTATACCATGTCACTTGCGTTTAGCATCCTTGCAACTCTTGCATGTGGGAATAATTTCTTTAATTGATGTGACACTTCTTTGGTCTTCTCAAGACAGGTTAGAATGTGCGTTCAAAAATGAACTGCAACGATACCTGGGGTGGCCCAAGTGTCTCCTCAATGATCTCCCCTTCCAGTGTACCATCTGGCGAATATCTCAGGGGCTCCATTGACGATTCGTCATCGATGTCGTGGTCCTCCATCATCTGAAAATAACAATTTATGAGATCTCGAAATTCCAAGCTATGCTTAAGACTAGCATAAATATTAGATCAAAACATGTATTAAGTATTTGTTTGCTAATTTGTTAGTACTTTATTCCAAGTTTTTATACCATGTCACTTGCGTTTAGCATCCTTGCAACTCTTGCATGTGGGAATAAAGTTTCTTTGATTAATGTGACAACTATTTGGTCTTCTCAAGACAGGTTAGAATGTGCGTTCAAAAATGAACACTGCAACGATACCTGGGGTGGCCCAAGTGACTCCTCAATGATCTCCCCTTCCAGTGTACCATCTGGCGAATATCTCAGGGGCTCCATTGACGATTCGTCATCGATGTCGTGGCCCTCCATCATCTGTAAATAACAATTTATGAGATCTCGAAATTCCAAGCTATGCTTAAGACTAGCATAAATATTAGATCAAAACATGTATTAAGTATTTGTTTGCTAATTTGTTAGTTTTTTTTCAAAGTTTTTACACCATGTCACTTGCGTTTAGCATCCTTGCAACTCTTGCATGTGGGAATAAAGTTTCTTTGATTAATGTGACAATTATTTAGTCTTCTCAAGACAGGTTAGAATGTGCGTACAAAAATGAACTACAACGATACCTGGGGTGGCCCAAGCGACTACTCAATGTTCTCCCCTTCCAGATTACCATCTGGCGAATATCTCAGGGGCTCCATTGACGATTCGTCATCGATGTCGTGGCCCTCCATCATCTGTAAATAACAATTTATGAGATCTCAAAATTCCAAGCTATGCTTAAGACTAGCATAAATATTAGATCAAAACATTTATTAAGTATTTGTTTGCTACATTGTTAGTTTTTTATTCCAAGTTTTTATACCATGTCGCTTGCGTTTAGCATCCTTGCAACTCTTGCATGTGGGAATAAAGTTTCTTTGATTAATGTGACAATTATTTAGTCTTCTCAAGACAGGTTAGAATGTGCGTCCAAAAATGAACTACAACGATACCTGGGGTGGCCCAAGCGACTCCTCAATGTTCTCCCCTTCCAGTGTACCATCTGGGGAATATCTCAGGGGCTCCATTGACGATTCGTCATCGATGTCGTGGCCCTCCATCATCTGTAAATAACAATTTATGAGATCTCGAAATTCCAAGCTATGCTTAAGACTAGCATAAATATTATATCAAAACATTTATTAAGTATTTGTTTGCACATTTGTTAGTTTTTTTTCAAAGTTTTTATACCATGTCACTTGCGTTTAGCATCCTTGCAACTCTTGCATGTGGGAATAAAGTTTCTTTGATTAATGTGACAATTATTTGGTCTTCTCAAGACAGGTTAGAATGTGCGTACAAAAATGAACTGCAACGATACCTGGGGTGGCCCAAGCGACTCCTCAATGTTCTTCCCTTCCAGTGTACCATCTGGCGAATATCTCAGGGGCTCCATTGACGATTCATCATCGATGTCGTGGCCCTCCAGCATCTGTAAATAACAATTTATGAGATCTCGAAATTCCAAGCTATGCTTAAGACTAGCATAAATATTAGATCAAAACATTTATTAAGTATTTGTTTGCTACATTGTTAGTTTTTTATTCCAAGTTTTTATACCATGTCACTTGCGATTAGCATCCTTGCAAGTCTTGCATGTGGGAATAAAGTTTCTTTGATTAATGTGACAACTATTTGGTCTTCTCAAGACAGGTTAGAATGTGCGTACAAAAATGAACTGCAACGATACCTGGGGTGGCCCAAGTGACTCCTCAATGTTCTCCCCTTCCAGTGTACCATCTGGCGAATATCTCAGGGGCTCCATTGACGATTCGTCATCGATGTCGTGGTCCTCCATCATCTGAAAATAACAATTTATGAGATCTCGAAATTCCAAGCTATGCTTAAGACTAGCATAAATATTAGATCAAAACATGTATTAAGTATTTGTTTGCTAATTTGTTAGTTTTTTTTCAAAGTTTTTACACCATGTCACTTGCGTTTAGCATCCTTGCAACTCTTGCATGTGGGAATAAAGTTTCTTTGATTAATGTGACAATTATTTGGTCTTCTCAAGACAGGTTAGAATGTGCGTACAAAAATGAACTGCAACGATACCTGGGGTGGCCCAAGCGACTCCTCAATGTTCTTCCCTTCCAGTGTACCATCTGGCGAATATCTCAGGGGCTCCATTGACGATTCATCATCGATGTCGTGGCCCTCCAGCATCTGCAAATAACAATTTATGAGATCTCGAAATTCCAAGCTATGCTTAAGACTAGCATAAATATTAGATCAAAACATTTATTAAGTATTTGTTTGCTACATTGTTAGTTTTTTATTCCAAGTTTTTATACCATGTCACTTGCGTTTAGCATCCTTGCAAGTCTTGCATGTGGGAATAAAGTTTCTTTGATTAATGTGACAACTATTTGGTCTTCTCAAGACAGGTTAGAATGTGCGTTCAAAAATGAACTGCAACGATACCTGGGGTGGCCCAAGTGACTCCTCAATGATCTCCCCTTCCAGTGTACCATCTGGCGAATATCTCAGGGGCTCCATTGACTATTCGTCATCGATGTCGTGGCCCTCCATCATCTGTAAATAACAATTTATGAGATCTCGAAATTCCAAGCTATGCTTAAGACTAGCATAAATATTAGATCAAAACATGTATTAAGTATTTGTTTGCTAATTTGTTAGTTTTTTTTCAAAGTTTTTACACCATGTCACTTGCGTTTAGCATCCTTGCAACTCTTGAATGTGGGAATAATTTCTTTGATTGATGTGACACTTTTTTGTTCTTCTCAAGACAGGTTAGAATGTGCGTAAAAAAATGAACTGCAACGATACCTGGGGTGGCCCAAGTGACTCCTCAATGATCTCCCCTTCCAGTGTACCATCTGGCGAATATCTCAGGGGCTCCATTGACGATTCGTCATCGATGTCGTGGTCCTCCATCATCTGAAAATAACAATTTATGAGATCTCGAAATTCCAAGCTATGCTTAAGACTAGCATAAATATTAGATCAAAACATGTATTAAGTATTTGTTTGCTAATTTGTTAGTACTTTATTCCAAGTTTTTATACCATGTCACTTGCGTTTAGCATCCTTGCAACTCTTGCATGTGGGAATAAAGTTTCTTTGATTAATGTGACAACTATTTGGTCTTCTCAAGACAGGTTAGAATGTGCGTTCAAAAATGAACTGCAACGATACCTGGGGTGGCCCAAGTGACTCCTCAATGATCTCCCCTTCCAGTGTACCATCTGGCGAATATCTCAGGGGCTCCATTGACGATTCGTCATCGATGTCGTGGCCCTCCATCATCTGTAAATAACAATTTATGAGATCTCGAAATTCCAAGCTATGCTTAAGACTAGCATAAATATTAGATCACAACATTTATTAAGTATTTGTTTGCACATTTTTTAGTTTCTTTTTCAAAGTTTTTATACCATGTCACTTGCGTTTAGCATCCTTGCAACTCTTGCATGTGGGAATAATTTCTTTGATTGATGTGACACTTCTTTGGTCTTCTCAAGACAGGTTAGAATGTGCGTTCAAAAATGAACTGCAACGATACCTGGGGTGGCCCAAGTGACTCCTCAATGATCTCCCCTTCCAGTGTACCATCTGGCGAATATCTCAGGGGCTCCATTGACGATTCGTCGTCGATGTCGTGGCCCTCCATCATCTGTAAATAACAATTTATGAGATCTCGAAATTCCAAGCTATGCTTAAGACTAGCATAAATATTAGATCAAAACATTTATTAAGTATTTGTTTGCACATTTGTTAGTTTTTTTTTCAAAGTTTTTATACCATGTCACTTGCGTTTAGCATCCTTGCAACTCTTGCATGTGGGAATAAAGTTTCTTTGATTAATGTGACAACTATTTGGTCTTCTCAAGACAGGTTAGAATGTGCGTACAAAAATGAACTGCAACGATACCTGGGGTGGCCCAAGCGACTCCTCAATGTTCTCCCCTTCCAGTGTACCATCTGGCGAATATCTCAGGGGCTCCATTGACGATTCGTCATCGATGTCGTGGTCCTCCATCATCTGTAAATAACAATTTATGAGATCTCGAAATTCCAAGCTATACTTAAGACTAGCATAAATATTAGATCAAAACATGTATTAAGTATTTGTTTGCTAATTTGTTAGTTTTTTATTCCAAGTTTTTATACCATGTCACTTGCGTTTAGCATCCTTGCAACTCTTGCATGTGGGAATAAAGTTTCTTTGATTAATGTGACAACTATTTGGTCTTCTCAAGACAGAGTAGAATGTGCGTTCAAAAATGAACTGCAACGATACCTGGGGTGGCCCAAGTGACTCCTCAATGATCTCCCCTTCCAGTGTACCATCTGGCGAATATCTCAGGGGCTCCATTGACTATTCGTCATCGATGTCGTGGCCCTCCATCATCTGTAAATAACAATTTATGAGATCTCGAAATTCCAAGCTATGCTTAAGACTAGCATAAATATTAGATCAAAACATTTATTAAGTATTTGTTTGCTACATTGTTAGTTTTTTATTCCAAGTTTTTATACCATGTCTTGCATGTGGGAATAAAGTTTCTTTGATTAATGTGACAACTATTTGGTCTTCTCAAGACAGGTTAGAATGTGCGTACAAAAATGAACTGCAACGATACCTGGGGTGGCCCAAGCGACTCCTCAATGTTCTCCCCTTCCAGTGTACCATCTGGCTAATATCTCAGGGGCTCCATTGACGATTCGTCATCGATGTCGTGGTCCTCCATCATCTGTAAATAACAATTTATGAGATCTCGAAATTCCAAGCTATGCTTAAGACTAGCATAAATATTAGATCACAACATTTATTAAGTATTTGTTTGCACATTTTTTAGTTTCTTTTTCAAAGTTTTTATACCATGTCACTTGCGTTTAGCATCCTTGCAACTCTTGCATGTGGGAATAATTTCTTTAATTGATGTGACACTTCTTTGGTCTTCTCAAGACAGGTTAGAATGTGCGTTCAAAAATGAACTGCAACGATACCTGGGGTGGCCCAAGTGTCTCCTCAATGATCTCCCCTTCCAGTGTACCATCTGGCGAATATCTCAGGGGCTCCATTGACGATTCGTCATCGATGTCGTGGTCCTCCATCATCTGAAAATAACAATTTATGAGATCTCGAAATTCCAAGCTATGCTTAAGACTAGCATAAATATTAGATCAAAACATGTATTAAGTATTTGTTTGCTAATTTGTTAGTACTTTATTCCAAGTTTTTATACCATGTCACTTGCGTTTAGCATCCTTGCAACTCTTGCATGTGGGAATAAAGTTTCTTTGATTAATGTGACAACTATTTGGTCTTCTCAAGACAGGTTAGAATGTGCGTTCAAAAATGAACACTGCAACGATACCTGGGGTGGCCCAAGTGACTCCTCAATGATCTCCCCTTCCAGTGTACCATCTGGCGAATATCTCAGGGGCTCCATTGACGATTCGTCATCGATGTCGTGGCCCTCCATCATCTGTAAATAACAATTTATGAGATCTCGAAATTCCAAGCTATGCTTAAGACTAGCATAAATATTAGATCAAAACATGTATTAAGTATTTGTTTGCTAATTTGTTAGTTTTTTTTCAAAGTTTTTACACCATGTCACTTGCGTTTAGCATCCTTGCAACTCTTGCATGTGGGAATAAAGTTTCTTTGATTAATGTGACAATTATTTGGTCTTCTCAAGACAGGTTAGAATGTGCGTACAAAAATGAACTGCAACGATACCTGGGGTGGCCCAAGCGACTCCTCAATGTTCTTCCCTTCCAGTGTACCATCTGGCGAATATCTCAGGGGCTCCATTGACGATTCATCATCGATGTCGTGGCCCTCCAGCATCTGCAAATAACAATTTATGAGATCTCGAAATTCCAAGCTATGCTTAAGACTAGCATAAATATTAGATCAAAACATTTATTAAGTATTTGTTTGCTACATTGTTAGTTTTTTATTCCAAGTTTTTATACCATGTCACTTGCGTTTAGCATCCTTGCAACTCTTGCATGTGGGAATAAAGTTTCTTTGATTAATGTGACAATTATTTAGTCTTCTCAAGACAGGTTAGAATGTGCGTCCAAAAATGAACTACAACGATACCTGGGGTGGCCCAAGCGACTCCTCAATGTTCTCCCCTTCCAGTGTACCATCTGGGGAATATCTCAGGGGCTCCATTGACGATTCGTCATCGATGTCGTGGCCCTCCATCATCTGTAAATAACAATTTATGAGATCTCGAAATTCCAAGCTATGCTTAAGACTAGCATAAATATTATATCAAAACATTTATTAAGTATTTGTTTGCACATTTGTTAGTTTTTTTTCAAAGTTTTTATACCATGTCACTTGCGTTTAGCATCCTTGCAACTCTTGCATGTGGGAATAAAGTTTCTTTGATTAATGTGACAATTATTTGGTCTTCTCAAGACAGGTTAGAATGTGCGTACAAAAATGAACTGCAACGATACCTGGGGTGGCCCAAGCGACTCCTCAATGTTCTTCCCTTCCAGTGTACCATCTGGCGAATATCTCAGGGGCTCCATTGACGATTCATCATCGATGTCGTGGCCCTCCAGCATCTGTAAATAACAATTTATGAGATCTCGAAATTCCAAGCTATGCTTAAGACTAGCATAAATATTAGATCAAAACATTTATTAAGTATTTGTTTGCTACATTGTTAGTTTTTTATTCCAAGTTTTTATACCATGTCACTTGCGATTAGCATCCTTGCAAGTCTTGCATGTGGGAATAAAGTTTCTTTGATTAATGTGACAACTATTTGGTCTTCTCAAGACAGGTTAGAATGTGCGTACAAAAATGAACTGCAACGATACCTGGGGTGGCCCAAGTGACTCCTCAATGTTCTCCCCTTCCAGTGTACCATCTGGCGAATATCTCAGGGGCTCCATTGACGATTCGTCATCGATGTCGTGGTCCTCCATCATCTGAAAATAACAATTTATGAGATCTCGAAATTCCAAGCTATGCTTAAGACTAGCATAAATATTAGATCAAAACATGTATTAAGTATTTGTTTGCTAATTTGTTAGTTTTTTTTCAAAGTTTTTACACCATGTCACTTGCGTTTAGCATCCTTGCAACTCTTGCATGTGGGAATAAAGTTTCTTTGATTAATGTGACAATTATTTGGTCTTCTCAAGACAGGTTAGAATGTGCGTACAAAAATGAACTGCAACGATACCTGGGGTGGCCCAAGCGACTCCTCAATGTTCTTCCCTTCCAGTGTACCATCTGGCGAATATCTCAGGGGCTCCATTGACGATTCATCATCGATGTCGTGGCCCTCCAGCATCTGCAAATAACAATTTATGAGATCTCGAAATTCCAAGCTATGCTTAAGACTAGCATAAATATTAGATCAAAACATTTATTAAGTATTTGTTTGCTACATTGTTAGTTTTTTATTCCAAGTTTTTATACCATGTCACTTGCGTTTAGCATCCTTGCAACTCTTGCATGTGGGAATAAAGTTTCTTTGATTAATGTGACAACTATTTGGTCTTCTCAAGACAGGTTAGAATGTGCGTTCAAAAATGAACTGCAACGATACCTGGGGTGGCCCAAGTGACTCCTCAATGATCTCCCCTTCCAGTGTACCATCTGGCGAATATCTCAGGGGCTCCATTGACGATTCGTCATCGATGTCGTGGCCCTCCATCATCTGTAAATAACAATTTATGAGATCTCGAAATTCCAAGCTATGCTTAAGACTAGCATAAATATTAGATCACAACATTTATTAAGTATTTGTTTGCACATTTTTTAGTTTTTTTTTCAAAGTTTTTATACCATGTCACTTGCGTTTAGCATCCTTGCAACTCTTGCATGTGGGAATAATTTCTTTGATTGATGTGACACTTCTTTGGTCTTCTCAAGACAGGTTAGAATGTGCGTTCAAAAATGAACTGCAACGATACCTGGGGTGGCCCAAGTGACTCCTCAATGATCTCCCCTTCCAGTGTACCATCTGGCGAATATCTCAGGGGCTCCATTGACGATTCGTCGTCGATGTCGTGGCCCTCCATCATCTGTAAATAACAATTTATGAGATCTCGAAATTCCAAGCTATGCTTAAGACTAGCATAAATATTAGATCAAAACATTTATTAAGTATTTGTTTGCACATTTGTTAGTTTTTTTTTCAAAGTTTTTATACCATGTCACTTGCGTTTAGCATCCTTGCAACTCTTGCATGTGGGAATAAAGTTTCTTTGATTAATGTGACAACTATTTGGTCTTCTCAAGACAGGTTAGAATGTGCGTACAAAAATGAACTGCAACGATACCTGGGGTGGCCCAAGCGACTCCTCAATGTTCTCCCCTTCCAGTGTACCATCTGGCGAATATCTCAGGGGCTCCATTGACGATTCGTCATCGATGTCGTGGTCCTCCATCATCTGTAAATAACAATTTATGAGATCTCGAAATTCCAAGCTATACTTAAGACTAGCATAAATATTAGATCAAAACATGTATTAAGTATTTGTTTGCTAATTTGTTAGTTTTTTATTCCAAGTTTTTATACCATGTCACTTGCGTTTAGCATCCTTGCAACTCTTGCATGTGGGAATAAAGTTTCTTTGATTAATGTGACAACTATTTGGTCTTCTCAAGACAGAGTAGAATGTGCGTTCAAAAATGAACTGCAACGATACCTGGGGTGGCCCAAGTGACTCCTCAATGATCTCCCCTTCCAGTGTACCATCTGGCGAATATCTCAGGGGCTCCATTGACTATTCGTCATCGATGTCGTGGCCCTCCATCATCTGTAAATAACAATTTATGAGATCTCGAAATTCCAAGCTATGCTTAAGACTAGCATAAATATTAGATCAAAACATTTATTAAGTATTTGTTTGCTACATTGTTAGTTTTTTATTCCAAGTTTTTATACCATGTCTTGCATGTGGGAATAAAGTTTCTTTGATTAATGTGACAACTATTTGGTCTTCTCAAGACAGGTTAGAATGTGCGTACAAAAATGAACTGCAACGATACCTGGGGTGGCCCAAGCGACTCCTCAATGTTCTCCCCTTCCAGTGTACCATCTGGCTAATATCTCAGGGGCTCCATTGACGATTCGTCATCGATGTCGTGGTCCTCCATCATCTGTAAATAACAATTTATGAGATCTCGAAATTCCAAGCTATGCTTAAGACTAGCATAAATATTAGATCACAACATTTATTAAGTATTTGTTTGCACATTTTTTAGTTTCTTTTTCAAAGTTTTTATACCATGTCACTTGCGTTTAGCATCCTTGCAACTCTTGCATGTGGGAATAATTTCTTTAATTGATGTGACACTTCTTTGGTCTTCTCAAGACAGGTTAGAATGTGCGTTCAAAAATGAACTGCAACGATACCTGGGGTGGCCCAAGTGTCTCCTCAATGATCTCCCCTTCCAGTGTACCATCTGGCGAATATCTCAGGGGCTCCATTGACGATTCGTCATCGATGTCGTGGCCCTCCAGCATCTGTAAATAACAATTTATGAGATTTCGAAATTCCAAGCTATGCTTAAGACTAGCATAAATATTAGATCAAAACATTTATTAAGTATTTGTTTGCTACATTGTTAGTTTTTTATTCCAAGTTTTTATACCATGTCACTTGCGTTTAGCATCCTTGCGAGTCTTGCATGTGGGAATAAAGTTTCTTTGATTAATGTGACAACTATTTGGTCTTCTCAAGACAGGTTAGAATGTGCGTACGAAAATGAACTGCAACGATACCTGGGGTGGCCCAAGTGTCTCCTCAATGTTCTCCCCTTCCAGTGTACCATCTGGCGAATATCTCAGGGGCTCCATTGACGATTCGTCATCGATGTCGTGGTCCTCCATCATCTGAAAATAACAATTTATGAGATCTCGAAATTCCAAGCTATGCTTAAGACTAGCATAAATATTAGATCAAAACATGTATTAAGTATTTGTTTGCTAATTTGTTAGTTTTTTATTCCAAGTTTTTATACCATGTCACTTGCGTTTAGCATCCTTGCAAGTCTTGCATGTGGGAATAAAGTTTCTTTGATGAATGTGACAATTATTTGTTCTTCTCAAGACAGGTTAGAATGTGCGTAAAAAAATGAACTGCAACGATACCTGGGGTGGCCCAAGTGACTCCTCAATGATCTCCCCTTCCAGTGTACCATCTGGCGAATATCTCAGGGGCTCCATTGACGATTCGTCATCGATGTCGTGGTCCTCCATCATCTGAAAATAACAATTTATGAGATCTCGAAATTCCAAGCTATGCTTAAGACTAGCATAAATATTAGATCAAAACATGTATTAAGTATTTGTTTGCTAATTTGTTAGTACTTTATTCCAAGTTTTTATACCATGTCACTTGCGTTTAGCATCCTTGCAACTCTTGCATGTGGGAATAAAGTTTCTTTGATTAATGTGACAACTATTTGGTCTTCTCAAGACAGGTTAGAATGTGCGTTCAAAAATGAACTGCAACGATACCTGGGGTGGCCCAAGTGACTCCTCAATGATCTCCCCTTCCAGTGTACCATCTGGCGAATATCTCAGGGGCTCCATTGACGATTCGTCATCGATGTCGTGGCCCTCCATCATCTGTAAATAACAATTTATGAGATCTCGAAATTCCAAGCTATGCTTAAGACTAGCATAAATATTAGATCAAAACATTTATTAAGTATTTGTTTGTTACATTGTTAGTTTTTTATTCCAAGTTTTTATACCATGTCGCTTGCGTTTAGCATCCTTGCAACTCTTGCATGTGGGAATAAAGTTTCTTTGATTAATGTGACAACTATTTGGTCTTCTCAAGACAAGTTAGAATGTGCGTTCAAAAATGAACTGCAACGATACCTGGGGTGGCCCAAGTGACTCCTCAATGATCTCCCCTTCCAGTGTACCATCTGGCGAATATCTCAGGGGCTCCATTGACTATTCGTCATCGATGTCGTGGCCCTCCATCATCTGTAAATAACAATTTATGAGATCTCGAAATTCCAAGCTATGCTTAAGACTAGCATAAATATTAGATCAAAACATTTATTAATTATTTGTTTGCTACATTGTTAGTTTTTTATTCCAAGTTTTTATACCATGTCTTGCATGTGGGAATAAAGTTTCTTTGATTAATGTGACAACTATTTGGTCTTCTCAAGACAGGTTAGAATGTGCGTACAAAAATGAACTGCAACGATACCTGGGGTGGCCCAAGCGACTCCTCAATGTTCTCCCCTTCCAGTGTACCATCTGGCGAATATCTCAGGGGCTCCATTGACGATTCGTCATCGATGTCGTGGTCCTCCATCATCTGTAAATAACAATTTATGAGATCTCGAAATTCCAAGCTATGCTTAAGACTAGCATAAATATTAGATCACAACATTTATTAAGTATTTGTTTGCACATTTTTTAGTTTCTTTTTCAAAGTTTTTATACCATGTCACTTGCGTTTAGCATCCTTGCAACTCTTGCATGTGGGAATAATTTCTTTAATTGATGTGACACTTCTTTGGTCTTCTCAAGACAGGTTAGAATGTGCGTTCAAAAATGAACTGCAACGATACCTGGGGTGGCCCAAGTGTCTCCTCAATGATCTCCCCTTCCAGTGTACCATCTGGCGAATATCTCAGGGGCTCCATTGACGATTCGTCATCGATGTCGTGGTCCTCCATCATCTGAAAATAACAATTTATGAGATCTCGAAATTCCAAGCTATGCTTAAGACTAGCATAAATATTAGATCAAAACATGTATTAAGTATTTGTTTGCTAATTTGTTAGTACTTTATTCCAAGTTTTTATACCATGTCACTTGCGTTTAGCATCCTTGCAACTCTTGCATGTGGGAATAAAGTTTCTTTGATTAATGTGACAACTATTTGGTCTTCTCAAGACAGGTTAGAATGTGCGTTCAAAAATGAACACTGCAACGATACCTGGGGTGGCCCAAGTGACTCCTCAATGATCTCCCCTTCCAGTGTACCATCTGGCGAATATCTCAGGGGCTCCATTGACGATTCGTCATCGATGTCGTGGCCCTCCATCATCTGTAAATAACAATTTATGAGATCTCGAAATTCCAAGCTATGCTTAAGACTAGCATAAATATTAGATCAAAACATTTATTAAGTATTTGTTTGTTACATTGTTAGTTTTTTATTCCAAGTTTTTATACCATGTCGCTTGCGTTTAGCATCCTTGCAACTCTTGCATGTGGGAATAAAGTTTCTTTGATTAATGTGACAATTATTTAGTCTTCTCAAGACAGGTTAGAATGTGCGTACAAAAATGAACTACAACGATACCTGGGGTGGCCCAAGCGACTACTCAATGTTCTCCCCTTCCAGATTACCATCTGGCGAATATCTCAGGGGCTCCATTGACGATTCGTCATCGATGTCGTGGCCCTCCATCATCTGTAAATAACAATTTATGAGATCTCAAAATTCCAAGCTATGCTTAAGACTAGCATAAATATTAGATCAAAACATTTATTAAGTATTTGTTTGCTACATTGTTAGTTTTTTATTCCAAGTTTTTATACCATGTCGCTTGCGTTTAGCATCCTTGCAACTCTTGCATGTGGGAATAAAGTTTCTTTGATTAATGTGACAATTATTTAGTCTTCTCAAGACAGGTTAGAATGTGCGTCCAAAAATGAACTACAACGATACCTGGGGTGGCCCAAGCGACTCCTCAATGTTCTCCCCTTCCAGTGTACCATCTGGGGAATATCTCAGGGGCTCCATTGACGATTCGTCATCGATGTCGTGGCCCTCCATCATCTGTAAATAACAATTTATGAGATCTCGAAATTCCAAGCTATGCTTAAGACTAGCATAAATATTATATCAAAACATTTATTAAGTATTTGTTTGCACATTTGTTAGTTTTTTTTCAAAGTTTTTATACCATGTCACTTGCGTTTAGCATCCTTGCAACTCTTGCATGTGGGAATAAAGTTTCTTTGATTAATGTGACAATTATTTGGTCTTCTCAAGACAGGTTAGAATGTGCGTACAAAAATGAACTGCAACGATACCTGGGGTGGCCCAAGCGACTCCTCAATGTTCTTCCCTTCCAGTGTACCATCTGGCGAATATCTCAGGGGCTCCATTGACGATTCATCATCGATGTCGTGGCCCTCCAGCATCTGTAAATAACAATTTATGAGATCTCGAAATTCCAAGCTATGCTTAAGACTAGCATAAATATTAGATCAAAACATTTATTAAGTATTTGTTTGCTACTTTGTTAGTTTTTTATTCCAAGTTTTTATACCATGTCACTTGCGATTAGCATCCTTGCAAGTCTTGCATGTGGGAATAAAGTTTCTTTGATTAATGTGACAACTATTTGGTCTTCTCAAGACAGGTTAGAATGTGCGTACAAAAATGAACTGCAACGATACCTGGGGTGGCCCAAGTGACTCCTCAATGTTCTCCCCTTCCAGTGTACCATCTGGCGAATATCTCAGGGGCTCCATTGACGATTCGTCATCGATGTCGTGGTCCTCCATCATCTGAAAATAACAATTTATGAGATCTCGAAATTCCAAGCTATGCTTAAGACTAGCATAAATATTAGATCAAAACATGTATTAAGTATTTGTTTGCTAATTTGTTAGTTTTTTTTCAAAGTTTTTACACCATGTCACTTGCGTTTAGCATCCTTGCAACTCTTGCATGTGGGAATAAAGTTTCTTTGATTAATGTGACAATTATTTGGTCTTCTCAAGACAGGTTAGAATGTGCGTACAAAAATGAACTGCAACGATACCTGGGGTGGCCCAAGCGACTCCTCAATGTTCTTCCCTTCCAGTGTACCATCTGGCGAATATCTCAGGGGCTCCATTGACGATTCATCATCGATGTCGTGGCCCTCCAGCATCTGCAAATAACAATTTATGAGATCTCGAAATTCCAAGCTATGCTTAAGACTAGCATAAATATTAGATCAAAACATTTATTAAGTATTTGTTTGCTACATTGTTAGTTTTTTATTCCAAGTTTTTATACCATGTCACTTGCGTTTAGCATCCTTGCAAGTCTTGCATGTGGGAATAAAGTTTCTTTGATTAATGTGACAACTATTTGGTCTTCTCAAGACAGGTTAGAATGTGCGTTCAAAAATGAACTGCAACGATACCTGGGGTGGCCCAAGTGACTCCTCAATGATCTCCCCTTCCAGTGTACCATCTGGCGAATATCTCAGGGGCTCCATTGACTATTCGTCATCGATGTCGTGGCCCTCCATCATCTGTAAATAACAATTTATGAGATCTCGAAATTCCAAGCTATGCTTAAGACTAGCATAAATATTAGATCAAAACATGTATTAAGTATTTGTTTGCTAATTTGTTAGTTTTTTTTCAAAGTTTTTACACCATGTCACTTGCGTTTAGCATCCTTGCAACTCTTGAATGTGGGAATAATTTCTTTGATTGATGTGACACTTTTTTGTTCTTCTCAAGACAGGTTAGAATGTGCGTAAAAAAATGAACTGCAACGATACCTGGGGTGGCCCAAGTGACTCCTCAATGATCTCCCCTTCCAGTGTACCATCTGGCGAATATCTCAGGGGCTCCATTGACGATTCGTCATCGATGTCGTGGTCCTCCATCATCTGAAAATAACAATTTATGAGATCTCGAAATTCCAAGCTATGCTTAAGACTAGCATAAATATTAGATCAAAACATGTATTAAGTATTTGTTTGCTAATTTGTTAGTACTTTATTCCAAGTTTTTATACCATGTCACTTGCGTTTAGCATCCTTGCAACTCTTGCATGTGGGAATAAAGTTTCTTTGATTAATGTGACAACTATTTGGTCTTCTCAAGACAGGTTAGAATGTGCGTTCAAAAATGAACTGCAACGATACCTGGGGTGGCCCAAGTGACTCCTCAATGATCTCCCCTTCCAGTGTACCATCTGGCGAATATCTCAGGGGCTCCATTGACGATTCGTCATCGATGTCGTGGCCCTCCATCATCTGTAAATAACAATTTATGAGATCTCGAAATTCCAAGCTATGCTTAAGACTAGCATAAATATTAGATCACAACATTTATTAAGTATTTGTTTGCACATTTTTTAGTTTCTTTTTCAAAGTTTTTATACCATGTCACTTGCGTTTAGCATCCTTGCAACTCTTGCATGTGGGAATAATTTCTTTGATTGATGTGACACTTCTTTGGTCTTCTCAAGACAGGTTAGAATGTGCGTTCAAAAATGAACTGCAACGATACCTGGGGTGGCCCAAGTGACTCCTCAATGATCTCCCCTTCCAGTGTACCATCTGGCGAATATCTCAGGGGCTCCATTGACGATTCGTCGTCGATGTCGTGGCCCTCCATCATCTGTAAATAACAATTTATGAGATCTCGAAATTCCAAGCTATGCTTAAGACTAGCATAAATATTAGATCAAAACATTTATTAAGTATTTGTTTGCACATTTGTTAGTTTTTTTTTCAAAGTTTTTTTACCATGTCACTTGCGTTTAGCATCCTTGCAACTCTTGCATGTGGGAATAAAGTTTCTTTGATTAATGTGACAACTATTTGGTCTTCTCAAGACAGGTTAGAATGTGCGTACAAAAATGAACTGCAACGATACCTGGGGTGGCCCAAGCGACTCCTCAATGTTCTCCCCTTCCAGTGTACCATCTGGCGAATATCTCAGGGGCTCCATTGACGATTCGTCATCGATGTCGTGGTCCTCCATCATCTGTAAATAACAATTTATGAGATCTCGAAATTCCAAGCTATACTTAAGACTAGCATAAATATTAGATCAAAACATGTATTAAGTATTTGTTTGCTAATTTGTTAGTTTTTTATTCCAAGTTTTTATACCATGTCACTTGCGTTTAGCATCCTTGCAACTCTTGCATGTGGGAATAAAGTTTCTTTGATTAATGTGACAACTATTTGGTCTTCTCAAGACAGAGTAGAATGTGCGTTCAAAAATGAACTGCAACGATACCTGGGGTGGCCCAAGTGACTCCTCAATGATCTCCCCTTCCAGTGTACCATCTGGCGAATATCTCAGGGGCTCCATTGACTATTCGTCATCGATGTCGTGGCCCTCCATCATCTGTAAATAACAATTTATGAGATCTCGAAATTCCAAGCTATGCTTAAGACTAGCATAAATATTAGATCAAAACATTTATTAAGTATTTGTTTGCTACATTGTTAGTTTTTTATTCCAAGTTTTTATACCATGTCTTGCATGTGGGAATAAAGTTTCTTTGATTAATGTGACAACTATTTGGTCTTCTCAAGACAGGTTAGAATGTACGTACAAAAATGAACTGCAACGATACCTGGGGTGGCCCAAGCGACTCCTCAATGTTCTCCCCTTCCAGTGTACCATCTGGCTAATATCTCAGGGGCTCCATTGACGATTCGTCATCGATGTCGTGGTCCTCCATCATCTGTAAATAACAATTTATGAGATCTCGAAATTCCAAGCTATGCTTAAGACTAGCATAAATATTAGATCACAACATTTATTAAGTATTTGTTTGCACATTTTTTAGTTTCTTTTTCAAAGTTTTTATACCATGTCACTTGCGTTTAGCATCCTTGCAACTCTTGCATGTGGGAATAATTTCTTTAATTGATGTGACACTTCTTTGGTCTTCTCAAGACAGGTTAGAATGTGCGTTCAAAAATGAACTGCAACGATACCTGGGGTGGCCCAAGTGTCTCCTCAATGATCTCCCCTTCCAGTGTACCATCTGGCGAATATCTCAGGGGCTCCATTGACGATTCGTCATCGATGTCGTGGCCCTCCAGCATCTGTGAATAACAATTTATGAGATCTCGAAATTCCAAGCTATGCTTAAGACTAGCATAAATATTAGATCAAAACATTTATTAAGTATTTGTTTGCTACATTGTTAGTTTTTTATTCCAAGTTTTTATACCATGTCACTTGCGTTTAGCATCCTTGCGAGTCTTGCATGTGGGAATAAAGTTTCTTTGATTAATGTGACAACTATTTGGTCTTCTCAAGACAGGTTAGAATGTGCGTACGAAAATGAACTGCAACGATACCTGGGGTGGCCCAAGTGTCTCCTCAATGTTCTCCCCTTCCAGTGTACCATCTGGCGAATATCTCAGGGGCTCCATTGACGATTCGTCATCGATGTCGTGGTCCTCCATCATCTGAAAATAACAATTTATGAGATCTCGAAATTCCAAGCTATGCTTAAGACTAGCATAAATATTAGATCAAAACATGTATTAAGTATTTGTTTGCTAATTTGTTAGTTTTTTATTCCAAGTTTTTATACCATGTCACTTGCGTTTAGCATCCTTGCAAGTCTTGCATGTGGGAATAAAGTTTCTTTGATGAATGTGACAATTATTTGTTCTTCTCAAGACAGGTTAGAATGTGCGTAAAAAAATGAACTGCAACGATACCTGGGGTGGCCCAAGTGACTCCTCAATGATCTCCCCTTCCAGTGTACCATCTGGCGAATATCTCAGGGGCTCCATTGACGATTCGTCATCGATGTCGTGGTCCTCCATCATCTGAAAATAACAATTTATGAGATCTCGAAATTCCAAGCTATGCTTAAGACTAGCATAAATATTAGATCAAAACATGTATTAAGTATTTGTTTGCTAATTTGTTAGTACTTTATTCCAAGTTTTTATACCATGTCACTTGCGTTTAGCATCCTTGCAACTCTTGCATGTGGGAATAAAGTTTCTTTGATTAATGTGACAACTATTTGGTCTTCTCAAGACAGGTTAGAATGTGCGTTCAAAAATGAACTGCAACGATACCTGGGGTGGCCCAAGTGACTCCTCAATGATCTCCCCTTCCAGTGTACCATCTGGCGAATATCTCAGGGGCTCCATTGACGATTCGTCATCGATGTCGTGGCCCTCCATCATCTGTAAATAACAATTTATGAGATCTCGAAATTCCAAGCTATGCTTAAGACTAGCATAAATATTAGATCAAAACATTTATTAAGTATTTGTTTGTTACATTGTTAGTTTTTTATTCCAAGTTTTTATACCATGTCGCTTGCGTTTAGCATCCTTGCAACTCTTGCATGTGGGAATAAAGTTTCTTTGATTAATGTGACAATTATTTAGTCTTCTCAAGACAGGTTAGAATGTGCGTACAAAAATGAACTACAACGATACCTGGGGTGGCCCAAGCGACTACTCAATGTTCTCCCCTTCCAGATTACCATCTGGCGAATATCTCAGGGGCTCCATTGACGATTCGTCATCGATGTCGTGGCCCTCCATCATCTGTAAATAACAATTTATGAGATCTCGAAATTCCAAGCTATGCTTAAGACTAGCATAAATATTAGATCAAAACATGTATTAAGTATTTGTTTGCTAATTTGTTAGTTTTTTATTCCAAGTTTTTATACCATGTCACTTGCGTTTAGCATCCTTGCAAGTCTTGCATGTGGGAATAAAGTTTCTTTGATTAATGTGACAATTATTTGTTCTTTTCAAGACAGGTTAGAATGTGCGTACAAAAATGAACTGCAACGATACCTGGGGTGGCCCAAGAGACTCCTCAATGTTCTCCCCTTCCAGTGTACCATCTGGGGAATATCTCAGGGGCTCCATTGACGATTCGTCATCGATGTCGTGGCCCTCCATCATCTGTAAATAACAATTTATGAGATCTCGAAATTCCAAGCTATGCTTAAGACTAGCATAAATATTAGATCAAAACATTTATAAAGTATTTGTTTGCTAATTTGTTAGTTTTTTTTCAAAGTTTTTATACCATGTCACTTGCGTTTAGCATCCTTGCAACTCTTGCATGTGGGAATAAAGTTTCTTTGATTAATGTGACAATTATTTGGTCTTCTCAAGACAGGTTAGAATGTGCGTACAAAAATGAACTGCAACGATACCTGGGGTGGCCCAAGCGACTCCTCAATGTTCTTCCCTTCCAGTGTACCATCTGGCGAATATCTCAGGGGCTCCATTGACGATTCATCATCGATGTCGTGGCCCTCCAGCATCTGTAAATAACAATTTATGAGATCTCGAAATTCCAAGCTATGCTTAAGACTAGCATAAATATTAGATCAAAACATTTATTAAGTATTTGTTTGCTACATTGTTAGTTTTTTATTCCAAGTTTTTATACCATGTCACTTGCGTTTAGCATCCTTGCAAGTCTTGCATGTGGGAATAAAGTTTCTTTGATTAATGTGACAACTATTTGGTCTTCTCAAGACAGGTTAGAATGTGCGTACAAAAATGAACTGCAACGATACCTGGGGTGGCCCAAGTGACTCCTCAATGTTCTCCCCTTCCAGTGTACCATCTGGCGAATATCTCAGGGGCTCCATTGACGATTCGTCATCGATGTCGTGGCCCTCCATCATCTGTAAATAACAATTTATGAGATCTCGAAATTCCAAGCTATGCTTAAGACTAGCATAAATATTAGATCAAAACATTTATTAAGTATTTGTTTGCTACATTGTTAGTTTTTTATTCCAAGTTTTTATACCATGTCACTTGCGTTTAGCATCCTTGCAAGTCTTGCATGTGGGAATAAAGTTTCTTTGATTAATGTGACAACTATTTGGTCTTCTCAAGACAGGTTAGAATGTGCGTACAAAAATGAACTGCAACGATACCTGGGGTGGCCCAAGTGACTCCTCAATGTTCTCCCCTTCCAGTGTACCATCTGGCGAATATCTCAGGGGCTCCATTGACGATTCGTCATCGATGTCGTGGTCCTCCATCATCTGAAAATAACAATTTATGAGATCTCGAAATTCCAAGCTATGCTTAAGACTAGCATAAATATTAGATCAAAACATGTATTAAGTATTTGTTTGCTAATTTGTTAGTTTTTTTTCAAAGTTTTTACACCATGTCACTTGCGTTTAGCATCCTTGCAACTCTTGCATGTGGGAATAAAGTTTCTTTGATTAATGTGACAATTATTTGGTCTTCTCAAGACAGGTTAGAATGTGCGTACAAAAATGAACTGCAACGATACCTGGGGTGGCCCAAGCGACTCCTCAATGTTCTTCCCTTCCAGTGTACCATCTGGCGAATATCTCAGGGGCTCCATTGACGATTCATCATCGATGTCGTGGCCCTCCAGCATCTGCAAATAACAATTTATGAGATCTCGAAATTCCAAGCTATGCTTAAGACTAGCATAAATATTAGATCAAAACATTTATTAAGTATTTGTTTGCTACATTGTTAGTTTTTTATTCCAAGTTTTTATACCATGTCACTTGCGTTTAGCATCCTTGCAAGTCTTGCATGTGGGAATAAAGTTTCTTTGATTAATGTGACAACTATTTGGTCTTCTCAAGACAGAGTAGAATGTGCGTTCAAAAATGAACTGCAACGATACCTGGGGTGGCCCAAGTGACTCCTCAATGATCTCCCCTTCCAGTGTACCATCTGGCGAATATCTCAGGGGCTCCATTGACTATTCGTCATCGATGTCGTGGCCCTCCATCATCTGTAAATAACAATTTATGAGATCTCGAAATTCCAAGCTATGCTTAAGACTAGCATAAATATTAGATCAAAACATTTATTAAGTATTTGTTTGCTACATTGTTAGTTTTTTATTCCAAGTTTTTATACCATGTCTTGCATGTGGGAATAAAGTTTCTTTGATTAATGTGACAACTATTTGGTCTTCTCAAGACAGGTTAGAATGTACGTACAAAAATGAACTGCAACGATACCTGGGGTGGCCCAAGCGACTCCTCAATGTTCTCCCCTTCCAGTGTACCATCTGGCTAATATCTCAGGGGCTCCATTGACGATTCGTCATCGATGTCGTGGTCCTCCATCATCTGTAAATAACAATTTATGAGATCTCGAAATTCCAAGCTATGCTTAAGACTAGCATAAATATTAGATCACAACATTTATTAAGTATTTGTTTGCACATTTTTTAAGTTTCTTTTTCAAAGTTTTTATACCATGTCACTTGCGTTTAGCATCCTTGCAACTCTTGCATGTGGGAATAATTTCTTTAATTGATGTGACACTTCTTTGGTCTTCTCAAGACAGGTTAGAATGTGCGTTCAAAAATGAACTGCAACGATACCTGGGGTGGCCCAAGTGTCTCCTCAATGATCTCCCCTTCCAGTGTACCATCTGGCGAATATCTCAGGGGCTCCATTGACGATTCGTCATCGATGTCGTGGCCCTCCAGCATCTGTAAATAACAATTTATGAGATCTCGAAATTCCAAGCTATGCTTAAGACTAGCATAAATATTAGATCAAAACATTTATTAAGTATTTGTTTGCTACATTGTTAGTTTTTTATTCCAAGTTTTTATACCATGTCACTTGCGTTTAGCATCCTTGCGAGTCTTGCATGTGGGAATAAAGTTTCTTTGATTAATGTGACAACTATTTGGTCTTCTCAAGACAGGTTAGAATGTGCGTACAAAAATGAACTGCAACGATACCTGGGGTGGCCCAAGTGTCTCCTCAATGTTCTCCCCTTCCAGTGTACCATCTGGCGAATATCTCAGGGGCTCCATTGACGATTCGTCATCGATGTCGTGGTCCTCCATCATCTGAAAATAACAATTTATGAGATCTCGAAATTCCAAGCTATGCTTAAGACTAGCATAAATATTAGATCAAAACATGTATTAAGTATTTGTTTGCTAATTTGTTAGTTTTTTATTCCAAGTTTTTATACCATGTCACTTGCGTTTAGCATCCTTGCAAGTCTTGCATGTGGGAATAAAGTTTCTTTGATTAATGTGACAATTATTTGTTCTTCTCAAGACAGGTTAGAATGTGCGTAAAAAAATGAACTGCAACGATACCTGGGGTGGCCCAAGTGACTCCTCAATGATCTCCACTTCCAGTGTACCATCTGGCGAATATCTCAGGGGCTCCATTGACGATTCGTCATCGATGTCGTGGTCCTCCATCATCTGAAAATAACAATTTATGAGATCTCGAAATTCCAAGCTATGCTTAAGACTAGCATAAATATTAGATCAAAACATGTATTAAGTATTTGTTTGCTAATTTGTTAGTACTTTATTCCAAGTTTTTATACCATGTCACTTGCGTTTAGCATCCTTGCAACTCTTGCATGTGGGAATAAAGTTTCTTTGATTAATGTGACAACTATTTGGTCTTCTCAAGACAGGTTAGAATGTGCGTTCAAAAATGAACTGCAACGATACCTGGGGTGGCCCAAGTGACTCCTCAATGATCTCCCCTTCCAGTGTACCATCTGGCGAATATCTCAGGGGCTCCATTGACGATTCGTCATCGATGTCGTGGCCCTCCATCATCTGTAAATAACAATTTATGAGATCTCGAAATTCCAAGCTATGCTTAAGACTAGCATAAATATTAGATCAAAACATTTATTAAGTATTTGTTTGTTACATTGTTAGTTTTTTATTCCAAGTTTTTATACCATGTCGCTTGCGTTTAGCATCCTTGCAACTCTTGCATGTGGGAATAAAGTTTCTTTGATTAATGTGACAATTATTTAGTCTTCTCAAGACAGGTTAGAATGTGCGTACAAAAATGAACTGCAACGATACCTGGGGTGGCCCAAGCGACTCCTCAATGTTCTCCCCTTCCAGTGTACCATCTGGCGAATATCTCAGGGGCTCCATTGACGATTCGTCATCGATGTCGTGGCCCTCCATCATCTGTAAATTACAATTTATGAGATCTCGAAATTCCAAGCTATGCTTAAGACTAGCATAAATATTAGATCACAACATTTATTAAGTATTTGTTTGCACATTTTTTAGTTTCTTTTTCAAAGTTTTTATACCATGTCACTTGCGTTTAGCATCCTTGCAACTCTTGCATGTGGGAATAATTTCTTTAATTGATGTGACACTTCTTTGGTCTTCTCAAGACAGGTTAGAATGTGCGTTCAAAAATGAACTGCAACGATACCTGGGGTGGCCCAAGTGTCTCCTCAATGATCTCCCCTTCCAGTGTACCATCTGGCGAATATCTCAGGGGCTCCATTGACGATTCATCATCGATGTCGTGGCCCTCCAGCATCTGTAAATAACAATTTATGAGATCTCGAAATTCCAAGCTATGCTTAAGACTAGCATAAATATTAGATCAAAACATTTATTAAGTATTTGTTTGCTACATTGTTAGTTTTTTATTCCAAGTTTTTATACCATGTCACTTGCGTTTAGCATCCTTGCAAGTCTTGCATGTGGGAATAAAGTTTCTTTGATTAATGTGACAACTATTTGGTCTTCTCAAGACAGGTTAGAATGTGCGTACAAAAATGAACTGCAACGATACCTGGGGTGGCCCAAGTGACTCCTCAATGTTCTCCCCTTCCAGTGTACCATCTGGCGAATATCTCAGGGGCTCCATTGACGATTCGTCATCGATGTCGTGGCCCTCCATCATCTGTAAATAACAATTTATGAGATCTCGAAATTCCAAGCTATGCTTAAGACTAGCATAAATATTAGATCAAAACATTTATTAAGTATTTGTTTGCTACATTGTTAGTTTTTTATTCCAAGTTTTTATACCATGTCACTTGCGTTTAGCATCCTTGCAAGTCTTGCATGTGGGAATAAAGTTTCTTTGATTAATGTGACAACTATTTGGTCTTCTCAAGACAGGTTAGAATGTGCGTACAAAAATGAACTGCAACGATACCTGGGGTGGCCCAAGTGACTCCTCAATGTTCTCCCCTTCCAGTGTACCATCTGGCGAATATCTCAGGGGCTCCATTGACGATTCGTCATCGATGTCGTGGCCCTCCATCATCTGTAAATAACAATTTATGAGATCTCGAAATTCCAAGCTATGCTTAAGACTAGCATAAATATTAGATCAAAACATTTATTAAGTATTTGTTTGCTACATTGTTAGTTTTTTATTCCAAGTTTTTATACCATGTCACTTGCGTTTAGCATCCTTGCAAGTCTTGCATGTGGGAATAAAGTTTCTTTGATTAATGTGACAACTATTTGGTCTTCTCAAGACAGGTTAGAATGTGCGTACAAAAATGAACTGCAACGATACCTGGGGTGGCCCAAGTGACTCCTCAATGTTCTCCCCTTCCAGTGTACCATCTGGCGAATATCTCAGGGGCTCCATTGACGATTCGTCATCGATGTCGTGGTCCTCCATCATCTGAAAATAACAATTTATGAGATCTCGAAATTCCAAGCTATGCTTAAGACTAGCATAAATATTAGATCAAAACATGTATTAAGTATTTGTTTGCTAATTTGTTAGTTTTTTTTCAAAGTTTTTACACCATGTCACTTGCGTTTAGCATCCTTGCAACTCTTGCATGTGGGAATAAAGTTTCTTTGATTAATGTGACAATTATTTGGTCTTCTCAAGACAGGTTAGAATGTGCGTACAAAAATGAACTGCAACGATACCTGGGGTGGCCCAAGCGACTCCTCAATGTTCTTCCCTTCCAGTGTACCATCTGGCGAATATCTCAGGGGCTCCATTGACGATTCATCATCGATGTCGTGGCCCTCCAGCATCTGCAAATAACAATTTATGAGATCTCGAAATTCCAAGCTATGCTTAAGACTAGCATAAATATTAGATCAAAACATTTATTAAGTATTTGTTTGCTACATTGTTAGTTTTTTATTCCAAGTTTTTATACCATGTCACTTGCGTTTAGCATCCTTGCAAGTCTTGCATGTGGGAATAAAGTTTCTTTGATTAATGTGACAACTATTTGGTCTTCTCAAGACAGAGTAGAATGTGCGTTCAAAAATGAACTGCAACGATACCTGGGGTGGCCCAAGTGACTCCTCAATGATCTCCCCTTCCAGTGTACCATCTGGCGAATATCTCAGGGGCTCCATTGACTATTCGTCATCGATGTCGTGGCCCTCCATCATCTGTAAATAACAATTTATGAGATCTCGAAATTCCAAGCTATGCTTAAGACTAGCATAAATATTAGATCAAAACATTTATTAAGTATTTGTTTGCTACATTGTTAGTTTTTTATTCCAAGTTTTTATACCATGTCTTGCATGTGGGAATAAAGTTTCTTTGATTAATGTGACAACTATTTGGTCTTCTCAAGACAGGTTAGAATGTACGTACAAAAATGAACTGCAACGATACCTGGGGTGGCCCAAGCGACTCCTCAATGTTCTCCCCTTCCAGTGTACCATCTGGCTAATATCTCAGGGGCTCCATTGACGATTCGTCATCGATGTCGTGGTCCTCCATCATCTGTAAATAACAATTTATGAGATCTCGAAATTCCAAGCTATGCTTAAGACTAGCATAAATATTAGATCACAACATTTATTAAGTATTTGTTTGCACATTTTTTAAGTTTCTTTTTCAAAGTTTTTATACCATGTCACTTGCGTTTAGCATCCTTGCAACTCTTGCATGTGGGAATAATTTCTTTAATTGATGTGACACTTCTTTGGTCTTCTCAAGACAGGTTAGAATGTGCGTTCAAAAATGAACTGCAACGATACCTGGGGTGGCCCAAGTGTCTCCTCAATGATCTCCCCTTCCAGTGTACCATCTGGCGAATATCTCAGGGGCTCCATTGACGATTCGTCATCGATGTCGTGGCCCTCCAGCATCTGTAAATAACAATTTATGAGATCTCGAAATTCCAAGCTATGCTTAAGACTAGCATAAATATTAGATCAAAACATTTATTAAGTATTTGTTTGCTACATTGTTAGTTTTTTATTCCAAGTTTTTATACCATGTCACTTGCGTTTAGCATCCTTGCGAGTCTTGCATGTGGGAATAAAGTTTCTTTGATTAATGTGACAACTATTTGGTCTTCTCAAGACAGGTTAGAATGTGCGTACAAAAATGAACTGCAACGATACCTGGGGTGGCCCAAGTGTCTCCTCAATGTTCTCCCCTTCCAGTGTACCATCTGGCGAATATCTCAGGGGCTCCATTGACGATTCGTCATCGATGTCGTGGTCCTCCATCATCTGAAAATAACAATTTATGAGATCTCGAAATTCCAAGCTATGCTTAAGACTAGCATAAATATTAGATCAAAACATGTATTAAGTATTTGTTTGCTAATTTGTTAGTTTTTTATTCCAAGTTTTTATACCATGTCACTTGCGTTTAGCATCCTTGCAAGTCTTGCATGTGGGAATAAAGTTTCTTTGATTAATGTGACAATTATTTGTTCTTCTCAAGACAGGTTAGAATGTGCGTAAAAAAATGAACTGCAACGATACCTGGGGTGGCCCAAGTGACTCCTCAATGATCTCCACTTCCAGTGTACCATCTGGCGAATATCTCAGGGGCTCCATTGACGATTCGTCATCGATGTCGTGGTCCTCCATCATCTGAAAATAACAATTTATGAGATCTCGAAATTCCAAGCTATGCTTAAGACTAGCATAAATATTAGATCAAAACATGTATTAAGTATTTGTTTGCTAATTTGTTAGTACTTTATTCCAAGTTTTTATACCATGTCACTTGCGTTTAGCATCCTTGCAACTCTTGCATGTGGGAATAAAGTTTCTTTGATTAATGTGACAACTATTTGGTCTTCTCAAGACAGGTTAGAATGTGCGTTCAAAAATGAACTGCAACGATACCTGGGGTGGCCCAAGTGACTCCTCAATGATCTCCCCTTCCAGTGTACCATCTGGCGAATATCTCAGGGGCTCCATTGACGATTCGTCATCGATGTCGTGGCCCTCCATCATCTGTAAATAACAATTTATGAGATCTCGAAATTCCAAGCTATGCTTAAGACTAGCATAAATATTAGATCAAAACATTTATTAAGTATTTGTTTGTTACATTGTTAGTTTTTTATTCCAAGTTTTTATACCATGTCGCTTGCGTTTAGCATCCTTGCAACTCTTGCATGTGGGAATAAAGTTTCTTTGATTAATGTGACAATTATTTAGTCTTCTCAAGACAGGTTAGAATGTGCGTACAAAAATGAACTGCAACGATACCTGGGGTGGCCCAAGCGACTCCTCAATGTTCTCCCCTTCCAGTGTACCATCTGGCGAATATCTCAGGGGCTCCATTGACGATTCGTCATCGATGTCGTGGCCCTCCATCATCTGTAAATTACAATTTATGAGATCTCGAAATTCCAAGCTATGCTTAAGACTAGCATAAATATTAGATCACAACATTTATTAAGTATTTGTTTGCACATTTTTTAGTTTCTTTTTCAAAGTTTTTATACCATGTCACTTGCGTTTAGCATCCTTGCAACTCTTGCATGTGGGAATAATTTCTTTAATTGATGTGACACTTCTTTGGTCTTCTCAAGACAGGTTAGAATGTGCGTTCAAAAATGAACTGCAACGATACCTGGGGTGGCCCAAGTGTCTCCTCAATGATCTCCCCTTCCAGTGTACCATCTGGCGAATATCTCAGGGGCTCCATTGACGATTCGTCATCGATGTCGTGGCCCTCCAGCATCTGTAAATAACAATTTATGAGATCTCGAAATTCCAAGCTATGCTTAAGACTAGCATAAATATTATATCAAAACATTTATTAAGTATTTGTTTGCACATTTGTTAGTTTTTTTTCAAAGTTTTTATACCATGTCACTTGCGTTTAGCATCCTTGCAACTCTTGCATGTGGGAATAAAGTTTCTTTGATTAATGTGACAATTATTTGGTCTTCTCAAGACAGGTTAGAATGTGCGTACAAAAATGAACTGCAACGATACCTGGGGTGGCCCAAGCGACTCCTCAATGTTCTTCCCTTCCAGTGTACCATCTGGCGAATATCTCAGGGGCTCCATTGACGATTCATCATCGATGTCGTGGCCCTCCAGCATCTGTAAATAACAATTTATGAGATCTCGAAATTCCAAGCTATGCTTAAGACTAGCATAAATATTAGATCAAAACATTTATTAAGTATTTGTTTGCTACATTGTTAGTTTTTTATTCCAAGTTTTTATACCATGTCACTTGCGATTAGCATCCTTGCAAGTCTTGCATGTGGGAATAAAGTTTCTTTGATTAATGTGACAACTATTTGGTCTTCTCAAGACAGGTTAGAATGTGCGTACAAAAATGAACTGCAACGATACCTGGGGTGGCCCAAGTGACTCCTCAATGTTCTCCCCTTCCAGTGTACCATCTGGCGAATATCTCAGGGGCTCCATTGACGATTCGTCATCGATGTCGTGGTCCTCCATCATCTGAAAATAACAATTTATGAGATCTCGAAATTCCAAGCTATGCTTAAGACTAGCATAAATATTAGATCAAAACATGTATTAAGTATTTGTTTGCTAATTTGTTAGTTTTTTTTCAAAGTTTTTACACCATGTCACTTGCGTTTAGCATCCTTGCAACTCTTGCATGTGGGAATAAAGTTTCTTTGATTAATGTGACAATTATTTGGTCTTCTCAAGACAGGTTAGAATGTGCGTACAAAAATGAACTGCAACGATACCTGGGGTGGCCCAAGCGACTCCTCAATGTTCTTCCCTTCCAGTGTACCATCTGGCGAATATCTCAGGGGCTCCATTGACGATTCATCATCGATGTCGTGGCCCTCCAGCATCTGCAAATAACAATTTATGAGATCTCGAAATTCCAAGCTATGCTTAAGACTAGCATAAATATTAGATCAAAACATTTATTAAGTATTTGTTTGCTACATTGTTAGTTTTTTATTCCAAGTTTTTATACCATGTCACTTGCGTTTAGCATCCTTGCAAGTCTTGCATGTGGGAATAAAGTTTCTTTGATTAATGTGACAACTATTTGGTCTTCTCAAGACAGGTTAGAATGTGCGTTCAAAAATGAACTGCAACGATACCTGGGGTGGCCCAAGTGACTCCTCAATGATCTCCCCTTCCAGTGTACCATCTGGCGAATATCTCAGGCGCTCCATTGACTATTCGTCATCGATGTCGTGGCCCTCCATCATCTGTAAATAACAATTTATGAGATCTCGAAATTCCAAGCTATGCTTAAGACTAGCATAAATATTAGATCAAAACATGTATTAAGTATTTGTTTGCTAATTTGTTAGTTTTTTTTCAAAGTTTTTACACCATGTCACTTGCGTTTAGCATCCTTGCAACTCTTGAATGTGGGAATAATTTCTTTGATTGATGTGACACTTTTTTGTTCTTCTCAAGACAGGTTAGAATGTGCGTAAAAAAATGAACTGCAACGATACCTGGGGTGGCCCAAGTGACTCCTCAATGATCTCCCCTTCCAGTGTACCATCTGGCGAATATCTCAGGGGCTCCATTGACGATTCGTCATCGATGTCGTGGTCCTCCATCATCTGAAAATAACAATTTATGAGATCTCGAAATTCCAAGCTATGCTTAAGACTAGCATAAATATTAGATCAAAACATGTATTAAGTATTTGTTTGCTAATTTGTTAGTACTTTATTCCAAGTTTTTATACCATGTCACTTGCGTTTAGCATCCTTGCAACTCTTGCATGTGGGAATAAAGTTTCTTTGATTAATGTGACAACTATTTGGTCTTCTCAAGACAGGTTAGAATGTGCGTTCAAAAATGAACTGCAACGATACCTGGGGTGGCCCAAGTGACTCCTCAATGATCTCCCCTTCCAGTGTACCATCTGGCGAATATCTCAGGGGCTCCATTGACGATTCGTCATCGATGTCGTGGCCCTCCATCATCTGTAAATAACAATTTATGAGATCTCGAAATTCCAAGCTATGCTTAAGACTAGCATAAATATTAGATCACAACATTTATTAAGTATTTGTTTGCACATTTTTTAGTTTCTTTTTCAAAGTTTTTATACCATGTCACTTGCGTTTAGCATCCTTGCAACTCTTGCATGTGGGAATAATTTCTTTGATTGATGTGACACTTCTTTGGTCTTCTCAAGACAGGTTAGAATGTGCGTTCAAAAATGAACTGCAACGATACCTGGGGTGGCCCAAGTGACTCCTCAATGATCTCCCCTTCCAGTGTACCATCTGGCGAATATCTCAGGGGCTCCATTGACGATTCGTCGTCGATGTCGTGGCCCTCCATCATCTGTAAATAACAATTTATGAGATCTCGAAATTCCAAGCTATGCTTAAGACTAGCATAAATATTAGATCAAAACATTTATTAAGTATTTGTTTGCACATTTGTTAGTTTTTTTTTCAAAGTTTTTATACCATGTCACTTGCGTTTAGCATCCTTGCAACTCTTGCATGTGGGAATAAAGTTTCTTTGATTAATGTGACAACTATTTGGTCTTCTCAAGACAGGTTAGAATGTGCGTACAAAAATGAACTGCAACGATACCTGGGGTGGCCCAAGCGACTCCTCAATGTTCTCCCCTTCCAGTGTACCATCTGGCGAATATCTCAGGGGCTCCATTGACGATTCGTCATCGATGTCGTGGTCCTCCATCATCTGTAAATAACAATTTATGAGATCTCGAAATTCCAAGCTATACTTAAGACTAGCATAAATATTAGATCAAAACATGTATTAAGTATTTGTTTGCTAATTTGTTAGTTTTTTATTCCAAGTTTTTATACCATGTCACTTGCGTTTAGCATCCTTGCAACTCTTGCATGTGGGAATAAAGTTTCTTTGATTAATGTGACAACTATTTGGTCTTCTCAAGACAGAGTAGAATGTGCGTTCAAAAATGAACTGCAACGATACCTGGGGTGGCCCAAGTGACTCCTCAATGATCTCCCCTTCCAGTGTACCATCTGGCGAATATCTCAGGGGCTCCATTGACTATTCGTCATCGATGTCGTGGCCCTCCATCATCTGTAAATAACAATTTATGAGATCTCGAAATTCCAAGCTATGCTTAAGACTAGCATAAATATTAGATCAAAACATTTATTAAGTATTTGTTTGCTACATTGTTAGTTTTTTATTCCAAGTTTTTATACCATGTCTTGCATGTGGGAATAAAGTTTCTTTGATTAATGTGACAACTATTTGGTCTTCTCAAGACAGGTTAGAATGTACGTACAAAAATGAACTGCAACGATACCTGGGGTGGCCCAAGCGACTCCTCAATGTTCTCCCCTTCCAGTGTACCATCTGGCTAATATCTCAGGGGCTCCATTGACGATTCGTCATCGATGTCGTGGTCCTCCATCATCTGTAAATAACAATTTATGAGATCTCGAAATTCCAAGCTATGCTTAAGACTAGCATAAATATTAGATCACAACATTTATTAAGTATTTGTTTGCACATTTTTTAGTTTCTTTTTCAAAGTTTTTATACCATGTCACTTGCGTTTAGCATCCTTGCAACTCTTGCATGTGGGAATAATTTCTTTAATTGATGTGACACTTCTTTGGTCTTCTCAAGACAGGTTAGAATGTGCGTTCAAAAATGAACTGCAACGATACCTGGGGTGGCCCAAGTGTCTCCTCAATGATCTCCCCTTCCAGTGTACCATCTGGCGAATATCTCAGGGGCTCCATTGACGATTCGTCATCGATGTCGTGGCCCTCCAGCATCTGTAAATAACAATTTATGAGATCTCGAAATTCCAAGCTATGCTTAAGACTAGCATAAATATTAGATCAAAACATTTATTAAGTATTTGTTTGCTACATTGTTAGTTTTTTATTCCAAGTTTTTATACCATGTCACTTGCGTTTAGCATCCTTGCGAGTCTTGCATGTGGGAATAAAGTTTCTTTGATTAATGTGACAACTATTTGGTCTTCTCAAGACAGGTTAGAATGTGCGTACGAAAATGAACTGCAACGATACCTGGGGTGGCCCAAGTGTCTCCTCAATGTTCTCCCCTTCCAGTGTACCATCTGGCGAATATCTCAGGGGCTCCATTGACGATTCGTCATCGATGTCGTGGTCCTCCATCATCTGAAAATAACAATTTATGAGATCTCGAAATTCCAAGCTATGCTTAAGACTAGCATAAATATTAGATCAAAACATGTATTAAGTATTTGTTTGCTAATTTGTTAGTTTTTTATTCCAAGTTTTTATACCATGTCACTTGCGTTTAGCATCCTTGCAAGTCTTGCATGTGGGAATAAAGTTTCTTTGATGAATGTGACAATTATTTGTTCTTCTCAAGACAGGTGAGAATGTGCGTAAAAAAATGAACTGCAACGATACCTGGGGTGGCCCAAGTGACTCCTCAATGATCTCCCCTTCCAGTGTACCATCTGGCGAATATCTCAGGGGCTCCATTGACGATTCGTCATCGATGTCGTGGTCCTCCATCATCTGAAAATAACAATTTATGAGATCTCGAAATTCCAAGCTATGCTTAAGACTAGCATAAATATTAGATCAAAACATGTATTAAGTATTTGTTTGCTAATTTGTTAGTACTTTATTCCAAGTTTTTATACCATGTCACTTGCGTTTAGCATCCTTGCAACTCTTGCATGTGGGAATAAAGTTTCTTTGATTAATGTGACAACTATTTGGTCTTCTCAAGACAGGTTAGAATGTGCGTTCAAAAATGAACTGCAACGATACCTGGGGTGGCCCAAGTGACTCCTCAATGATCTCCCCTTCCAGTGTACCATCTGGCGAATATCTCAGGGGCTCCATTGACGATTCGTCATCGATGTCGTGGCCCTCCATCATCTGTAAATAACAATTTATGAGATCTCGAAATTCCAAGCTATGCTTAAGACTAGCATAAATATTAGATCAAAACATTTATTAAGTATTTGTTTGTTACATTGTTAGTTTTTTATTCCAAGTTTTTATACCATGTCGCTTGCGTTTAGCATCCTTGCAACTCTTGCATGTGGGAATAAAGTTTCTTTGATTAATGTGACAATTATTTAGTCTTCTCAAGACAGGTTAGAATGTGCGTACAAAAATGAACTACAACGATACCTGGGGTGGCCCAAGCGACTACTCAATGTTCTCCCCTTCCAGATTACCATCTGGCGAATATCTCAGGGGCTCCATTGACGATTCGTCATCGATGTCGTGGCCCTCCATCATCTGTAAATAACAATTTATGAGATCTCGAAATTCCAAGCTATGCTTAAGACTAGCATAAATATTAGATCAAAACATGTATTAAGTATTTGTTTGCTAATTTGTTAGTTTTTTATTCCAAGTTTTTATACCATGTCACTTGCGTTTAGCATCCTTGCAAGTCTTGCATGTGGGAATAAAGTTTCTTTGATTAATGTGACAATTATTTGTTCTTCTCAAGACAGGTTAGAATGTGCGTACAAAAATGAACTGCAACGATACCTGGGGTGGCCCAAGAGACTCCTCAATGTTCTCCCCTTCCAGTGTACCATCTGGGGAATATCTCAGGGGCTCCATTGACGATTCGTCATCGATGTCGTGGCCCTCCATCATCTGTAAATAACAATTTATGAGATCTCGAAATTCCAAGCTATGCTTAAGACTAGCATAAATATTAGATCAAAACATTTATAAAGTATTTGTTTGCTAATTTGTTAGTTTTTTTTCAAAGTTTTTATACCATGTCACTTGCGTTTAGCATCCTTGCAACTCTTGCATGTGGGAATAAAGTTTCTTTGATTAATGTGACAATTATTTGGTCTTCTCAAGACAGGTTAGAATGTGCGTACAAAAATGAACTGCAACGATACCTGGGGTGGCCCAAGCGACTCCTCAATGTTCTTCCCTTCCAGTGTACCATCTGGCGAATATCTCAGGGGCTCCATTGACGATTCATCATCGATGTCGTGGCCCTCCAGCATCTGTAAATAACAATTTATGAGATCTCGAAATTCCAAGCTATGCTTAAGACTAGCATAAATATTAGATCAAAACATTTATTAAGTATTTGTTTGCTACATTGTTAGTTTTTTATTCCAAGTTTTTATACCATGTCACTTGCGTTTAGCATCCTTGCAAGTCTTGCATGTGGGAATAAAGTTTCTTTGATTAATGTGACAACTATTTGGTCTTCTCAAGACAGGTTAGAATGTGCGTACAAAAATGAACTGCAACGATACCTGGGGTGGCCCAAGTGACTCCTCAATGTTCTCCCCTTCCAGTGTACCATCTGGCGAATATCTCAGGGGCTCCATTGACGATTCGTCATCGATGTCGTGGCCCTCCATCATCTGTAAATAACAATTTATGAGATCTCGAAATTCCAAGCTATGCTTAAGACTAGCATAAATATTAGATCAAAACATTTATTAAGTATTTGTTTGCTACATTGTTAGTTTTTTATTCCAAGTTTTTATACCATGTCACTTGCGTTTAGCATCCTTGCAAGTCTTGCATGTGGGAATAAAGTTTCTTTGATTAATGTGACAACTATTTGGTCTTCTCAAGACAGGTTAGAATGTGCGTACAAAAATGAACTGCAACGATACCTGGGGTGGCCCAAGTGACTCCTCAATGTTCTCCCCTTCCAGTGTACCATCTGGCGAATATCTCAGGGGCTCCATTGACGATTCGTCATCGATGTCGTGGTCCTCCATCATCTGAAAATAACAATTTATGAGATCTCGAAATTCCAAGCTATGCTTAAGACTAGCATAAATATTAGATCAAAACATGTATTAAGTATTTGTTTGCTAATTTGTTAGTTTTTTTTCAAAGTTTTTACACCATGTCACTTGCGTTTAGCATCCTTGCAACTCTTGCATGTGGGAATAAAGTTTCTTTGATTAATGTGACAATTATTTGGTCTTCTCAAGACAGGTTAGAATGTGCGTACAAAAATGAACTGCAACGATACCTGGGGTGGCCCAAGCGACTCCTCAATGTTCTTCCCTTCCAGTGTACCATCTGGCGAATATCTCAGGGGCTCCATTGACGATTCATCATCGATGTCGTGGCCCTCCAGCATCTGCAAATAACAATTTATGAGATCTCGAAATTCCAAGCTATGCTTAAGACTAGCATAAATATTAGATCAAAACATTTATTAAGTATTTGTTTGCTACATTGTTAGTTTTTTATTCCAAGTTTTTATACCATGTCACTTGCGTTTAGCATCCTTGCAAGTCTTGCATGTGGGAATAAAGTTTCTTTGATTAATGTGACAACTATTTGGTCTTCTCAAGACAGAGTAGAATGTGCGTTCAAAAATGAACTGCAACGATACCTGGGGTGGCCCAAGTGACTCCTCAATGATCTCCCCTTCCAGTGTACCATCTGGCTAATATCTCAGGGGCTCCATTGACGATTCGTCATCGATGTCGTGGCCCTCCATCATCTGTAAATAACAATTTATGAGATCTCGAAATTCCAAGCTATGCTTAAGACTAGCATAAATATTAGATCAAAACATTTATTAAGTATTTGTTTGCTACATTGTTAGTTTTTTATTCCAAGTTTTTATACCATGTCTTGCATGTGGGAATAAAGTTTCTTTGATTAATGTGACAACTATTTGGTCTTCTCAAGACAGGTTAGAATGTGCGTACAAAAATGAACTGCAACGATACCTGGGGTGGCCCAAGCGACTCCTCAATGTTCTCCCCTTCCAGTGTACCATCTGGCTAATATCTCAGGGGCTCCATTGACGATTCGTCATCGATGTCGTGGTCCTCCATCATCTGTAAATAACAATTTATGAGATCTCGAAATTCCAAGCTATGCTTAAGACTAGCATAAATATTAGATCACAACATTTATTAAGTATTTGTTTGCACATTTTTTAAGTTTCTTTTTCAAAGTTTTTATACCATGTCACTTGCGTTTAGCATCCTTGCAACTCTTGCATGTGGGAATAATTTCTTTAATTGATGTGACACTTCTTTGGTCTTCTCAAGACAGGTTAGAATGTGCGTTCAAAAATGAACTGCAACGATACCTGGGGTGGCCCAAGTGTCTCCTCAATGATCTCCCCTTCCAGTGTACCATCTGGCGAATATCTCAGGGGCTCCATTGACGATTCGTCATCGATGTCGTGGCCCTCCAGCATCTGTAAATAACAATTTATGAGATCTCGAAATTCCAAGCTATGCTTAAGACTAGCATAAATATTAGATCAAAACATTTATTAAGTATTTGTTTGCTACATTGTTAGTTTTTTATTCCAAGTTTTTATACCATGTCACTTGCGTTTAGCATCCTTGCGAGTCTTGCATGTGGGAATAAAGTTTCTTTGATTAATGTGACAACTATTTGGTCTTCTCAAGACAGGTTAGAATGTGCGTACAAAAATGAACTGCAACGATACCTGGGGTGGCCCAAGTGTCTCCTCAATGTTCTCCCCTTCCAGTGTACCATCTGGCGAATATCTCAGGGGCTCCATTGACGATTCGTCATCGATGTCGTGGTCCTCCATCATCTGAAAATAACAATTTATGAGATCTCGAAATTCCAAGCTATGCTTAAGACTAGCATAAATATTAGATCAAAACATGTATTAAGTATTTGTTTGCTAATTTGTTAGTTTTTTATTCCAAGTTTTTATACCATGTCACTTGCGTTTAGCATCCTTGCAAGTCTTGCATGTGGGAATAAAGTTTCTTTGATTAATGTGACAATTATTTGTTCTTCTCAAGACAGGTTAGAATGTGCGTAAAAAAATGAACTGCAACGATACCTGGGGTGGCCCAAGTGACTCCTCAATGATCTCCACTTCCAGTGTACCATCTGGCGAATATCTCAGGGGCTCCATTGACGATTCGTCATCGATGTCGTGGTCCTCCATCATCTGAAAATAACAATTTATGAGATCTCGAAATTCCAAGCTATGCTTAAGACTAGCATAAATATTAGATCAAAACATGTATTAAGTATTTGTTTGCTAATTTGTTAGTACTTTATTCCAAGTTTTTATACCATGTCACTTGCGTTTAGCATCCTTGCAACTCTTGCATGTGGGAATAAAGTTTCTTTGATTAATGTGACAACTATTTGGTCTTCTCAAGACAGGTTAGAATGTGCGTTCAAAAATGAACTGCAACGATACCTGGGGTGGCCCAAGTGACTCCTCAATGATCTCCCCTTCCAGTGTACCATCTGGCGAATATCTCAGGGGCTCCATTGACGATTCGTCATCGATGTCGTGGCCCTCCATCATCTGTAAATAACAATTTATGAGATCTCGAAATTCCAAGCTATGCTTAAGACTAGCATAAATATTAGATCAAAACATTTATTAAGTATTTGTTTGTTACATTGTTAGTTTTTTATTCCAAGTTTTTATACCATGTCGCTTGCGTTTAGCATCCTTGCAACTCTTGCATGTGGGAATAAAGTTTCTTTGATTAATGTGACAATTATTTAGTCTTCTCAAGACAGGTTAGAATGTGCGTACAAAAATGAACTGCAACGATACCTGGGGTGGCCCAAGCGACTCCTCAATGTTCTCCCCTTCCAGTGTACCATCTGGCGAATATCTCAGGGGCTCCATTGACGATTCGTCATCGATGTCGTGGCCCTCCATCATCTGTAAATAACAATTTATGAGATCTCGAAATTCCAAGCTATGCTTAAGACTAGCATAAATATTAGATCACAACATTTATTAAGTATTTGTTTGCACATTTTTTAGTTTCTTTTTCAAAGTTTTTATACCATGTCACTTGCGTTTAGCATCCTTGCAACTCTTGCATGTGGGAATAATTTCTTTAATTGATGTGACACTTCTTTGGTCTTCTCAAGACAGGTTAGAATGTGCGTTCAAAAATGAACTGCAACGATACCTGGGGTGGCCCAAGTGTCTCCTCAATGATCTCCCCTTCCAGTGTACCATCTGGCGAATATCTCAGGGGCTCCATTGACGATTCGTCATCGATGTCGTGGCCCTCCAGCATCTGTAAATAACAATTTATGAGATCTCGAAATTCCAAGCTATGCTTAAGACTAGCATAAATATTAGATCAAAACATTTATTAAGTATTTGTTTGCTACATTGTTAGTTTTTTATTCCAAGTTTTTATACCATGTCACTTGCGTTTAGCATCCTTGCGAGTCTTGCATGTGGGAATAAAGTTTCTTTGATTAATGTGACAACTATTTGGTCTTCTCAAGACAGGTTAGAATGTGCGTACAAAAATGAACTGCAACGATACCTGGGGTGGCCCAAGTGTCTCCTCAATGTTCTCCCCTTCCAGTGTACCATCTGGCGAATATCTCAGGGGCTCCATTGACGATTCGTCATCGATGTCGTGGTCCTCCATCATCTGAAAATAACAATTTATGAGATCTCGAAATTCCAAGCTATGCTTAAGACTAGCATAAATATTAGATCAAAACATGTATTAAGTATTTGTTTGCTAATTTGTTAGTTTTTTATTCCAAGTTTTTATACCATGTCACTTGCGTTTAGCATCCTTGCAAGTCTTGCATGTGGGAATAAAGTTTCTTTGATTAATGTGACAATTATTTGTTCTTCTCAAGACAGGTTAGAATGTGCGTAAAAAAATGAACTGCAACGATACCTGGGGTGGCCCAAGTGACTCCTCAATGATCTCCACTTCCAGTGTACCATCTGGCGAATATCTCAGGGGCTCCATTGACGATTCGTCATCGATGTCGTGGCCCTCCATCATCTGTAAATAACAATTTATGAGATCTCGAAATTCCAAGCTATGCTTAAGACTAGCATAAATATTAGATCAAAACATTTATTAAGTATTTGTTTGTTACATTGTTAGTTTTTTATTCCAAGTTTTTATACCATGTCGCTTGCGTTTAGCATCCTTGCAACTCTTGCATGTGGGAATAAAGTTTCTTTGATTAATGTGACAATTATTTAGTCTTCTCAAGACAGGTTAGAATGTGCGTACAAAAATGAACTACAACGATACCTGGGGTGGCCCAAGCGACTACTCAATGTTCTCCCCTTCCAGATTACCATCTGGCGAATATCTCAGGGGCTCCATTGACGATTCGTCATCGATGTCGTGGCCCTCCATCATCTGTAAATAACAATTTATGAGATCTCGAAATTCCAAGCTATGCTTAAGACTAGCATAAATATTAGATCAAAACATGTATTAAGTATTTGTTTGCTAATTTGTTAGTTTTTTATTCCAAGTTTTTATACCATGTCACTTGCGTTTAGCATCCTTGCAAGTCTTGCATGTGGGAATAAAGTTTCTTTGATTAATGTGACAATTATTTGTTCTTCTCAAGACAGGTTAGAATGTGCGTACAAAAATGAACTGCAACGATACCTGGGGTGGCCCAAGAGACTCCTCAATGTTCTCCCCTTCCAGTGTACCATCTGGGGAATATCTCAGGGGCTCCATTGACGATTCGTCATCGATGTCGTGGCCCTCCATCATCTGTAAATAACAATTTATGAGATCTCGAAATTCCAAGCTATGCTTAAGACTAGCATAAATATTAGATCAAAACATTTATAAAGTATTTGTTTGCTAATTTGTTAGTTCTTTATTCCAAGTTTTTATACCATGTCACTTGCGTTTAGCATCCTTGCAACTCTTGCATGTGGGAATAAAGTTTCTTTGATTAATGTGACAACTATTTGGTCTTCTCAAGACAGGTTAGAATGTGCGTACAAAAATGAACTGCAACGATACCTGGGGTGGCCCAAGCGACTCCTCAATGTTCTCCCCTTCCAGTGTACCATCTGGCGAATATCTCAGGGGCTCCATTGACGATTCGTCATCGATGTCGTGGCCCTCCATCATCTGTAAATAACAATTTATGAGATCTCGAAATTCCAAGCTATGCTTAAGACTAGCATAAATATTAGATCAAAACATTTATTAAGTATTTGTTTGCACATTTGTTAGTTTTTTTTTCAAAGTTTTTATACCATGTCACTTGCGTTTAGCATCCTTGCAACTCTTGCATGTGGGAATAAAGTTTCTTTGATTAATGTGACAATTATTTGGTCTTCTCAAGACAGGTTAGAATGTGCGTACAAAAATGAACTGCAACGATACCTGGGGTGGCCCAAGCGACTCCTAAATGTTCTCCCCTTCCAGTGTACCATCTGGCGAATATCTCAGGGGCTCCATTGACGATTCGTCATCGATGTCGTGGTCCTCCATCATCTGTAAATAACAATTTATGAGATCTCGAAATTCCAAGCTATGCTTAAGACTAGCATAAATATTAGATCAAAACATTTATTAAGTATTTGTTTGCTACATTGTTGGTTTTTTATTCCAAGTTTTTATACCATGTCACTTGCGTTTAGCATCCTTGCAACTCTTGCATGTGGGAATAAAGTTTCTTTGATTAATGTGACAACTATTTGGTCTTCTCAAGACAGGTTAGAATGTGCGTACAAAAATGAACTGCAACGATACCTGGGGTGGCCCAAGCGACTCCTCAATGTTCTCCCCTTCCAGTGTACCATCTGGCGAATATCTCAGGGGCTCCATTGACGATTCGTCATCGATGTCGTGGTCCTCCATCATCTGTAAATAACAATTTATGAGATCTCGAAATTCCAAGCTATGCTTAAGACTAGCATAAATATTAGATCAAAACATTTATTAAGTATTTGTTTGCACATTTGTTAGTTTTTTTTTCAAAGTTTTTATACCATGTCACTTGCGTTTAGCATCCTTGCAACTCTTGCATGTGGGAATAAAGTTTCTATGATTAATGTGACAACTATTTGGTCTTCTCAAGACAGGTTAGAATGTGCGTACAAAAATGAACTGCAACGATACCTGGGGTGGCCCAAGCGACTCCTCAATGTTCTCCCCTTCCAGTGTACCATCTGGCGAATATCTCAGGGGCTCCATTGACGATTCGTCATCGATGTCGTGGTCCTCCATCATCTGTAAATAACAATTTATGAGATCTCGAAATTCCAAGCTATGCTTAAGACTAGCATAAATATTAGATCACAACATTTATTAAGTATTTGTTTGCTAATTTGTTAGTTTTTTATTCCAAGTTTTTATACCATGTCACTTGCGTTTAGCATCCTTGCAAGTCTTGCATGTGGGAATAAAGTTTCTTTGATGAATGTGACAATTATTTGTTCTTCTCAAGACAGGTTAGAATGTGCGTAAAAAAATGAACTGCAACGATACCTGGGGTGGCCCAAGTGACTCCTCAATGATCTCCCCTTCCAGTGTACCATCTGGCGAATATCTCAGGGGCTCCATTGACGATTCGTCATCGATGTCGTGGTCCTCCATCATCTGAAAATAACAATTTATGAGATCTCGAAATTCCAAGCTATGCTTAAGACTAGCATAAATATTAGATCACAACATTTATTAAGTATTTGTTTGCTAATTTGTTAGTTTTTTATTCCAAGTTTTTATACCATGTCACTTGCGTTTAGCATCCTTGCAACTCTTGAATGTGGGAATAATTTCTTTGATTAATGTGACAACTATTTGGTCTTCTCAAGACAGGTTAGAATGTGCGTACAAAAATGAACTGCAACGATACCTGGGGTGGCCCAAGCGACTCCTCAATGTTCTCCCCTTCCAGTGTACCATCTGGCGAATATCTCAGGGGCTCCATTGACGATTCGTCATCGATGTCGTGGTCCTCCATCATCTGTAAATAACAATTTATGAGATCTCGAAATTCCAAGCTATGCTTAAGACTAGCATAAATATTAGATCAAAACATTTATTAAGTATTTGTTTGCACATTTGTTAGTTTTTTTTTCAAAGTTTTTATACCATGTCACTTGCGTTTAGCATCCTTGCAACTCTTGCATGTGGGAATAAAGTTTCTATGATTAATGTGACAACTATTTGGTCTTCTCAAGACAGGTTAGAATGTGCGTACAAAAATGAACTGCAACGATACCTGGGGTGGCCCAAGCGACTCCTCAATGTTCTCCCCTTCCAGTGTACCATCTGGCGAATATCTCAGGGGCTCCATTGACGATTCGTCATCGATGTCGTGGTCCTCCATCATCTGTAAATAACAATTTATGAGATCTCGAAATTCCAAGCTATGCTTAAGACTAGCATAAATATTAGATCACAACATTTATTAAGTATTTGTTTGCTAATTTGTTAGTTTTTTATTCCAAGTTTTTATACCATGTCACTTGCGTTTAGCATCCTTGCAAGTCTTGCATGTGGGAATAAAGTTTCTTTGATGAATGTGACAATTATTTGTTCTTCTCAAGACAGGTTAGAATGTGCGTAAAAAAATGAACTGCAACGATACCTGGGGTGGCCCAAGTGACTCCTCAATGATCTCCCCTTCCAGTGTACCATCTGGCGAATATCTCAGGGGCTCCATTGACGATTCGTCATCGATGTCGTGGTCCTCCATCATCTGAAAATAACAATTTATGAGATCTCGAAATTCCAAGCTATGCTTAAGACTAGCATAAATATTAGATCACAACATTTATTAAGTATTTGTTTGCTAATTTGTTAGTTTTTTATTCCAAGTTTTTATACCATGTCACTTGCGTTTAGCATCCTTGCAACTCTTGAATGTGGGAATAATTTCTTTGATTGATGTGACACTTTTTTGTTCTTCTCAAGACAGGTTAGAATGTGCGTAAAAAAATGAACTGCAACGATACCTGGGGTGGCCCAAGTGACTCCTCAATGATCTCCCCTTCCAGTGTACCATCTGGCGAATATCTCAGGGGCTCCATTGACGATTCGTCATCGATGTCGTGGTCCTCCATCATCTGAAAATAACAATTTATGAGATCTCGAAATTCCAAGCTATGCTTAAGACTAGCATAAATATTAGATCAAAACATGTATTAAGTATTTGTTTGCTAATTTGTTAGTACTTTATTCCAAGTTTTTATACCATGTCACTTGCGTTTAGCATCCTTGCAACTCTTGCATGTGGGAATAAAGTTTCTTTGATTAATGTGACAACTATTTGGTCTTCTCAAGACAGGTTAGAATGTGCGTTCAAAAATGCACTGCAACGATACCTGGGGTGGCCCAAGTGACTCCTCAATGATCTCCCCTTCCAGTGTACCATCTGGCGAATATCTCAGGGGCTCCATTGACGATTCGTCATCGATGTCGTGGCCCTCCATCATCTGTAAATAACAATTTATGAGATCTCGAAATTCCAAGCTATGCTTAAGACTAGCATAAATATTAGATCACAACATTTATTAAGTATTTGTTTGCACATTTTTTAGTTTCTTTTTCAAAGTTTTTATACCATGTCACTTGCGTTTAGCATCCTTGCAACTCTTGCATGTGGGAATAATTTCTTTGATTGATGTGACACTTCTTTGGTCTTCTCAAGACAGGTTAGAATGTGCGTTCAAAAATGAACTGCAACGATACCTGGGGTGGCCCAAGTGACTCCTCAATGTTCTCCCCTTCCAGTGTACCATCTGGCGAATATCTCAGGGGCTCCATTGACGATTCGTCATCGATGTCGTGGCCCTCCATCATCTGTAAATAACAATTTATGAGATCTCGAAATTCCAAGCTATGCTTAAGACTAGCATAAATATTAGATCAAAACATTTATTAAGTATTTGTTTGCTACATTGTTAGTTTTTTATTCCAAGTTTTTATACCATGTCACTTGCGTTTAGCATCCTTGCAAGTCTTGCATGTGGGAATAAAGTTTCTTTGATTAATGTGACAACTATTTGGTCTTCTCAAGACAGGTTAGAATGTGCGTACAAAAATGAACTGCAACGATACCTGGGGTGGCCCAAGTGACTCCTCAATGTTCTCCCCTTCCAGTGTACCATCTGGCGAATATCTCAGGGGCTCCATTGACGATTCGTCATCGATGTCGTGGTCCTCCATCATCTGAAAATAACAATTTATGAGATCTCGAAATTCCAAGCTATGCTTAAGACTAGCATAAATATTAGATCAAAACATGTATTAAGTATTTGTTTGCTAATTTGTTAGTTTTTTTTCAAAGTTTTTACACCATGTCACTTGCGTTTAGCATCCTTGCAACTCTTGCATGTGGGAATAAAGTTTCTTTGATTAATGTGACAATTATTTGGTCTTCTCAAGACAGGTTAGAATGTGCGTACAAAAATGAACTGCAACGATACCTGGGGTGGCCCAAGCGACTCCTCAATGTTCTTCCCTTCCAGTGTACCATCTGGCGAATATCTCAGGGGCTCCATTGACGATTCATCATCGATGTCGTGGCCCTCCAGCATCTGCAAATAACAATTTATGAGATCTCGAAATTCCAAGCTATGCTTAAGACTAGCATAAATATTAGATCAAAACATTTATTAAGTATTTGTTTGCTACATTGTTAGTTTTTTATTCCAAGTTTTTATACCATGTCTTGCATGTGGGAATAAAGTTTCTTTGATTAATGTGACAACTATTTGGTCTTCTCAAGACAGGTTAGAATGTGCGTACAAAAATGAACTGCAACGATACCTGGGGTGGCCCAAGCGACTCCTCAATGTTCTCCCCTTCCAGTGTACCATCTGGCTAATATCTCAGGGGCTCCATTGACGATTCGTCATCGATGTCGTGGTCCTCCATCATCTGTAAATAACAATTTATGAGATCTCGAAATTCCAAGCTATGCTTAAGACTAGCATAAATATTAGATCACAACATTTATTAAGTATTTGTTTGCACATTTTTTAGTTTCTTTTTCAAAGTTTTTATACCATGTCACTTGCGTTTAGCATCCTTGCAACTCTTGCATGTGGGAATAATTTCTTTAATTGATGTGACACTTCTTTGGTCTTCTCAAGACAGGTTAGAATGTGCGTTCAAAAATGAACTGCAACGATACCTGGGGTGGCCCAAGTGTCTCCTCAATGATCTCCCCTTCCAGTGTACCATCTGGCGAATATCTCAGGGGCTCCATTGACGATTCGTCATCGATGTCGTGGCCCTCCAGCATCTGTAAATAACAATTTATGAGATCTCGAAATTCCAAGCTATGCTTAAGACTAGCATAAATATTAGATCAAAACATTTATTAAGTATTTGTTTGCTACATTGTTAGTTTTTTATTCCAAGTTTTTATACCATGTCACTTGCGTTTAGCATCCTTGCGAGTCTTGCATGTGGGAATAAAGTTTCTTTGATTAATGTGACAACTATTTGGTCTTCTCAAGACAGGTTAGAATGTGCGTACAAAAATGAACTGCAACGATACCTGGGGTGGCCCAAGTGTCTCCTCAATGTTCTCCCCTTCCAGTGTACCATCTGGCGAATATCTCAGGGGCTCCATTGACGATTCGTCATCGATGTCGTGGTCCTCCATCATCTGAAAATAACAATTTATGAGATCTCGAAATTCCAAGCTATGCTTAAGACTAGCATAAATATTAGATCAAAACATGTATTAAGTATTTGTTTGCTAATTTGTTAGTTTTTTATTCCAAGTTTTTATACCATGTCACTTGCGTTTAGCATCCTTGCAAGTCTTGCATGTGGGAATAAAGTTTCTTTGATTAATGTGACAATTATTTGTTCTTCTCAAGACAGGTTAGAATGTGCGTAAAAAAATGAACTGCAACGATACCTGGGGTGGCCCAAGTGACTCCTCAATGATCTCCACTTCCAGTGTACCATCTGGCGAATATCTCAGGGGCTCCATTGACGATTCGTCATCGATGTCGTGGTCCTCCATCATCTGAAAATAACAATTTGAGATCTCGAAATTCCAAGCTATGCTTAAGACTAGCATAAATATTAGATCAAAACATGTATTAAGTATTTGTTTGCTAATTTGTTAGTACTTTATTCCAAGTTTTTATACCATGTCACTTGCGTTTAGCATCCTTGCAACTCTTGCATGTGGGAATAAAGTTTCTTTGATTAATGTGACAACTATTTGGTCTTCTCAAGACAGGTTAGAATGTGCGTTCAAAAATGAACTGCAACGATACCTGGGGTGGCCCAAGTGACTCCTCAATGATCTCCCCTTCCAGTGTACCATCTGGCGAATATCTCAGGGGCTCCATTGACGATTCGTCATCGATGTCGTGGCCCTCCATCATCTGTAAATAACAATTTATGAGATCTCGAAATTCCAAGCTATGCTTAAGACTAGCATAAATATTAGATCAAAACATTTATTAAGTATTTGTTTGTTACATTGTTAGTTTTTTATTCCAAGTTTTTATACCATGTCGCTTGCGTTTAGCATCCTTGCAACTCTTGCATGTGGGAATAAAGTTTCTTTGATTAATGTGACAATTATTTAGTCTTCTCAAGACAGGTTAGAATGTGCGTACAAAAATGAACTGCAACGATACCTGGGGTGGCCCAAGCGACTCCTCAATGTTCTCCCCTTCCAGTGTACCATCTGGCGAATATCTCAGGGGCTCCATTGACGATTCGTCATCGATGTCGTGGCCCTCCATCATCTGTAAATAACAATTTATGAGATCTCGAAATTCCAAGCTATGCTTAAGACTAGCATAAATATTAGATCACAACATTTATTAAGTATTTGTTTGCACATTTTTTAGTTTCTTTTTCAAAGTTTTTATACCATGTCACTTGCGTTTAGCATCCTTGCAACTCTTGCATGTGGGAATAATTTCTTTGATTGATGTGACACTTCTTTGGTCTTCTCAAGACAGGTTAGAATGTGCGTTCAAAAATGAACTGCAACGATACCTGGGGTGGCCCAAGTGACTCCTCAATGATCTCCCCTTCCAGTGTACCATCTGGCGAATATCTCAGGGGCTCCATTGACGATTCGTCGTCGATGTCGTGGCCCTCCATCATCTGTAAATAACAATTTATGAGATCTCGAAATTCCAAGCTATGCTTAAGACTAGCATAAATATTAGATCAAAACATTTATTAAGTATTTGTTTGCACATTTGTTAGTTTTTTTTTCAAAGTTTTTATACCATGTCACTTGCGTTTAGCATCCTTGCAACTCTTGCATGTGGGAATAAAGTTTCTTTGATTAATGTGACAACTATTTGGTCTTCTCAAGACAGGTTAGAATGTGCGTACAAAAATGAACTGCAACGATACCTGGGGTGGCCCAAGCGACTCCTCAATGTTCTCCCCTTCCAGTGTACCATCTGGCGAATATCTCAGGGGCTCCATTGACGATTCGTCATCGATGTCGTGGTCCTCCATCATCTGTAAATAACAATTTATGAGATCTCGAAATTCCAAGCTATACTTAAGACTAGCATAAATATTAGATCAAAACATGTATTAAGTATTTGTTTGCTAATTTGTTAGTTTTTTATTCCAAGTTTTTATACCATGTCACTTGCGTTTAGCATCCTTGCAACTCTTGCATGTGGGAATAAAGTTTCTTTGATTAATGTGACAACTATTTGGTCTTCTCAAGACAGAGTAGAATGTGCGTTCAAAAATGAACTGCAACGATACCTGGGGTGGCCCAAGTGACTCCTCAATGATCTCCCCTTCCAGTGTACCATCTGGCGAATATCTCAGGGGCTCCATTGACTATTCGTCATCGATGTCGTGGCCCTCCATCATCTGTAAATAACAATTTATGAGATCTCGAAATTCCAAGCTATGCTTAAGACTAGCATAAATATTAGATCAAAACATTTATTAAGTATTTGTTTGCTACATTGTTAGTTTTTTATTCCAAGTTTTTATACCATGTCTTGCATGTGGGAATAAAGTTTCTTTGATTAATGTGACAACTATTTGGTCTTCTCAAGACAGGTTAGAATGTGCGTACAAAAATGAACTGCAACGATACCTGGGGTGGCCCAAGCGACTCCTCAATGTTCTCCCCTTCCAGTGTACCATCTGGCTAATATCTCAGGGGCTCCATTGACGATTCGTCATCGATGTCGTGGTCCTCCATCATCTGTAAATAACAATTTATGAGATCTCGAAATTCCAAGCTATGCTTAAGACTAGCATAAATATTAGATCACAACATTTATTAAGTATTTGTTTGCACATTTTTTAGTTTCTTTTTCAAAGTTTTTATACCATGTCACTTGCGTTTAGCATCCTTGCAACTCTTGCATGTGGGAATAATTTCTTTAATTGATGTGACACTTCTTTGGTCTTCTCAAGACAGGTTAGAATGTGCGTTCAAAAATGAACTGCAACGATACCTGGGGTGGCCCAAGTGTCTCCTCAATGATCTCCCCTTCCAGTGTACCATCTGGCGAATATCTCAGGGGCTCCATTGACGATTCGTCATCGATGTCGTGGCCCTCCAGCATCTGTAAATAACAATTTATGAGATCTCGAAATTCCAAGCTATGCTTAAGACTAGCATAAATATTAGATCAAAACATTTATTAAGTATTTGTTTGCTACATTGTTAGTTTTTTATTCCAAGTTTTTATACCATGTCACTTGCGTTTAGCATCCTTGCGAGTCTTGCATGTGGGAATAAAGTTTCTTTGATTAATGTGACAACTATTTGGTCTTCTCAAGACAGGTTAGAATGTGCGTACAAAAATGAACTGCAACGATACCTGGGGTGGCCCAAGTGTCTCCTCAATGTTCTCCCCTTCCAGTGTACCATCTGGCGAATATCTCAGGGGCTCCATTGACGATTCGTCATCGATGTCGTGGTCCTCCATCATCTGAAAATAACAATTTATGAGATCTCGAAATTCCAAGCTATGCTTAAGACTAGCATAAATATTAGATCAAAACATGTATTAAGTATTTGTTTGCTAATTTGTTAGTTTTTTATTCCAAGTTTTTATACCATGTCACTTGCGTTTAGCATCCTTGCAAGTCTTGCATGTGGGAATAAAGTTTCTTTGATTAATGTGACAATTATTTGTTCTTCTCAAGACAGGTTAGAATGTGCGTACAAAAATGAACTGCAACGATACCTGGGGTGGCCCAAGTGACTCCTCAATGATCTCCACTTCCAGTGTACCATCTGGCGAATATCTCAGGGGCTCCATTGACGATTCGTCATCGATGTCGTGGTCCTCCATCATCTGAAAATAACAATTTATGAGATCTCGAAATTCCAAGCTATGCTTAAGACTAGCATAAATATTAGATCAAAACATGTATTAAGTATTTGTTTGCTAATTTGTTAGTACTTTATTCCAAGTTTTTATACCATGTCACTTGCGTTTAGCATCCTTGCAACTCTTGCATGTGGGAATAAAGTTTCTTTGATTAATGTGACAACTATTTGGTCTTCTCAAGACAGGTTAGAATGTGCGTTCAAAAATGAACTGCAACGATACCTGGGGTGGCCCAAGTGACTCCTCAATGATCTCCCCTTCCAGTGTACCATCTGGCGAATATCTCAGGGGCTCCATTGACGATTCGTCATCGATGTCGTGGCCCTCCATCATCTGTAAATAACAATTTATGAGATCTCGAAATTCCAAGCTATGCTTAAGACTAGCATAAATATTAGATCAAAACATTTATTAAGTATTTGTTTGTTACATTGTTAGTTTTTTATTCCAAGTTTTTATACCATGTCGCTTGCGTTTAGCATCCTTGCAACTCTTGCATGTGGGAATAAAGTTTCTTTGATTAATGTGACAATTATTTAGTCTTCTCAAGACAGGTTAGAATGTGCGTACAAAAATGAACTGCAACGATACCTGGGGTGGCCCAAGAGACTCCTCAATGTTCTCCCCTTCCAGTGTACCATCTGGGGAATATCTCAGGGGCTCCATTGACGATTCGTCATCGATGTCGTGGCCCTCCATCATCTGTAAATAACAATTTATGAGATCTCGAAATTCCAAGCTATGCTTAAGACTAGCATAAATATTAGATCACAACATTTATTAAGTATTTGTTTGCACATTTTTTAGTTTCTTTTTCAAAGTTTTTATACCATGTCACTTGCGTTTAGCATCCTTGCAACTCTTGCATGTGGGAATAATTTCTTTAATTGATGTGACACTTCTTTGGTCTTCTCAAGACAGGTTAGAATGTGCGTTCAAAAATGAACTGCAACGATACCTGGGGTGGCCCAAGTGTCTCCTCAATGATCTCCCCTTCCAGTGTACCATCTGGCGAATATCTCAGGGGCTCCATTGACGATTCGTCATCGATGTCGTGGCCCTCCAGCATCTGTAAATAACAATTTATGAGATCTCGAAATTCCAAGCTATGCTTAAGACTAGCATAAATATTAGATCAAAACATTTATTAAGTATTTGTTTGCTACATTGTTAGTTTTTTATTCCAAGTTTTTATACCATGTCACTTGCGTTTAGCATCCTTGCGAGTCTTGCATGTGGGAATAAAGTTTCTTTGATTAATGTGACAACTATTTGGTCTTCTCAAGACAGGTTAGAATGTGCGTACAAAAATGAACTGCAACGATACCTGGGGTGGCCCAAGTGTCTCCTCAATGTTCTCCCCTTCCAGTGTACCATCTGGCGAATATCTCAGGGGCTCCATTGATGATTCGTCATCGATGTCGTGGTCCTCCATCATCTGAAAATAACAATTTATGAGATCTCGAAATTCCAAGCTATGCTTAAGACTAGCATAAATATTAGATCAAAACATGTATTAAGTATTTGTTTGCTAATTTGTTAGTTTTTTATTCCAAGTTTTTATACCATGTCACTTGCGTTTAGCATCCTTGCAAGTCTTGCATGTGGGAATAAAGTTTCTTTGATTAATGTGACAATTATTTGTTCTTCTCAAGACAGGTTAGAATGTGCGTAAAAAAATGAACTGCAACGATACCTGGGGTGGCCCAAGTGTCTCCTCAATGATCTCCCCTTCCAGTGTACCATCTGGCGAATATCTCAGGGGCTCCATTGACGATTCGTCATCGATGTCGTGGCCCTCCAGCATCTGTAAATAACAATTTATGAGATCTCGAAATTCCAAGCTATGCTTAAGACTAGCATAAATATTAGATCAAAACATTTATTAAGTATTTGTTTGCTACATTGTTAGTTTTTTATTCCAAGTTTTTATACCATGTCACTTGCGTTTAGCATCCTTGCGAGTCTTGCATGTGGGAATAAAGTTTCTTTGATTAATGTGACAACTATTTGGTCTTCTCAAGACAGGTTAGAATGTGCGTACAAAAATGAACTGCAACGATACCTGGGGTGGCCCAAGTGTCTCCTCAATGATCTCCCCTTCCAGTGTACCATCTGGCGAATATCTCAGGGGCTCCATTGACGATTCGTCATCGATGTCGTGGCCCTCCAGCATCTGTAAATAACAATTTATGAGATCTCGAAATTCCAAGCTATGCTTAAGACTAGCATAAATATTAGATCAAAACATTTATTAAGTATTTGTTTGCACATTTGTTAGTTTTTTTTTCAAAGTTTTTATACCATGTCACTTGCGTTTAGCATCCTTGCAACTCTTGCATGTGGGAATAAAGTTTCTTTGATTAATGTGACAATTATTTGGTCTTCTCAAGACAGGTTAGAATGTGCGTACAAAAATGAACTGCAACGATACCTGGGGTGGCCCAAGCGACTCCTAAATGTTCTCCCCTTCCAGTGTACCATCTGGCGAATATCTCAGGGGCTCCATTGACGATTCGTCATCGATGTCGTGGTCCTCCATCATCTGTAAATAACAATTTATGAGATCTCGAAATTCCAAGCTATGCTTAAGACTAGCATAAATATTAGATCAAAACATTTATTAAGTATTTGTTTGCTACATTGTTAGTTTTTTATTCCAAGTTTTTATACCATGTCACTTGCGTTTAGCATCCTTGCAACTCTTGCATGTGGGAATAAAGTTTCTTTGATTAATGTGACAACTATTTGGTCTTCTCAAGACAGGTTAGAATGTGCGTACAAAAATGAACTGCAACGATACCTGGGGTGGCCCAAGCGACTCCTCAATGTTCTCCCCTTCCAGTGTACCATCTGGCGAATATCTCAGGGGCTCCATTGACGATTCGTCATCGATGTCGTGGTCCTCCATCATCTGTAAATAACAATTTATGAGATCTCGAAATTCCAAGCTATGCTTAAGACTAGCATAAATATTAGATCACAACATTTATTAAGTATTTGTTTGCTAATTTGTTAGTTTTTTATTCCAAGTTTTTATACCATGTCACTTGCGTTTAGCATCCTTGCAAGTCTTGCATGTGGGAATAAAGTTTCTTTGATGAATGTGACAATTATTTGTTCTTCTCAAGACAGGTTAGAATGTGCGTAAAAAAATGAACTGCAACGATACCTGGGGTGGCCCAAGTGACTCCTCAATGATCTCCCCTTCCAGTGTACCATCTGGCGAATATCTCAGGGGCTCCATTGACGATTCGTCATCGATGTCGTGGTCCTCCATCATCTGAAAATAACAATTTATGAGATCTCGAAATTCCAAGCTATGCTTAAGACTAGCATAAATATTAGATCACAACATTTATTAAGTATTTGTTTGCTAATTTGTTAGTTTTTTATTCCAAGTTTTTATACCATGTCACTTGCGTTTAGCATCCTTGCAACTCTTGAATGTGGGAATAATTTCTTTGATTAATGTGACAACTATTTGGTCTTCTCAAGACAGGTTAGAATGTGCGTACAAAAATGAACTGCAACGATACCTGGGGTGGCCCAAGCGACTCCTCAATGTTCTCCCCTTCCAGTGTACCATCTGGCGAATATCTCAGGGGCTCCATTGACGATTCGTCATCGATGTCGTGGTCCTCCATCATCTGTAAATAACAATTTATGAGATCTCGAAATTCCAAGCTATGCTTAAGACTAGCATAAATATTAGATCAAAACATTTATTTAGTATTTGTTTGCACATTTGTTAGTTTTTTTTTCAAAGTTTTTATACCATGTCACTTGCGTTTAGCATCCTTGCAACTCTTGCATGTGGGAATAAAGTTTCTATGATTAATGTGACAACTATTTGGTCTTCTCAAGACAGGTTAGAATGTGCGTACAAAAATGAACTGCAACGATACCTGGGGTGGCCCAAGCGACTCCTCAATGTTCTCCCCTTCCAGTGTACCATCTGGCGAATATCTCAGGGGCTCCATTGACGATTCGTCATCGATGTCGTGGTCCTCCATCATCTGTAAATAACAATTTATGAGATCTCGAAATTCCAAGCTATGCTTAAGACTAGCATAAATATTAGATCACAACATTTATTAAGTATTTGTTTGCTAATTTGTTAGTTTTTTATTCCAAGTTTTTATACCATGTCACTTGCGTTTAGCATCCTTGCAAGTCTTGCATGTGGGAATAAAGTTTCTTTGATGAATGTGACAATTATTTGTTCTTCTCAAGACAGGTTAGAATGTGCGTAAAAAAATGAACTGCAACGATACCTGGGGTGGCCCAAGTGACTCCTCAATGATCTCCCCTTCCAGTGTACCATCTGGCGAATATCTCAGGGGCTCCATTGACGATTCGTCATCGATGTCGTGGTCCTCCATCATCTGAAAATAACAATTTATGAGATCTCGAAATTCCAAGCTATGCTTAAGACTAGCATAAATATTAGATCACAACATTTATTAAGTATTTGTTTGCTAATTTGTTAGTTTTTTATTCCAAGTTTTTATACCATGTCACTTGCGTTTAGCATCCTTGCAACTCTTGAATGTGGGAATAATTTCTTTGATTGATGTGACACTTTTTTGTTCTTCTCAAGACAGGTTAGAATGTGCGTAAAAAAATGAACTGCAACGATACCTGGGGTGGCCCAAGTGACTCCTCAATGATCTCCCCTTCCAGTGTACCATCTGGCGAATATCTCAGGGGCTCCATTGACGATTCGTCATCGATGTCGTGGTCCTCCATCATCTGAAAATAACAATTTATGAGATCTCGAAATTCCAAGCTATGCTTAAGACTAGCATAAATATTAGATCAAAACATGTATTAAGTATTTGTTTGCTAATTTGTTAGTACTTTATTCCAAGTTTTTATACCATGTCACTTGCGTTTAGCATCCTTGCAACTCTTGCATGTGGGAATAAAGTTTCTTTGATTAATGTGACAACTATTTGGTCTTCTCAAGACAGGTTAGAATGTGCGTTCAAAAATGAACTGCAACGATACCTGGGGTGGCCCAAGTGACTCCTCAATGATCTCCCCTTCCAGTGTACCATCTGGCGAATATCTCAGGGGCTCCATTGACGATTCGTCATCGATGTCGTGGCCCTCCATCATCTGTAAATAACAATTTATGAGATCTCGAAATTCCAAGCTATGCTTAAGACTAGCATAAATATTAGATCACAACATTTATTAAGTATTTGTTTGCACATTTTTTAGTTTCTTTTTCAAAGTTTTTATACCATGTCACTTGCGTTTAGCATCCTTGCAACTCTTGCATGTGGGAATAATTTCTTTGATTGATGTGACACTTCTTTGGTCTTCTCAAGACAGGTTAGAATGTGCGTTCAAAAATGAACTGCAACGATACCTGGGGTGGCCCAAGTGACTCCTCAATGATCTCCCCTTCCAGTGTACCATCTGGCGAATATCTCAGGGGCTCCATTGACGATTCGTCGTCGATGTCGTGGCCCTCCATCATCTGTAAATAACAATTTATGAGATCTCGAAATTCCAAGCTATGCTTAAGACTAGCATAAATATTAGATCAAAACATTTATTAAGTATTTGTTTGCACATTTGTTAGTTTTTTTTTCAAAGTTTTTATACCATGTCACTTGCGTTTAGCATCCTTGCAACTCTTGCATGTGGGAATAAAGTTTCTTTGATTAATGTGACAACTATTTGGTCTTCTCAAGACAGGTTAGAATGTGCGTACAAAAATGAACTGCAACGATACCTGGGGTGGCCCAAGCGACTCCTCAATGTTCTCCCCTTCCAGTGTACCATCTGGCGAATATCTCAGGGGCTCCATTGACGATTCGTCATCGATGTCGTGGTCCTCCATCATCTGTAAATAACAATTTATGAGATCTCGAAATTCCAAGCTATACTTAAGACTAGCATAAATATTAGATCAAAACATGTATTAAGTATTTGTTTGCTAATTTGTTAGTTTTTTATTCCAAGTTTTTATACCATGTCACTTGCGTTTAGCATCCTTGCAACTCTTGCATGTGGGAATAAAGTTTCTTTGATTAATGTGACAACTATTTGGTCTTCTCAAGACAGGTTAGAATGTGCGTACAAAAATGAACTGCAACGATACCTGGGGTGGCCCAAGCGACTCCTCAATGTTCTCCCCTTCCAGTGTACCATCTGGCGAATATCTCAGGGGCTCCATTGACGATTCGTCATCGATGTCGTGGCCCTCCATCATCTGTAAATAACAATTTATGAGATCTCGAAATTCCAAGCTATGCTTAAGACTAGCATAAATATTAGATCAAAACATGTATTAAGTATTTGTTTGCTAATTTGTTGGTTTTTTATTCCAAGTTTTTATACCATGTCACTTGCGTTTAGCATCCTTGCAACTCTTGCATGTGGGAATAAAGTTTCTTTGATTAATGTGACAACTATTTGGTCTTCTCAAGACAGGTTAGAATGTGCGTACAAAAATGAACTGCAACGATACCTGGGGTGGCCCAAGCGACTCCTCAATGTTCTCCCCTTCCAGTGTACCATCTGGCGAATATCTCAGGGGCTCCATTGACGATTCGTCATCGATGTCGTGGTCCTCCATCATCTGTAAATAACAATTTATGAGATCTCGAAATTCCAAGCTATACTTAAGACTAGCATAAATATTAGATCAAAACATGTATTAAGTATTTGTTTGCTAATTTGTTAGTTTTTTATTCCAAGTTTTTATACCATGTCACTTGCGTTTAGCATCCTTGCAACTCTTGCATGTGGGAATAAAGTTTCTTTGATTAATGTGACAACTATTTGGTCTTCTCAAGACAGGTTAGAATGTGCGTACAAAAATGAACTGCAACGATACCTGGGGTGGCCCAAGCGACTCCTCAATGTTCTCCCCTTCCAGTGTACCATCTGGCGAATATCTCAGGGGCTCCATTGACGATTCGTCATCGATGTCGTGGTCCTCCATCATCTGTAAATAACAATTTATGAGATCTCGAAATTCCAAGCTATGCTTAAGACTAGCATAAATATTAGATCAAAACATTTATTAAGTATTTGTTTGCTAATTTGTTAGTTCTTTATTCCAAGTTTTTATACCATGTCACTTGCGTTTAGCATCCTTGCAACTCTTGCATGTGGGAATAAAGTTTCTTTGATTAATGTGACAATTATTTGGTCTTCTCAAGACAGGTTAGAATGTGCGTACAAAAATGAACTGCAACGATACCTGGGGTGGCCCAAGCGACTCCTCAATGTTCTCCCCTTCCAGTGTACCATCTGGCGAATATCTCAGGGGCTCCATTGACGATTCGTCATCGATGTCGTGGCCCTCCATCATCTGTAAATAACAATTTATGAGATCTCGAAATTCCAAGCTATGCTTAAGACTAGCGTAAATATTAATAAAATAAAATAAAATAAAAATTGTTTATTTCAATTACAAAAGGCTTGTTAGACACACTAATGTTGGAGATCACCTTTTAAGCAAGGAATTGCTTGTGTTAGGAGACTCCGCGCTTCCACTTATTCTTATCTTATGCAATTGAATGTAGACAATGTCAACATGCAGAAAAATTTAATAAAAGGGTAACTTAAAATTATACAATAATGAATGATGTGCAAATGAATGAGCTTTATGAATAGAAAAAGGGCCAAGACGCGCGTATACGTGTGATTATGGGTAAGAGTGTAAAGAGTGAGTGTGTGTAGTGTGTGAGTGTGTGAGTGTGTGTGGTGTGTGAGTGTGTGTAGTGTATGAGTTATAATTAGCATATTTAGTTATATGTGGTATCCTTTAATAATATCCTGCCCATATGAATATAAATACGAAAGTGTGCGTTTATTTTATTAGGCATTTATGTGTTTGTTTGCACCATTACGCCTTTACGCCAAAACGGCTGAACAAATCCGGATGAGGTTTGGCACTTAGGTGGACCATATCTGGGTTCACTGGGTTAGGACACAGAAGACTACCGACCCGACGCTTACAAGGGATCGGGATCCACTCGGATGAGACCGGAAGGCGCTGCCAGTATAAGTTTAGGTGTAAGTGCAGGCGCAAGTGTAGGTGGTAGGTTGTGAATTGTAGATTAGAGATTGTAGATTGTAGATTATTAAATAGATAGATAGATTAGCCCTGCGACAATGTCTTGGGATCGGAAGAAGCATAATAAGTCATCTTCCACTAACCATGTTCACAACAACACGTAAGCAAATAATTTGGTCATTGAAGCGTAGATACAAAAGACTCAACATCGTCGTAGGTTTTAGTTTTAAGCCATTCGATTACAGCTTTTTTACAGTCGCGGAGCTTCATGGTGTGTATACGTAGTTCTTTATTCAGTAAGTTGTATAGGTAGGACGATTGCCTTGAGTATTGTCTTTTAGCGAAAGTAGATCTAACCTTGACAGTTGGAGCGACTAAGTAGCTCCTTCTCTTTCTAGGCCTAGAGGGATCATATGGGAGGGATGTGTGCTTTTTTAGTATGAGTTGAAGCAGATAAAGTTTCCTTATAGACAAAAGATCTGACAATAGGTAGAGGCTTTGGGTAGGGAATCTATAGGGTTTAAAGAACATGACCTTGAGCAAGGATCTCTGCGCCCTCTCCAGTTCCAAATTTTTTATTTTTGTTGTCCCTCCCCAGCAAGGCAAACAGTAAGTGAGGATCGATTGGGCCAGTGATATGTATACTTGCTTCAGAAGCCGCCTTGAAACCACATGTCGCAATGCTTTAAAAGTCCAGATAATTTTCCTAACCCTTTTCATTATAAGTTCAGTGTGCATGTGCCAGGACAGGCGTTGGTCAATCAGAACCCCTAGATATTTAGTATGCTGTAACCTGTCAATTTTTACGCATGAGCAGACGGGGGTTGGGGGGTCGGGACAGTTGTGGATTTTTATTTGGAATTCATGTGACGGTTGCGAGCTATTATACTTAGTAAAGCAGATGTAGTTGGATTTAGAAGCATTTAGCGTGAGGAGACTATAATTTAGCCAAGCTGCTATCTTTGACAGGCCACATTCAGCTAGCCTTCTAACACTATCCCAAGTCTTAGCAGTGAAGACAATGGCAGTATCGTCGGCGTATGAGAATATGAGCCCGCCGTCAATCTTCATGTTGCATAGGTTATTAATGTAGATAAGGAACAAGGTCGGCCCAAGGACACTACCCTGACCGACACCGAAAGTAACGGTTGACTCGGAACTAGTGTAATTCGCGATTTTAACCGTTTGTTTGCGATTGCTCAGGTAAGATTTAAAAAGATCAAGAGCGGATCCCCTCAAACCGATGCTTTCTAGCCTATGTAAAAGTATGGGGACAGACACTGTGTCGAAGATATTAGATCAAAACATTTATTAAGTATTTGTTTGTTACATTGTTAGTTTTTTATTCCAAGTTTTTATACCATGTCACTTGCGTTTAGCATCCTTGCAACTCTTGCATGTGGGAATAAAGTTTCTTTGATTAATGTGACAATTATTTAGTCTTCTCAAGACAGGTTAGAATGTGCGTACAAAAATGAACTACAACGATACCTGGGGTGGCCCAAGCGACTACTCAATGTTCTCCCCTTCCAGATTACTATCTGGCGAATATCTCAGGGGCTCCATTGACGATTCGTCATCGATGTCGTGGCCCTCCATCATCTGTAAATAACAATTTATGAGATCTCGAAATTCCAAGCTATGCTTAAGACTAGCATAAATATTAGATCACAACATTTATTAAGTATTTGTTTGCACATTTTTTAGTTTCTTTTTCAAAGTTTTTATACCATGTCACTTGCGTTTAGCATCCTTGCAACTCTTGCATGTGGGAATAAAGTTTCTTTGATTAATGTGACAATTATTTAGTCTTCTCAAGACAGGTTAGAATGTGCGCACAAAAATGAACTACAACGATACCTGGGGTGGCCCAAGCGACTACTCAATGTTCTCCCCTTCCAGATTACTATCTGGCGAATATCTCAGGGGCTCCATTGACGATTCGTCATCGATGTCGTGGCCCTCCATCATCTGTAAATAACAATTTATGAGATCTCGAAATTCCAAGCTATGCTTAAGACTAGCATAAATATTAGATCAAAACATTTATTAAGTATTTGTTTGTTACATTGTTAGTTTTTTATTCCAAGTTTTTATACCATGTCGCTTGCGTTTAGCATCCTTGCAACTCTTGCATGTGGGAATAAAGTTTCTTTGATTAATGTGACAATTATTTAGTCTTCTCAAGACAGGTTAGAATGTGCGTACAAAAATGAACTACAACGATACCTGGGGTGGCCCAAGCGACTACTCAATGTTCTCCCCTTCCAGATTACCATCTGGCGAATATCTCAGGGGCTCCATTGACGATTCGTCATCGATGTCGTGGCCCTCCATCATCTGTAAATAACAATTTATGAGATCTCGAAATTCCAAGCTATGCTTAAGACTAGCATAAATATTAGATCAAAACATGTATTAAGTATTTGTTTGCTAATTTGTTAGTTTTTTATTCCAAGTTTTTATACCATGTCACTTGCGTTTAGCATCCTTGCAAGTCTTGCATGTGGGAATAAAGTTTCTTTGATTAATGTGACAATTATTTGTTCTTCTCAAGACAGGTTAGAATGTGCGTACAAAAATGAACTGCAACGATACCTGGGGTGGCCCAAGAGACTCCTCAATGTTCTCCCCTTCCAGTGTACCATCTGGGGAATATCTCAGGGGCTCCATTGACGATTCGTCATCGATGTCGTGGCCCTCCATCATCTGTAAATAACAATTTATGAGATCTCGAAATTCCAAGCTATGCTTAAGACTAGCATAAATATTAGATCAAAACATTTATAAAGTATTTGTTTGCTAATTTGTTAGTTCTTTATTCCAAGTTTTTATACCATGTCACTTGCGTTTAGCATCCTTGCAACTCTTGCATGTGGGAATAAAGTTTCTTTGATTAATGTGACAACTATTTGGTCTTCTCAAGACAGGTTAGAATGTGCGTACAAAAATGAACTGCAACGATACCTGGGGTGGCCCAAGCGACTCCTCAATGTTCTCCCCTTCCAGTGTACCATCTGGCGAATATCTCAGGGGCTCCATTGACGATTCGTCATCGATGTCGTGGCCCTCCATCATCTGTAAATAACAATTTATGAGATCTCGAAATTCCAAGCTATGCTTAAGACTAGCATAAATATTAGATCAAAACATTTATTAAGTATTTGTTTGCACATTTGTTAGTTTTTTTTTCAAAGTTTTTATACCATGTCACTTGCGTTTAGCATCCTTGCAACTCTTGCATGTGGGAATAAAGTTTCTTTGATTAATGTGACAATTATTTGGTCTTCTCAAGACAGGTTAGAATGTGCGTACAAAAATGAACTGCAACGATACCTGGGGTGGCCCAAGCGACTCCTAAATGTTCTCCCCTTCCAGTGTACCATCTGGCGAATATCTCAGGGGCTCCATTGACGATTCGTCATCGATGTCGTGGTCCTCCATCATCTGTAAATAACAATTTATGAGATCTCGAAATTCCAAGCTATGCTTAAGACTAGCATAAATATTAGATCAAAACATTTATTAAGTATTTGTTTGCTACATTGTTAGTTTTTTATTCCAAGTTTTTATACCATGTCACTTGCGTTTAGCATCCTTGCAACTCTTGCATGTGGGAATAAAGTTTCTTTGATTAATGTGACAACTATTTGGTCTTCTCAAGACAGGTTAGAATGTGCGTACAAAAATGAACTGCAACGATACCTGGGGTGGCCCAAGCGACTCCTCAATGTTCTCCCCTTCCAGTGTACCATCTGGCGAATATCTCAGGGGCTCCATTGACGATTCGTCATCGATGTCGTGGTCCTCCATCATCTGTAAATAACAATTTATGAGATCTCGAAATTCCAAGCTATGCTTAAGACTAGCATAAATATTAGAACAAAACATTTATTAAGTATTTGTTTGCACATTTGTTAGTTTTTTTTTCAAAGTTTTTATACCATGTCACTTGCGTTTAGCATCCTTGCAACTCTTGCATGTGGGAATAAAGTTTCTATGATTAATGTGACAACTATTTGGTCTTCTCAAGACAGGTTAGAATGTGCGTACAAAAATGAACTGCAACGATACCTGGGGTGGCCCAAGCGACTCCTCAATGTTCTCCCCTTCCAGTGTACCATCTGGCGAATATCTCAGGGGCTCCATTGACGATTCGTCATCGATGTCGTGGCCCTCCATCATCTGTAAATAACAATTTATGAGATCTCGAAATTCCAAGCTATGCTTAAGACTAGCATAAATATTAGATCACAACATTTATTAAGTATTTGTTTGCACATTTTTTAGTTTCTTTTTCAAAGTTTTTATACCATGTCACTTGCGTTTAGCATCCTTGCAACTCTTGCATGTGGGAATAATTTCTTTGATTGATGTGACACTTCTTTGGTCTTCTCAAGACAGGTTAGAATGTGCGTTCAAAAATGAACTGCAACGATACCTGGGGTGGCCCAAGTGACTCCTCAATGATCTCCCCTTCCAGTGTACCATCTGGCGAATATCTCAGGGGCTCCATTGACGATTCGTCGTCGATGTCGTGGCCCTCCATCATCTGTAAATAACAATTTATGAGATCTCGAAATTCCAAGCTATGCTTAAGACTAGCATAAATATTAGATCAAAACATTTATTAAGTATTTGTTTGCACATTTGTTAGTTTTTTTTTCAAAGTTTTTATACCATGTCACTTGCGTTTAGCATCCTTGCAACTCTTGCATGTGGGAATAAAGTTTCTTTGATTAATGTGACAACTATTTGGTCTTCTCAAGACAGGTTAGAATGTGCGTACAAAAATGAACTGCAACGATACCTGGGGTGGCCCAAGCGACTCCTCAATGTTCTCCCCTTCCAGTGTACCATCTGGCGAATATCTCAGGGGCTCCATTGACGATTCGTCATCGATGTCGTGGTCCTCCATCATCTGTAAATAACAATTTATGAGATCTCGAAATTCCAAGCTATACTTAAGACTAGCATAAATATTAGATCAAAACATGTATTAAGTATTTGTTTGCTAATTTGTTAGTTTTTTATTCCAAGTTTTTATACCATGTCACTTGCGTTTAGCATCCTTGCAACTCTTGCATGTGGGAATAAAGTTTCTTTGATTAATGTGACAACTATTTGGTCTTCTCAAGACAGGTTAGAATGTGCGTACAAAAATGAACTGCAACGATACCTGGGGTGGCCCAAGCGACTCCTCAATGTTCTCCCCTTCCAGTGTACCATCTGGCGAATATCTCAGGGGCTCCATTGACGATTCGTCATCGATGTCGTGGCCCTCCATCATCTGTAAATAACAATTTATGAGATCTCGAAATTCCAAGCTATGCTTAAGACTAGCATAAATATTAGATCAAAACATGTATTAAGTATTTGTTTGCTAATTTGTTGGTTTTTTATTCCAAGTTTTTATACCATGTCACTTGCGTTTAGCATCCTTGCAACTCTTGCATGTGGGAATAAAGTTTCTTTGATTAATGTGACAATTATTTGGTCTTCTCAAGACAGGTTAGAATGTGCGTACAAAAATGAACTGCAACGATACCTGGGGTGGCCCAAGCGACTCCTCAATGTTCTCCCCTTCCAGTGTACCATCTGGCGAATATCTCAGGGGCTCCATTGACGATTCGTCATCGATGTCGTGGCCCTCCATCATCTGTAAATAACAATTTATGAGATCTCGAAATTCCAAGCTATGCTTAAGACTAGCATAAATATTAATAAAATAAAATAAAATAAAAATTGTTTATTTCAATTACAAAAGGCTTGTTAGACACACTAATGTTGGAGATCACCTTTTAAGCAAGGAATTGCTTGTGTTAGGAGACTCCGCGCTTCCTTTTATTCTTATCTTATGCAATTGAATGTAGACAATGTCAACATGCAGAAAAATTTAATAAAAGGGTAACTTAAAATTATACAATAATGAATGATGTGCAAATGAATGAGCTTTATGAATAGAAAAAGGGCCAAGACGCGCGTATACGTGTGATTATGGGTAAGAGTGTAAAGAGTGAGTGTGTGTAGTGTGTGAGTGTGTGAGTGTGTGTGGTGTGTGAGTGTGTGTAGTGTATGAGTTATAATTAGCATATTTAGTTATATGTGGTATCCTTTAATAATATCCTGCCCATATGAATATAAATACGAAAGTGTGCGTTTATTTTATTAGGCATTTATGTGTTTGTTTGCACCATTACGCCTTTACGCCAAAACGGCTGAACAAATCCGGATGAGGTTTGGCACTTAGGTGGACCATATCTGGGTTCACTGGGTTAGGACACAGAAGACTACCGACCCGACGCTTACAAGGGATCGGGATCCACTCGGATGAGACCGGAAGGCGCTGCCAGTATAAGTTTAGGTGTAAGTGCAGGCGCAAGTGTAGGTGGTAGGTTGTGAATTGTAGATTAGAGATTGTAGATTGTAGATTATTAAATAGATAGATAGATTAGCCCTGCGACAATGTCTTGGGATCGGAAGAAGCATAATAAGTCATCTTCCACTAACCATGTTCACAACAACACGTAAGCAAATAATTTGGTCATTGAAGCGTAGATACAAAAGACTCAACATCGTCGTAGGTTTTAGTTTTAAGCCATTCGATTACAGCTTTTTTACAGTCGCGGAGCTTCATGGTGTGTATACGTAGTTCTTTATTCAGTAAGTTGTATAGGTAGGACGATTGCCTTGAGTATTGTCTTTTAGCGAAAGTAGATCTAACCTTGACAGTTGGAGCGACTAAGTAGCTCCTTCTCTTTCTAGGCCTAGAGGGATCATATGGGAGGGATGTGTGCTTTTTTAGTATGAGTTGTAGCAGATAAAGTTTCCTTATAGACAAAAGATCTGACAATAGGTAGAGGCTTTGGGTAGGGAATCTATAGGGTTTAAAGAACATGACCTTGAGCAAGGATCTCTGCGACTTCTCCAGTTCCAAATTTTTTATTTTTGTTGTCCCTCCCCAGCAAGGCAAACAGTAAGTGAGGATCGATTGGGCCAGTGATATGTATACTTGCTTCAGAAGCCGCCTTGAAACCACATGTCGCAATGCTTTAAAAGTCCAGATAATTTTCCTAACCCTTTTCATTATAAGTTCAGTGTGCATGTGCCAGGACAGGCGTTGGTCAATCAGAACCCCTAGATATTTAGTATGCTGTAACCTGTCAATTTTTACGCATGAGCAGACGGGGGTTGGGGGGTCGGGACAGTTGTGGATTTTTATTTGGAATTCATGTGACGGTTGCGAGCTATTATACTTAGTAAAGCAGATGTAGTTGGATTTAGAAGCATTTAGCGTGAGGAGACTATAATTTAGCCAAGCTGCTATCTTTGACAGGCCACATTCAGCTAGCCTTCTAACACTATCCCAAGTCTTAGCAGTGAAGACAATGGCAGTATCGTCGGCGTATGAGAATATGAGCCCGCCGTCAATCTTCATGTTGCATAGGTTATTAATGTAGATAAGGAACAAGGTCGGCCCAAGGACACTACCCTGACCGACACCGAAAGTAACGGTTGACTCGGAACTAGTGTAATTCGCGATTTTAACCGTTTGTTTGCGATTGCTCAGGTAAGATTTAAAAAGATCAAGAGCGGATCCCCTCAAACCGATGCTTTCTAGCCTATGTAAAAGTATGGGGACAGACACTGTGTCGAAGATATTAGATCAAAACATTTATTAAGTATTTGTTTGTTACATTGTTAGTTTTTTATTCCAAGTTTTTATACCATGTCACTTGCGTTTAGCATCCTTGCAACTCTTGCATGTGGGAATAAAGTTTCTTTGATTAATGTGACAATTATTTAGTCTTCTCAAGACAGGTTAGAATGTGCGTACAAAAATGAACTACAACGATACCTGGGGTGGCCCAAGCGACTACTCAATGTTCTCCCCTTCCAGATTACTATCTGGCGAATATCTCAGGGGCTCCATTGACGATTCGTCATCGATGTCGTGGCCCTCCATCATCTGTAAATAACAATTTATGAGATCTCGAAATTCCAAGCTATGCTTAAGACTAGCATAAATATTAGATCACAACATTTATTAAGTATTTGTTTGCACATTTTTTAGTTTCTTTTTCAAAGTTTTTATACCATGTCACTTGCGTTTAGCATCCTTGCAACTCTTGCATGTGGGAATAATTTCTTTGATTGATGTGACACTTCTTTGGTCTTCTCAAGACAGGTTAGAATGTGCGTTCAAAAATGAACTGCAACGATACCTGGGGTGGCCCAAGTGATTCCTCAATGATCTCCCCTTCCAGTGTACCATCTGGCGAATATCTCAGGTGCTCCATTGACGATTCGTCATCGATGTCGTGGCCCTCCATCATCTGTAAATAACAATTTATGAGATCTCGAAATTCCAAGCTATGCTTAAGACTAGCATAAATATTAGATCAAAACATTTATAAAGTATTTGTTTGCTAATTTGTTAGTTCTTTATTCCAAGTTTTTATACCATGTCACTTGCGTTTAGCATCCTTGCAACTCTTGCATGTGGGAATAAAGTTTCTTTGATTAATGTGACAATTATTTGGTCTTCTCAAGACAGGTTAGAATGTGCGTACAAAAATGAACTGCAACGATACCTGGGGTGGCCCAAGCGACTCCTCAATGTTCTCCCCTTCCAGTGTACCATCTGGCGAATATCTCAGGGGCTCCATTGACGATTCGTCATCGATGTCGTGGTCCTCCATCATCTGTAAATAACAATTTATGAGATCTCGAAATTCCAAGCTATGCTTAAGACTAGCATAAATATTAGATCAAAACATTTATTAAGTATTTGTTTGCACATTTGTTAGTTTTTTTTTCAAAGTTTTTATACCATGTCACTTGCGTTTAGCATCTTTGCAACTCTTGCATGTGGGAATAAAGTTTCTTTGATTAATGTGACAATTATTTGTTCTTCTCAAGACAGGTTAGAATGTGCGTACAAAAATGAACTGCAACGATACCTGGGGTGGCCCAAGCGACTCCTCAATGTTCTCCCCTTCCAGTGTACCATCTGGCGAATATCTCAGGGGCTCCATTGACGATTCGTCATCGATGTCGTGGCCCTCCATCATCTGTAAATAACAATTTATGAGATCTCGAAATTCCAAGCTATGCTTAAGACTAGCATAAATATTAGGTCTTTACCTATGAAATTGCCGTTCTGCAGTACTGGCCATTTCAAATCAAAATATTTTTTGTTTGGCTAAGAATTCTAATTTCAAATTAATTTTATTTTAAAAACATGGATTATTTTTTTTTCCAAAAGTAGTCATTTGTTTATTGATTAGTGTTACATTTTCATCGCATTTAAATCTTTTTCGTCATCATGGATACGTTAAAAATTCGAGTAATTATGGAATATGAGTACCGTCGTGGCAGCAACGCGGCACAAGCGGCACGCAACATCAACGACGTTTACGGAGCTAATACTACAAACCAACGCACTACCTGTTATTGGTTTGCTCGCTTCCGTTCTGGAAATTTCGACCTGAAAAATGAACCTCGCGGTCGTCCGAAGACTTTGGTCGACAATGACGAATTAAAGGCGATTGTGGAAGCTGATGATACACAATCTACGGCTGAATTAGCAGCAGCTTTCGACGTTAGCGTCAAAACAATATTGGTCCATTTGCGTCAAATTGGCAAGGTAAAAAAGCTTGACAAATGGGTGCCTCACGAACTCAATGATCGCCAGCGCGAAGTACGCGTCGAGACGTGCCTTGCACTGCTCAACAGACACACAAATGAAGGAATTTTGAACCGCATTGTTACCTGCGATGAAAAATGGATTCTGTTTGATAACCGCAAGCGCTCAGCAAGTTGGTTGGATCCTGGTTCAGCACCTAAACAATGCCCTAAACGAAAACTTACCCCAAGAAAAGTGATGGTCACTGTTTGGTGGTCTAGCGCCGGTGTGATTCAACACAGCTTCTTACCAAACGGGGTGAGCATTACTGCAGATGTGTACTGTGAAGAATTGAACACAATGATGGAGAAGCTGGCACATCTCCAACCAGCATTGGTCAATCGCTCGTCTCCGCTGCTCCTGCACGACAACGCGCGACCTCATACTGCACAGCAGACGGTCTCCAAGTTGCAAGAACTGGGGTTGGAAGCTCTCCGTCATCCGCCCTACTCACCAGACCTTGCGCCTACAGACTACTACTTTTTCCAGAATTTGGATAACTTCTTGGCGGGAAAAAAATTCAATACCCGAGAGGCAGTACAAAATGCCTTTGAAGAATTTGTTGCCTCCCGTCCAGCTGATTTCTTTAAGAAGGGCATCAATAAACTGCCACTGCGTTGGCAAAGATGCTGATTGCATGGGTGATTACTTCGATTAATACAAATAAAAAATACATGAAAAAAATTCATTTAAATTTTTTCATACAAAACGGCAATTTCATAGGTAAAGACCTATTATTAGATCAAAACATGTATTAAGTATTTGTTTGCTAATTTGTTAGTTTTTTATTCCAAGTTTTTATACCATGTCACTTGCGTTTAGCATTCTTGCAACTCTTGCATGTGGGAATAAAGTTTCTTTGATTAATGTGACAACTATTTGGTCTTCTCAAGACAGGTTAGAATGTGCGTACAAAAATGAACTGCAACGATACCTGGGGTGGCCCAAGCGACTCCTCAATGTTCTCCCCTTCCAGTGTACCATCTGGCGAATATCTCAGGGGCTCCATTGACGATTCGTCATCGATGTCGTGGTCCTCCATCATCTGTAAATAACAATTTATGAGATCTCGAAATTCCAAGCTATGCTTATGAGGTGTCAGGAATAAAAGAAACTATTTACTGATCGGAATACACGTGTTTAATAGGTGAAGACCAGATTACGACTAATACATTCTTAGATCACTACACTACACCTTCCCCGCAAAAATAAAAATAAAAATGGTTATACAATTATTTTTTTCTCAATATATGATTTAGTATTAAAGTAAGTATGTAAGTTATTACATTTCAAATATAAGATACAGGAATGCATAACATAAGATAATTGATTACATTTCATTACAATCTAAAATGATACATGATCTTCCTTACCATAACAATACCTCACACATAGCATACCATATTAAGGGAGTACAAAGTACAGTCGATTACAACAATACATTATAATAAATGCGAGTATATACTTTAACAATAATATGGTCTAGTTCTATTTTTATGAACCACAATTTGCTTAGAATTCTTCTCAATTTTTACATTCGGTGCTATATCCTCTACCACAGTATAAGGTCCAGAGTATAAACTATCTAATTTAGAACAATTTTCATTTTTTAATAACACAAGATCTCCCTTTTTATAGATTACTGGATTTATATTATTATCATACAATAGTTTCCTATGCTGTTTTCCTGTAATTAAATTATTTCTAGCGTCTTGCTGTGCTCTCTGTAATCTGAATTTTAATTCCAGGGGATAACTATCGAAATTATACAATTTATCAACATCTGAAGTTAGACTATTAGGTAAAGTACACACATGGCCAAAAACAAGTTCATAAGGAGTATACTTAGTCTCTGAATGTACTGTTATATTATAAGAAAATTGCCAATATGGTAGCCATTGACTCCACGACCTTGAATTATTTCTGCAATGAATTCTGAGATAATTGCCTAAACTTTTGTGTGCATTCTCAAGTGCGCCAATACTCTGGTGGTGATAAGCAGCGGCGAATCTCTGTTCTATATTTAAAAGTTTGCTTACCTCTTTCATTGTGGAAGAAATAAACTCTGTTCCTTTATCAGATGCAATAGTTTTGGGTATACCATACCTTAGTACGAAATGCTGTACGAATGTTCTCGCCACACTCTCGGCGGACTTTGATGTCATGGGGGCAGCAACTAAGTATTTTGTTAACTCACATTGCATCGTTAGAATGTAAGTGTAACCTTCGTCATCTTTTTCTAGAGGACCTACCACATCTAAAAATATTTTATCAAAGGAACTTGATGACGTTGTTGTAATTGAAAGTGGTTCTTTAATATGCCTGAAATGTTTATTTCTCTGACACGCATCGCATTTATTTATAAAGTCAGAGACATCTTTTTCCATACCCGGCCAGTGATAGTACTTTTTTATATTATTTAGTGTTCTCCTTATCCCTGCATGGGCGCTTGTCGGCAGCAAGTGAAAATCGTTAATAATAATTCTCCTAGTGTCTTTATTTTCTATTCGTCGTACGTCATTTATCACACAAACTCTAGGCCCCTTCCATTTCTCATTGTTACTTATTCCTTCTACAATAATTTCAATGAATTTTATATTTTGTTGATTTTTCTTTATAGTAAGTTCACTAACCTGATACTCTTTACAAAAACATTCCAATTCTTTTAACAATTCGCCTCGCGTCAATGTTAATAAAGAATTTGGATCTACATAGATTGTTAAACTTGAAGGGACGTAATAATAAACCTCATTATTTGATTCTCTATAACTTTCTTTCTTTTTTATCTTATTTAATGTCATTTTGTCTATTAGTGTAATTTCAACGTCATTGTCAGTCTTTTTAAGTATTTCAACGACATTTGGCTGCCTTGGTGCCAGTTCGTTCGTGCTATTTATATCCATTTTGTGGTCATTACTGTCAGTTTTTAACATTGCTTTTGTTTTAGATCGCGTCATAACTGTTATACAATCATTGTTAATAGTCTTTAGTTCATCTGACGTTATAATTACACGAGACAGTACATCAGCTGCCGCATTATCTTTCCCTCTCACGAATTCTATATCAAAATCATACTCTTCAAGTACAAGCCGAAATTTCATTAGTCTACTGCTAGGCTCCTTCATACCAAATAAATATATCAAAGGACGATGATCTGTTTGTATTTTAAATTTCCGGCCAAATAAATAAGGACGGAAGTATTTGACTGACCATACAATAGCCAAAAGCTCTTTTTCAATAACCGGGTAGTTCTTTTCGGCTTTGTTTAAGGTACGGCTTGCGTAAGCAATTGGTCTACCATCACCGTTACATAAAATAGAACCTATTGCATGGCCAGAGGCATCCGTTTTAAGTAGGAAAACGTTATTTTTATTGAAATTGGGATATTGCAGCAGTGGGGATGATGTCAATTTTTCCTTTAGTATTAAAAAAGAATTATTACATTCTTCAGTCCATTCAAAAGTTACATTTTTGCGACAAAGATTATTCAATGGACTAGCCAACCGTGCAAAATCAGGTATAAATTTGCGATAGTAATTCGCAAAGGCGACAAACTTTTTGACCTCATCGCAATTTTTTGGAACTGGATAATTTTGTAATACATACACTTTGGATGGGTCTGGTTTTAAACCATTAGCTGATATAACATGGCCCAAATATAGAATTTCTTTTTTTAGAAAGTCACATTTGCCTGGATTTAACTTAAGGTTTACTTTTCGTAATCTAAACATTATGTCAATAAGGTTTCTGTTATGTGAAGCCAAACTGCGTCCAAAACAAATTAAGTCATCTAAATAGACAAGACATTTTTCATAATGCAGACCAGACATTGCCACTGTCATAGCCCTTGAAAAAGAACTCGGACTGGTTTTCAAACCCATGGGAAGTCTAGTCATTTGGTATTGTCCTGAAGGGGTTACGAATGCCGTGCATGGCCTACTTTCTTTTGTAATTCCCAATTGAAAATAACTTTTATATAGGTCAAGATGGCTAAAATACACTGATCCTGATAGTGCATCAAGAATATCGGTGATATTAGGAAGAGGGAATTTGTCATCTAATATACAGTTATTAAGTTAGCGAAAGTCTATAACAAGTCTCATTTTCTTGGAGCCATCCGCACTTTCCTTTTTCGGGACAAGTAAAACAGGGCTAGCCCATTCACTGCTACATTGCTCAGTAATTTTATTATTCAGCATATCATTTATTTGTCGATCTAGCTCCTCCCGCTGTGAAAATGGTAAACGATAAGGCTTGGTATATATAGGTGAAGTATCTTGCTTTAACCGTATCTGTTGCTCTTTAATGTTAGCTACATCTAATTTGTCGCCCGAAACATGAAAAACGTCTGAAAATTTTGCGCATATACTTAATATTGATGATTTTTCCTCACCATTTAAGTGATCTAATTTTAATTGATTTAATAATTTTTTGACCCTATCTACTGTTATAGCTGACCTTTCAAAGTTACATATTTCGTAATCACGTAATTTTTCTAATTTAGGATTAAAATAATTTAAAGATATTTCTTTTTCACTAGTATTGAGAATTTGAATTGGAATTTTACCATTTACTGGTTTTCCAATACCACCAGCTAAAAAAATTCCTTCACTTAGCTCCTCGGGGACTACCACACAATCTTCAATTTCAGTAATATTAACGTAAAAAACTTTTTCACATCGTGGTGGCACCTTCATATAAATATTATGATTCAATTTGCCCAAATGTAATGGTAAGACTACATTTTCGCGTATAATTAAGGTACTAAGTTGATAATTTAGGATACATCTATGCTGGGTAAGAAAATCTTGACCCAATATACCTTCAGCATGACATGGCAGATTTTGAATAACGTAAAAATTATGTTCGAATATATTATCATTTAAAATTAATTTTAAGCAAATATATCCTTCTGATTTTATACGGCCACCAATGCCATTTATGACAATGTTTTGTTTATGGATGGGCAAATTCCATTGAGCAACCGTCTCACTTTTCACGGCCGATATACTAGCACCAGAATCTACTAACCAACTATAATCTACATTGTTATAGGGAATTTTAACATAATTACTAAATTCACATGATAGCAAATTAGGCACGAAAAAACGTATTCGTATTGCTTTCCGAAGTAGAGGGTTGAATATCGTCCCTAGTAGGTACCTCATTAAACTGCGAAGTATCTGTATTTAAAGGGTACATACCTCGGTTCTGGTATCTTCCTCTCTGCCCTCTGTATGTACCACGACCTCGGTTATTATTATTACTTGAAGACCGCTGCCACCCTTGATTAAAGTAGCCTCTGGGAGCTCGTTGATAGTTTCCTTGGGCGCCTCTCCCGCGGTAATTCGATGAATTTCTGAAAAAACGGCTCTGCGTATTCGACTCACCAGATTTTTCGTTGCTAACCACCATCATTTCACCTTCCGTCGAGTTAGCGACACCTTTACTAGATATCTGCTCCTCGTCTTTTGCCGCACGGATGACGTCTTTCAAAGTGGTATAATTTCGCGCTGCTAAAATCACACATAAATTTTTGTTACGTAAACCATTAATAAATCTATTAATAGCTAACTTTTCGTTAACCGGTTTTAGAACATCAAAAGCTTTTGTATCGCCATCGGCCTGCGAAATAGTCAGGTCAACGAACAGTTGTTCCATTTTCTTTCCGAATTCATCAATGCTACTTAATTTCTGTTCACAATTAACCATTTCTGCGTGAACAGCATTACTAGATTTTTTAGTTAGTAGGTGTAAACGCATTTCTTTAAGTAGTTCATCACAAGAGGAGTAACTTTGTTGTAAACGTAGTTTTGCACTTTCGGAAAGGCGGGTCTTCAATACAAAATTAACTAACAACTGTTCGTCATCCTTCTCTATCATAGAGGAATAAAGTTCTATTGCTGAAATAAGACCCTTTGTTATTTCCTCATCAGAATTCATTACAGGTAATAGAGCTACCGCTGTTCTCAATTGGAATTTTTCCATTTTGACAATTTTCTTTTGGGTGACACTAGAGCAAAGTTGCTTTATGCGAGCATATAAACCACTAATATCCGTACATAAGTTCTGAATTGTATTTAAATCACTGCTAGTAAATTCTTCCTTCTTAATTTGTTTCTCTAAATCCGATTTCACAGTTAAAAAATCATTATAAATAGTATTACTCTCATTCAGCTTTTTTTCAATAATATTTTGAGTTCTACGACTTGGCCCTAACTTGGTTAAATACTCCTTTATACTTATGAATTTTTCATAAATGTCTGTAAGACTATGGGCAATTACCTTCTAAATTACACAACAGGATATGCACTTTAATATTGTTGCAACGCGAACATAGTTCCGTTTAAGACGTACTTACTATTTAATAATAAATCAGGCACAAAAGTAAACTTAGTGTCTTTATGTGATAATAAAAAAAATCATTGATATCGACTGTATCAGAAAAGCTTTTCATAATTTTATACATACGCGACTCACTCGTATTTATTTAGGAACACTCGGTTTCACCATAATCGCGCACTACACCACGCTGACGCACACAAAAAAAAAAAAAAGTTATCACCGTTATCACACATCACCGGCCTTGTATGCAACTTCGGCGGTATCCTGAGCACCTCTCACCCTGGGTGCTACTCGACGAAGGGAATGTCGCAATATTTCCTGCCGCATAAGATGCCCGTGACACTTCTTGTATAGTATCAGTAGTACATAGCAAGCTCCCCCGCAGATAAATAAGGTCACAATCATAAGAAGTAATATGCTCGTAGTACTTGCATGGGCCATAAACTGGGTAATATCCGCACTATTCGATCCGCCAGCGTTTTGGGCAATCACTACCTCTTCCTTAGAGACAGATTTTCCCATTTTCGTAAATAAAAAGATTTAGTGTTTTATTGGGAAACCGGGATAACGAGCCGTAAACGGTTGTCGCGATGAATACTAGTTGCTTAATATCAGTCATCCTTGTATTTTTCCACAGCACTTAGAGAGTTTATAATACTTGCTCCTTTCATGGGCAACGGAATGCAAACATTCGCGCGCACCCGAACCGGGCCTCTGGCAGGGTCGCCATGAGGTGTCAGGAATAAAAGAAACTATTTACTGATCGGAATACACGTGTTTAATAGGTGAAGACCAGATTACGACTAATACATTCTTAGATCACTACACTACACTTAAGACTAGCATAAATATTAGATCACAACATTTATTAAGTATTTGTTTGCACATTTTTTTGGTTTCTTTTTCAAAGTTTTTATACCATGTCACTTGCGTTTAGCATCCTTGCAACTCTTGCATGTGGGAATAAAGTTTCTTTGATTAATGTGACAACTATTTGGTCTTCTCAAGACAGGTTAGAATGTGCGTACAAAAATGAACTGCAACGATACCTGGGGTGGCCCAAGCGACTCCTCAATGTTCTCCCCTTCCAGTGTACCATCTGGCGAATATCTCAGGGGCTCCATTGACGATTCGTCATCGATGTCGTGGCCCTCCATCATCTGTAAATAACAATTTATGAGATCTCGAAATTCCAAGCTATGCTTAAGACTAGCATAAATATTAGATCAAAACATTTATTAAGTATTTGTTTGCTACATTGTTAGTTTTTTATTCCAAGTTTTTATACCATGTCACTTGCGTTTAGCATCCTTGCAACTCTTGCATGTGGGAATAAAGTTTCTTTGATTAATGTGACAACTATTTGGTCTTCTCAAGACAGGTTAGAATGTGCGTACAAAAATGAACTGCAACGATACCTGGGGTGGCCCAAGCGACTCCTCAATGTTCTCCCCTTCCAGTGTACCATCTGGCGAATATCTCAGGGGCTCCATTGACGATTCGTCATCGATGTCGTGGTCCTCCATCATCTGTAAATAACAATTTATGAGATCTCGAAATTCCAAGCTATGCTTAAGACTAGCATAAATATTAGATCAAAACATTTATTAAGTATTTGTTTGCACATTTGTTAGTTTTTTTTTCAAAGTTTTTATACCATGTCACTTGCGTTTAGCATCCTTGCAACTCTTGCATGTGGGAATAAAGTTTCTATGATTAATGTGACAACTATTTGGTCTTCTCAAGACAGGTTAGAATGTGCGTACAAAAATGAACTGCAACGATACCTGGGGTGGCCCAAGCGACTCCTCAATGTTCTCCCCTTCCAGTGTACCATCTGGCGAATATCTCAGGGGCTCCATTGACGATTCGTCATCGATGTCGTGGTCCTCCATCATCTGTAAATAACAATTTATGAGATCTCGAAATTCCAAGCTATGCTTAAGACTAGCATAAATATTAGATCACAACATTTATTAAGTATTTGTTTGCACATTTTTTAGTTTCTTTTTCAAAGTTTTTATACCATGTCACTTGCGTTTAGCATCCTTGCAACTCTTGAATGTGGGAATAATTTCTTTGATTGATGTGACACTTCTTTGTTCTTCTCAAGACAGGTTAGAATGTGCGTAAAAAAATGAACTGCAACGATACCTGGGGTGGCCCAAGTGACTCCTCAATGATCTCCCCTTCCAGTGTACCATCTGGCGAATATCTCAGGGGCTCCATTGACGATTCGTCATCGATGTCGTGGTCCTCCATCATCTGAAAATAACAATTTATGAGATCTCGAAATTCCAAGCTATGCTTAAGACTAGCATAAATATTAGATCAAAACATGTATTAAGTATTTGTTTGCTAATTTGTTAGTACTTTATTCCAAGTTTTTATACCATGTCACTTGCGTTTAGCATCCTTGCAACTCTTGCATGTGGGAATAAAGTTTCTTTGATTAATGTGACAACTATTTGGTCTTCTCAAGACAGGTTAGAATGTGCGTTCAAAAATGAACTGCAACGATACCTGGGGTGGCCCAAGTGACTCCTCAATGATCTCCCCTTCCAGTGTACCATCTGGCGAATATCTCAGGGGCTCCATTGACGATTCGTCATCAATGTCGTGGCCCTCCATCATCTGTAAATAACAATTTATGAGATCTCGAAATTCCAAGCTATGCTTAAGACTAGCATAAATATTAGATCACAACATTTATTAAGTATTTGTTTGCACATTTTTTAGTTTCTTTTTCAAAGTTTTTATACCATGTCACTTGCGTTTAGCATCCTTGCAACTCTTGCATGTGGGAATAAAGTTTCTTTGATTAATGTGACAACTATTTGGTCTTCTCAAGACAGGTTAGAATGTGCGTTCAAAAATGAACTGCAACGATACCTGGGGTGGCCCAAGTGACTCCTCAATGATCTCCCCTTCCAGTGTACCATCTGGCGAATATCTCAGGGGCTCCATTGACGATTCGTCATCAATGTCGTGGCCCTCCATCATCTGTAAATAACAATTTATGAGATCTCGAAATTCCAAGCTATGCTTAAGACTAGCATAAATATTAGATCACAACATTTATTAAGTATTTGTTTGCACATTTTTTAGTTTCTTTTTCAAAGTTTTTATACCATGTCACTTGCGTTTAGCATCCTTGCAACTCTTGCATGTGGGAATAAAGTTTCTTTGATTGATGTGACACTTCTTTGGTCTTCTCAAGACAGGTTAGAATGTGCGTTCAAAAATGAACTGCAACGATACCTGGGGTGGCCCAAGTGACTCCTCAATGATCTCCCCTTCCAGTGTACCATCTGGCGAATATCTCAGGGGCTCCATTGACGATTCGTCGTCGATGTCGTGGCCCTCCATCATCTGTAAATAACAATTTATGAGATCTCGAAATTCCAAGCTATGCTTAAGACTAGCATAAATATTAGATCAAAACATTTATTAAGTATTTGTTTGCACATTTGTTAGTTTTTTTTTCAAAGTTTTTATACCATGTCACTTGCGTTTAGCATCCTTGCAACTCTTGCATGTGGGAATAAAGTTTCTTTGATTAATGTGACAACTATTTGGTCTTCTCAAGACAGGTTAGAATGTGCGTACAAAAATGAACTGCAACGATACCTGGGGTGGCCCAAGCGACTCCTCAATGTTCTCCCCTTCCAGTGTACCATCTGGCGAATATCTCAGGGGCTCCATTGACGATTCGTCATCGATGTCGTGGTCCTCCATCATCTGTAAATAACAATTTATGAGATCTCGAAATTCCAAGCTATACTTAAGACTAGCATAAATATTAGATCAAAACATGTATTAAGTATTTGTTTGCTAATTTGTTAGTTTTTTATTCCAAGTTTTTATACCATGTCACTTGCGTTTAGCATCCTTGCAACTCTTGCATGTGGGAATAAAGTTTCTTTGATTAATGTGACAACTATTTGGTCTTCTCAAGACAGGTTAGAATGTGCGTACAAAAATGAACTGCAACGATACCTGGGGTGGCCCAAGCGACTCCTCAATGTTCTCCCCTTCCAGTGTACCATCTGGCGAATATCTCAGGGGCTCCATTGACGATTCGTCATCGATGTCGTGGTCCTCCATCATCTGTAAATAACAATTTATGAGATCTCGAAATTCCAAGCTATGCTTAAGACTAGCATAAATATTAGATCAAAACATTTATTAAGTATTTGTTTGCACATTTGTTAGTTTTTTTTTCAAAGTTTTTATACCATGTCACTTGCGTTTAGCATCCTTGCAACTCTTGCATGTGGGAATAAAGTTTCTATGATTAATGTGACAACTATTTGGTCTTCTCAAGACAGGTTAGAATGTGCGTACAAAAATGAACTGCAACGATACCTGGGGTGGCCCAAGCGACTCCTCAATGTTCTCCCCTTCCAGTGTACCATCTGGCGAATATCTCAGGGGCTCCATTGACGATTCGTCATCGATGTCGTGGTCCTCCATCATCTGTAAATAACAATTTATGAGATCTCGAAATTCCAAGCTATGCTTAAGACTAGCATAAATATTAGATCACAACATTTATTAAGTATTTGTTTGCACATTTTTTAGTTTCTTTTTCAAAGTTTTTATACCATGTCACTTGCGTTTAGCATCCTTGCAACTCTTGCATGTGGGAATAAAGTTTCTTTGATTAATGTGACAACTATTTGGTCTTCTCAAGACAGGTTAGAATGTGCGTTCAAAAATGAACTGCAACGATACCTGGGGTGGCCCAAGTGACTCCTCAATGATCTCCCCTTCCAGTGTACCATCTGGCGAATATCTCAGGGGCTCCATTGACGATTCGTCATCAATGTCGTGGCCCTCCATCATCTGTAAATAACAATTTATGAGATCTCGAAATTCCAAGCTATGCTTAAGACTAGCATAAATATTAGATCACAACATTTATTAAGTATTTGTTTGCACATTTTTTAGTTTCTTTTTCAAAGTTTTTATACCATGTCACTTGCGTTTAGCATCCTTGCAACTCTTGCATGTGGGAATAAAGTTTCTTTGATTGATGTGACACTTCTTTGGTCTTCTCAAGACAGGTTAGAATGTGCGTTCAAAAATGAACTGCAACGATACCTGGGGTGGCCCAAGTGACTCCTCAATGATCTCCCCTTCCAGTGTACCATCTGGCGAATATCTCAGGGGCTCCATTGACGATTCGTCGTCGATGTCGTGGCCCTCCATCATCTGTAAATAACAATTTATGAGATCTCGAAATTCCAAGCTATGCTTAAGACTAGCATAAATATTAGATCAAAACATTTATTAAGTATTTGTTTGCACATTTGTTAGTTTTTTTTTCAAAGTTTTTATACCATGTCACTTGCGTTTAGCATCCTTGCAACTCTTGCATGTGGGAATAAAGTTTCTTTGATTAATGTGACAACTATTTGGTCTTCTCAAGACAGGTTAGAATGTGCGTACAAAAATGAACTGCAACGATACCTGGGGTGGCCCAAGCGACTCCTCAATGTTCTCCCCTTCCAGTGTACCATCTGGCGAATATCTCAGGGGCTCCATTGACGATTCGTCATCGATGTCGTGGTCCTCCATCATCTGTAAATAACAATTTATGAGATCTCGAAATTCCAAGCTATACTTAAGACTAGCATAAATATTAGATCAAAACATGTATTAAGTATTTGTTTGCTAATTTGTTAGTTTTTTATTCCAAGTTTTTATACCATGTCACTTGCGTTTAGCATCCTTGCAACTCTTGCATGTGGGAATAAAGTTTCTTTGATTAATGTGACAACTATTTGGTCTTCTCAAGACAGGTTAGAATGTGCGTACAAAAATGAACTGCAACGATACCTGGGGTGGCCCAAGCGACTCCTCAATGTTCTCCCCTTCCAGTGTACCATCTGGCGAATATCTCAGGGGCTCCATTGACGATTCGTCATCGATGTCGTGGTCCTCCATCATCTGTAAATAACAATTTATGAGATCTCGAAATTCCAAGCTATGCTTAAGACTAGCATAAATATTAGATCAAAACATGTATTAAGTATTTGTTTGCACATTTGTTAGTTTTTTTTTCAAAGTTTTTATACCATGTCACTTGCGTTTAGCATCCTTGCAACTCTTGCATGTGGGAATAAAGTTTCTATGATTAATGTGACAACTATTTGGTCTTCTCAAGACAGGTTAGAATGTGCGTACAAAAATGAACTGCAACGATACCTGGGGTGGCCCAAGCGACTCCTCAATGTTCTCCCCTTCCAGTGTACCATCTGGCGAATATCTCAGGGGCTCCATTGACGATTCGTCATCGATGTCGTGGTCCTCCATCATCTGTAAATAACAATTTATGAGATCTCGAAATTCCAAGCTATGCTTAAGACTAGCATAAATATTAGATCACAACATTTATTAAGTATTTGTTTGCACATTTTTTAGTTTCTTTTTCAAAGTTTTTATACCATGTCACTTGCGTTTAGCATCCTTGCAACTCTTGAATGTGGGAATAATTTCTTTGATTGATGTGACACTTCTTTGTTCTTCTCAAGACAGGTTAGAATGTGCGTTCAAAAATGAACTGCAACGATACCTGGGGTGGCCCAAGTGACTCCTCAATGATCTCCCCTTCCAGTGTACCATCTGGCGAATATCTCAGGGGCTCCATTGACGATTCGTCGTCGATGTCGTGGCCCTCCATCATCTGTAAATAACAATTTATGAGATCTCGAAATTCCAAGCTATGCTTAAGACTAGCATAAATATTAGATCAAAACATTTATTAAGTATTTGTTTGCACATTTGTTAGTTTTTTTTTCAAAGTTTTTATACCATGTCACTTGCGTTTAGCATCCTTGCAACTCTTGCATGTGGGAATAAAGTTTCTTTGATTAATGTGACAACTATTTGGTCTTCTCAAGACAGGTTAGAATGTGCGTACAAAAATGAACTGCAACGATACCTGGGGTGGCCCAAGCGACTCCTCAATGTTCTCCCCTTCCAGTGTACCATCTGGCGAATATCTCAGGGGCTCCATTGACGATTCGTCATCGATGTCGTGGTCCTCCATCATCTGTAAATAACAATTTATGAGATCTCGAAATTCCAAGCTATACTTAAGACTAGCATAAATATTAGATCAAAACATGTATTAAGTATTTGTTTGCTAATTTGTTAGTTTTTTATTCCAAGTTTTTATACCATGTCACTTGCGTTTAGCATCCTTGCAACTCTTGCATGTGGGAATAAAGTTTCTTTGATTAATGTGACAACTATTTGGTCTTCTCAAGACAGGTTAGAATGTGCGTACAAAAATGAACTGCAACGATACCTGGGGTGGCCCAAGCGACTCCTCAATGTTCTCCCCTTCCAGTGTACCATCTGGCGAATATCTCAGGGGCTCCATTGACGATTCGTCATCGATGTCGTGGCCCTCCATCATCTGTAAATAACAATTTATGAGATCTCGAAATTCCAAGCTATGCTTAAGACTAGCATAAATATTAGATCAAAACATGTATTAAGTATTTGTTTGCTAATTTGTTGGTTTTTTATTCCAAGTTTTTATACCATGTCACTTGCGTTTAGCATCCTTGCAACTCTTGCATGTGGGAATAAAGTTTCTTTGATTAATGTGACAACTATTTGGTCTTCTCAAGACAGGTTAGAATGTGCGTACAAAAATGAACTGCAACGATACCTGGGGTGGCCCAAGCGACTCCTCAATGTTCTCCCCTTCCAGTGTACCATCTGGCGAATATCTCAGGGGCTCCATTGACGATTCGTCATCGATGTCGTGGTCCTCCATCATCTGTAAATAACAATTTATGAGATCTCGAAATTCCAAGCTATACTTAAGACTAGCATAAATATTAGATCAAAACATGTATTAAGTATTTGTTTGCTAATTTGTTAGTTTTTTATTCCAAGTTTTTATACCATGTCACTTGCGTTTAGCATCCTTGCAACTCTTGCATGTGGGAATAAAGTTTCTTTGATTAATGTGACAACTATTTGGTCTTCTCAAGACAGGTTAGAATGTGCGTACAAAAATGAACTGCAACGATACCTGGGGTGGCCCAAGCGACTCCTCAATGTTCTCCCCTTCCAGTGTACCATCTGGCGAATATCTCAGGGGCTCCATTGACGATTCGTCATCGATGTCGTGGTCCTCCATCATCTGTAAATAACAATTTATGAGATCTCGAAATTCCAAGCTATGCTTAAGACTAGCATAAATATTAGATCAAAACATTTATTAAGTATTTGTTTGTTAATTTGTTAGTTCTTTATTCCAAGTTTTTATACCATGTCACTTGCGTTTAGCATCCTTGCAACTCTTGCATGTGGGAATAAAGTATCTTTGATTAATGTGACAATTATTTGGTCTTCTCAAGACAGGTTAGAATGTGCGTACAAAAATGAACTGCAACGATACCTGGGGTGGCCCAAGCGACTCCTCAATGTTCTCCCCTTCCAGTGTACCATCTGGCGAATATCTCAGGGGCTCCATTGACGATTCGTCATCGATGTCGTGGCCCTCCATCATCTGTAAATAACAATTTATGAGATCTCGAAATTCCAAGCTATGCTTAAGACTAGCATAAATATTAATAAAATAAAATAAAATAAAAATTGTTTATTTCAATTACAAAAGGCTTGTTAGACACACTAATGTTGGAGATCACCTTTTAAGCAAGGAATTGCTTGTGTTAGGAGACTCCGCGCTTCCACTTATTCTTATCTTATGCAATTGAATGTAGACAATGTAAACATGCAGAAAAATTTAATAAAAGGGTAACTTAAAATTATACAATAATGAATGATGTGCAAATGAATGAGCTTTATGAATAGAAAAAGGGCCAAGACGCGCGTATACGTGTGATTATGGGTAAGAGTGTAAAGAGTGAGTGTGTGTAGTGTGTGAGTGTGTGAGTGTGTGTGGTGTGTGAGTGTGTGTAGTGTATGAGTTATAATTAGCATATTTAGTTATATGTGGTATCCTTTAATAATATCCTGCCCATATGAATATAAATACGAAAGTGTGCGTTTATTTTATTAGGCATTTATGTGTTTGTTTGCACCATTACGCCTTTACGCCAAAACGGCTGAACAAATCCGGATGAGGTTTGGCACTTAGGTGGACCATATCTGGGTTCACTGGGTTAGGACACAGAAGACTACCGACCCGACGCTTACAAGGGATCGGGATCCACTCGGATGAGACCGGAAGGCGCTGCCAGTATAAGTTTAGGTGTAAGTGCAGGCGCAAGTGTAGGTGGTAGGTTGTGAATTGTAGATTAGAGATTGTAGATTGTAGATTATTAAATAGATAGATAGATTAGCCCTGCGACAATGTCTTGGGATCGGAAGAAGCATAATAAGTCATCTTCCACTAACCATGTTCACAACAACACGTAAGCAAATAATTTGGTCATTGAAGCGTAGATACAAAAGACTCAACATCGTCGTAGGTTTTAGTTTTAAGCCATTCGATTACAGCTTTTTTACAGTCGCGGAGCTTCATGGTGTGTATACGTAGTTCTTTATTCAGTAAGTTGTATAGGTAGGACGATTGCCTTGAGTATTGTCTTTTAGCGAAAGTAGATCTAACCTTGACAGTTGGAGCGACTAAGTAGCTCCTTCTCTTTCTAGGCCTAGAGGGATCATATGGGAGGGATGTGTGCTTTTTTAGTATGAGTTGAAGCAGATAAAGTTTCCTTATAGACAAAAGATCTGACAATAGGTAGAGGCTTTGGGTAGGGAATCTATAGGGTTTAAAGAACATGACCTTGAGCAAGGATCTCTGCGCCTTCTCCAGTTCCAAATTTTTTATTTTTGTTGTCCCTCCCCAGCAAGGCAAACAGTAAGTGAGGATCGATTGGGCCAGTGATATGTATACTTGCTTCAGAAGCCGCCTTGAAACCACATGTCGCAATGCTTTAAAAGTCCAGATAATTTTCCTAACCCTTTTCATTATAAGTTCAGTGTGCATGTGCCAGGACAGGCGTTGGTCAATCAGAACCCCTAGATATTTAGTATGCTGTAACCTGTCAATTTTTACGCATGAGCAGACGGGGGTTGGGGGGTCGGGACAGTTGTGGATTTTTATTTGGAATTCATGTGACGGTTGCGAGCTATTATACTTAGTAAAGCAGATGTAGTTGGATTTAGAAGCATTTAGCGTGAGGAGACTATAATTTAGCCAAGCTGCTATCTTTGACAGGCCACATTCAGCTAGCCTTCTAACACTATCCCAAGTCTTAGCAGTGAAGACAATGGCAGTATCGTCGGCGTATGAGAATATGAGCCCGCCGTCAATCTTCATGTTGCATAGGTTATTAATGTAGATAAGGAACAAGGTCGGCCCAAGGACACTACCCTGACCGACACCGAAAGTAACGGTTGACTCGGAACTAGTGTAATTCGCGATTTTAACCGTTTGTTTGCGATTGCTCAGGTAAGATTTAAAAAGATCAAGAGCGGATCCCCTCAAACCGATGCTTTCTAGCCTATGTAAAAGTATGGGGACAGACACTGTGTCGAAGATATTAGATCAAAACATTTATTAAGTATTTGTTTGTTACATTGTTAGTTTTTTATTCCAAGTTTTTATACCATGTCACTTGCGTTTAGCATCCTTGCAACTCTTGCATGTGGGAATAAAGTTTCTTTGATTAATGTGACAATTATTTAGTCTTCTCAAGACAGGTTAGAATGTGCGTACAAAAATGAACTACAACGATACCTGGGGTGGCCCAAGCGACTACTCAATGTTCTCCCCTTCCAGATTACTATCTGGCGAATATCTCAGGGGCTCCATTGACGATTCGTCATCGATGTCGTGGCCCTCCATCATCTGTAAATAACAATTTATGAGATCTCGAAATTCCAAGCTATGCTTAAGACTAGCATAAATATTAGATCACAACATTTATTAAGTATTTGTTTGCACATTTTTTAGTTTCTTTTTCAAAGTTTTTATACCATGTCACTTGCGTTTAGCATCCTTGCAACTCTTGCATGTGGGAATAAAGTTTCTTTGATTAATGTGACAACTATTTGGTCTTCTCAAGACAGGTTAGAATGTGCGTACAAAAATGAACTGCAACGATACCTGGGGTGGCCCAAGCGACTCCTCAATGTTCTCCCCTTCCAGTGTACCATCTGGCGAATATCTCAGGGGCTCCATTGACGATTCGTCATCGATGTCGTGGTCCTCCATCATCTGTAAATAACAATTTATGAGATCTCGAAATTCCAAGCTATGCTTAAGACTAGCATAAATATTAGATCAAAACATTTATTAAGTATTTGTTTGCACATTTGTTAGTTTTTTTTTCAAAGTTTTTATACCATGTCACTTGCGTTTAGCATCCTTGCAACTCTTGCATGTGGGAATAAAGTTTCTTTGATTAATGTGACAATTATTTGGTCTTCTCAAGACAGGTTAGAATGTGCGTACAAAAATGAACTGCAACGATACCTGGGGTGGCCCAAGCGACTCCTCAATGTTCTCCCCTTCCAGTGTACCATCTGGCGAATATCTCAGGGGCTCCATTGACGATTCGTCATCGATGTCGCGGTCCTCCATCATCTGTAAATAACAATTTATGAGATCTCGAAATTCCAAGCTATGCTTAAGACTAGCATAAATATTAGATCAAAACATTTATTAAGTATTTGTTTGCACATTTGTTAGTTTTTTTTTCAAAGTTTTTATACCATGTCACTTGCGTTTAGCATCCTTGCAACTCTTGCATGTGGGAATAAAGTTTCTTTGATTAATGTGACAATTATTTGTTCTTCTCAAGACAGGTTAGAATGTGCGTACAAAAATGAACTGCAACGATACCTGGGGTGGCCCAAGCGACTCCTCAATGTTCTCCCCTTCCAGTGTACCATCTGGCGAATATCTCAGGGGCTCCATTGACGATTCGTCATCGATGTCGTGGCCCTCCATCATCTGTAAATAACAATTTATGAGATCTCGAAATTCCAAGCTATGCTTAAGACTAGCATAAATATTAGGTCTTTACCTATGAAATTGCCGTTCTGCAGTACTGGCCATTTCAAATCAAAATATTTTTTGTTTGGCTAAGAATTCTAATTTCAAATTAATTTTATTTTAAAAACATGGATTTTTTTTTCCAAAAGTAGTCATTTGTTTATTGATTAGTGTTACATTTTCATCGCATTTAAATCTTTTTCGTCATCATGGATACGTTAAAAATTCGAGTAATTATGGAATATGAGTACCGTCGTGGCAGCAACGCGGCACAAGCGGCACGCAACATCAACGACGTTTACGGAGCTAATACTACAAACCAACGCACTACCTGTTATTGGTTTGCTCGCTTCCGTTCTGGAAATTTCGACCTGAAAAATGAACCTCGCGGTCGTCCGAAGACTTTGGTCGACAATGACGAATTAAAGGCGATTGTGGAAGCTGATGATACACAATCTACGGCTGAATTAGCAGCAGCTTTCGACGTTAGCGTCAAAACAATATTGGTCCATTTGCGTCAAATTGGCAAGGTAAAAAAGCTTGACAAATGGGTGCCCCACGAACTCAATGATCGCCAGCGCGAAGTACGCGTCGAGACGTGCCTTGCACTGCTCAACAGACACACAAATGAAGGAATTTTGAACCGCATTGTTACCTGCGATGAAAAATGGATTCTGTTTGATAACCGCAAGCGCTCAGCAAGTTGGTTGGATCCTGGTTCAGCACCTAAACAATGCCCTAAACGAAAACTTACCCCAAGAAAAGTGATGGTCACTGTTTGGTGGTCTAGCGCCGGTGTGATTCAACACAGCTTCTTACCAAACGGGGTGAGCATTACTGCAGATGTGTACTGTGAAGAATTGAACACAATGATGGAGAAGCTGGCACATCTCCAACCAGCATTGGTCAATCGCTCGTCTCCGCTGCTCCTGCACGACAACGCGCGACCTCATACTGCACAGCAGACGGTCTCCAAGTTGCAAGAACTGGGGTTGGAAGCTCTCCGTCATCCGCCCTACTCACCAGACCTTGCGCCTACAGACTACTACTTTTTCCAGAATTTGGATAACTTCTTGGCGGGAAAAAAATTCAATACCCGAGAGGCAGTACAAAATGCCTTTGAAGAATTTGTTGCCTCCCGTCCAGCTGATTTCTTTAAGAAGGGCATCAATAAACTGCCACTGCGTTGGCAAAGATGCTGATTGCATGGGTGATTACTTCGATTAATACAAATAAAAAATACATGAAAAAAATTCATTTAAATTTTTTCATACAAAACGGCAATTTCATAGGTAAAGACCTATTATTAGATCAAAACATGTATTAAGTATTTGTTTGCTAATTTGTTAGTTTTTTATTCCAAGTTTTTATACCATGTCACTTGCGTTTAGCATCCTTGCAACTCTTGCATGTGGGAATAAAGTTTCTTTGATTAATGTGACAACTATTTGGTCTTCTCAAGACAGGTTAGAATGTGCGTACAAAAATGAACTGCAACGATACCTGGGGTGGCCCAAGCGACTCCTCAATGTTCTCCCCTTCCAGTGTACCATCTGGCGAATATCTCAGGGGCTCCATTGACGATTCGTCATCGATGTCGTGGTCCTCCATCATCTGTAAATAACAATTTATGAGATCTCGAAATTCCAAGCTATGCTTATGAGGTGTCAGGAATAAAAGAAACTATTTACTGATCGGAATACACGTGTTTAATAGGTGAAGACCAGATTACGACTAATACATTCTTAGATCACTACACTACACCTTCCCCGCAAAAATAAAAATAAAAATGGTTATACAATTATTTTTTTCTCAATATATGATTTAGTATTAAAGTAAGTATGTAAGTTATTACATTTCAAATATAAGATACAGGAATGCATAACATAAGATAATTGATTACATTTCATTACAATCTAAAATGATACATGATCTTCCTTACCATAACAATACCTCACACATAGCATACCATATTAAGGGAGTACAAAGTACAGTCGATTACAACAATACATTATAATAAATGCGAGTATATACTTTAACAATAATATGGTCTAGTTCTATTTTTATGAACCACAATTTGCTTAGAATTCTTCTCAATTTTTACATTCGGTGCTATATCCTCTACCACAGTATAAGGTCCAGAGTATAAACTATCTAATTTAGAACAATTTTCATTTTTTAATAACACAAGATCTCCCTTTTTATAGATTTATATTATTATCATACAATAGTTTCCTATGCTGTTTTCCTGTAATTAAATTATTTCTAGCGTCTTGCTGTGCTCTCTGTAATCTGAATTTTAATTCCAGGGGATAACTATCGAAATTATACAATTTATCAACATCTGAAGTTAGACTATTAGGTAAAGTACACACATGGCCAAAAACAAGTTCATAAGGAGTATACTTAGTCTCTGAATGTACTGTTATATTATAAGAAAATTGCCAATATGGTAGCCATTGACTCCACGACCTTGAATTATTTCTGCAATGAATTCTGAGATAATTGCCTAAACTTTTGTGTGCATTCTCAAGTGCGCCAATACTCTGGTGGTGATAAGCAGCGGCGAATCTCTGTTCTATATTTAAAAGTTTGCTTACCTCTTTCATTGTGGAAGAAATAAACTCTGTTCCTTTATCAGATGCAATAGTTTTGGGTATACCATACCTTAGTACGAAATGCTGTACGAATGTTCTCGCCACACTCTCGGCGGACTTTGATGTCATGGGGGCAGCAACTAAGTATTTTGTTAACTCACATTGCATCGTTAGAATGTAAGTGTAACCTTCGTCATCTTTTTCTAGAGGACCTACCACATCTAAAAATATTTTATCAAAGGAACTTGATGACGTTGTTGTAATTGAAAGTGGTTCTTTAATATGCCTGAAATGTTTATTTCTCTGACACGCATCGCATTTATTTATAAAGTCAGAGACATCTTTTTCCATACCCGGCCAGTGATAGTACTTTTTTATATTATTTAGTGTTCTCCTTATCCCTGCATGGGCGCTTGTCGGCAGCAAGTGAAAATCGTTAATAATAATTCTCCTAGTGTCTTTATTTTCTATTCGTCGTACGTCATTTATCACACAAACTCTAGGCCCCTTTCATTTCTCATTGTTACTTATTCCTTCTACAATAATTTCAATGAATTTTATATTTTGTTGATTTTTCTTTATAGTAAGTTCACTAACCTGATACTCTTTACAAAAACATTCCAATTCTTTTAACAATTCGCCTCGCGTCAATGTTAATAAAGAATTTGGATCTACATAGATTGTTAAACTTGAAGGGACGTAATAATAAACCTCATTATTTGATTCTCTATAACTTTCTTTCTTTTTTATCTTATTTAATGTCATTTTGTCTATTAGTGTAATTTCAACGTCATTGTCAGTCTTTTTAAGTATTTCAACGACATTTGGCTGCCTTGGTGCCAGTTCGTTCGTGCTATTTATATCCATTTTGTGGTCATTACTGTCAGTTTTTAACATTGCTTTTGTTTTAGATCGCGTCATAACTGTTATACAATCATTGTTAATAGTCTTTAGTTCATCTGACGTTATAATTACACGAGACAGTACATCAGCTGCCGCATTATCTTTCCCTCTCACGAATTCTATATCAAAATCATACTCTTCAAGTACAAGCCGAAATTTCATTAGTCTACTGCTAGGCTCCTTCATACCAAATAAATATATCAAAGGACGATGATCTGTTTGTATTTTAAATTTCCGGCCAAATAAATAAGGACGGAAGTATTTGACTGACCATACAATAGCCAAAAGCTCTTTTTCAATAACCGGGTAGTTCTTTTCGGCTTTGTTTAAGGTACGGCTTGCGTAAGCAATTGGTCTACCATCACCGTTACATAAAATAGAACCTATTGCATGGCCAGAGGCATCCGTTTTAAGTAGGAAAACGTTATTTTTATTGAAATTGGGATATTGCAGCAGTGGGGATGATGTCAATTTTTCCTTTAGTATTAAAAAAGAATTATTACATTCTTCAGTCCATTCAAAAGTTACATTTTTGCGACAAAGATTATTCAATGGACTAGCCAACCGTGCAAAATCAGGTATAAATTTGCGATAGTAATTCGCAAAGGCGACAAACTTTTTGACCTCATCGCAATTTTTTGGAACTGGATAATTTTGTAATACATACACTTTGGATGGGTCTGGTTTTAAACCATTAGCTGATATAACATGGCCCAAATATAGAATTTCTTTTTTTAGAAAGTCACATTTGCCTGGATTTAACTTAAGGTTTACTTTTCGTAATCTAAACATTATGTCAATAAGGTTTCTGTTATGTGAAGCCAAACTGCGTCCAAAACAAATTAAGTCATCTAAATAGACAAGACATTTTTCATAATGCAGACCAGACATTGCCACTGTCATAGCCCTTGAAAAAGAACTCGGACTGGTTTTCAAACCCATGGGAAGTCTAGTCATTTGGTATTGTCCTGAAGGGGTTACGAATGCCGTGCATGGCCTACTTTCTTTTGAAAATGAAATGAAAAAAAATGAAAAAATATTTATTAGTTCATAAAGGGTTGTACATAATGATTGTGATTGGAGCCTCCCGTTAAGCATAGACAGCCTGTATTGGGAGACACCGCTCTTCCATAACGTTATTAATATTATGCTTAGAACCAATAAACTTGTTCTTAATTAAGTATAAAGAGTATTTTAAAAAGAGAATAGAGAAAAAAAAAAAGAAAAAATAATACTTACGAAGTTTAAACATTTTAATGATGATGTACGATTAGGAGTGTGAGTGCGCGCGTGTGTGTGTGTGTGTGTGTGTGTCATTGAGGGTGTGTGTGTGTGTATGTTTGGATGCGCGTTTGTGCCTGTGTGTGTATTTATGTGTGTGTGTGAGTATGTATGTGAGTGTATAGAATGGACGTGAGTGTTTGTGTGTCAAGTGTTGTATGTTGTAGGTATGTTTACCTGAGTGTGAAGTGTGATCTTGCCAGTTATTTTCATTCCAGCAACGCCTCGGTGTCTTCGTAGGTAAGGGTTTTTAGGATGTTGTTTAATATTTTTTTACAATCCCGTAGTTTTTCTTTATGTATATCAGTTATTTTATTAACTTTATTATATAAGTGTGCTGCACGGTTTTGGTACTGTCTACTTGCAAATTTGGTTTTTGTATGAGGGACTTCAGCGACTTTATTTTTTCTTCTTTTCACGATTGAACTGGGGTTGTAGGGTAGTAACTTATGCAACTTCAAAACAGTTTTGATTATGTATAATTTCCTTACAGACAGTAACCCACTCTCATGGTAGAGAGACTGTGTGGAGTATCTAATATTTTTAAAATACATAATTTTTATTAAAGCCCGTTGCCCACGCTCCAGGTCAATAAATTTACTTTTTGCTGCCCCTCCCCATACAGGGATGCAGTAGGTTAAGATGGACTGAACCAAGGCCATATATATTTCATTGAGAAGGTTTCTCGATAGGTCCTTTTTGTTGGGGACGCTTTTTGGTACTATGTGTCTCAAAGTCTTAAATATCCAGCACAGTTTTCTCATCCTAATATTCACTTGGTCCAGGTGAGGATACCACGACAATCTTTGATCAATCACTACTCCAAGATATTTTGTCTCTTTTACTCTTTCTATTGACGGACATTGGCAATTAGAGGAATCTTCGCAGGTGTGAACTTTGATTCTAAAATCTGGCTTTGGTTGTGTGCGATTTGAGATTGAGAAACAAATGTAGTTGGTTTTTGCTGTGTTCAGAGACAAAAGATTATTTTGAAGCCATTTAGCTATCTTAGTCATTCCTGCCTCTGCCAGAAAAGCAACTTCACTCCAGGATTTTCCGGTAAAAACGACCGCAGTGTCATCAGCATAAGAAAATACTTTTGCCTTATTTAGTCTGACGCCACTGAGGTCATTGATGTAAAGAAGAAATAGCGTAGGGCCAAGCACGCTGCCTTGAGGGACTCCAAAAGCGACATTAGCTTCTTCACTTAAGTAGTCTCCTACCTTGACCCTTTGCTTTCTGTTAGACAGGTAATTACCAAACAGTTTTAACGGGATTCCTCTCACTCCTGAAGCTTCTAGTTTATTAATCAGGATGGGAACAGACACGGTGTCAAATGCTTTTTTTAGGTCTAGGAATACGGTTATACATTTATCTCCTTTATCCATACTGTCAGCTACCAAAGAAGTGAGAGCAGTTATAGCGTTCTCAGTCGACATGCCGTGCCTAAAACCAAACTGAGTTTTGCTTAAAATTTCATATTTATCAAAGTATTTTGTTAGTCTATTATTTATCAGTTTTTCTATAATTTTTGATATAGCTGGCAGGATGGATATTGGCCTGTAGTTGCTGACATCGTCTCTGTCCCCGCCCTTATAAACTGGGATGATGACAGACCTTTTAAGTGGCTCGGGAAAAATACCATTTTTAAAGCAGAGATTAGTCAGATGCGTTACGATAGGGACAATTTCTTTGCCAATGTATTTTAAAAAATTTGTTGATATATTATCCCATCCGGGTGCACAATCAATTTTAAGGCTCGATAGTATTCTGCTTACTTCGTCATTGTCGGTGTCCAAAAGAGTAAATGAGTTAACCTGTGTATTTAAAGTTTTAGGTGTGCCAGTATGATTTGAATGTTTTTGAATTTTTTCTGCTAAGTCTTTGCCAATGTTCGTGAAATAATTATTTGTAAAGTTAACTGAGTCAGAGGGACTTGATTTGATATTCAGTAATTCAATGTTCGGGCTTTTGGAATTATTAGTGTAGGTTATAGATTTAATGTTTTTCCATAGTAATTTATTATTATTTACTGATTTACCTAGAAGCTCTCGTTCATATTTTCTTTTTAATTTTTTGATCAAATTATTACAATGATTGCGGTATCGACGGTAGGTTATTTTTAATATTTCATTAAATGGCTCGCTTCGAGTTTTTTGCTGTAGTTTATTGCGATTTTTAATGCATCTTAAAATCCCGGTGGTTATCCATGGCTTAATTGTACGCTTGCTGTTAGGTATAGTTTTAGTAATAGTGCTAATCTGTAAAGATTCAGTAAGTTTAGTTAGTAGTAGTTGAGTTAATTGGTCAGGATCGTCACAGAATAGTAAGTCTGCTATTTTATTATCCATAAGATATTTTAGGGCCCGCTCGAAATCAACAGTTGTAGTTGTTTTATTTATAATTCGCTTAGTTTTTATTTTAGATAAACATAAAAATGTTGTGTAATGATCGGTTATAGTAGTGTGGAGAATAGCGATATATGCCAATGTTTTTTTTCTGTTTATTTTAATCATAAAATGATCCAAACAGTTCGCTTCACGTGTAGGAAGTACGTGCCCCGGAAGTATACCATGCAGTGACAGCATGTTTAAATAGTTAGCTCTATTATTATAAACGTAAGCTGGATCATTGTCCTTAGGTATGAGATTGATGTTAATATCCCCCGCTATTATGACATTTTGATTTGATTTTAAAGTATTTAGGTGTGAGTTGAGAGAGTCAATGAAGCTCTCTGTATTTGTGTTAGAAGGTGAGCGGTAAATACATAGCACAATATTATCCAGTACCTCCAACTCGAGACACGAAGCTTGCGTCAAGCATATTTCTCTCACTTTAGCCTTTAAAGATTTTCTTACATAGATCACTACGCCGTCATTTTGGTTTAGCTTACGATTAGTCGCGAAGCAATGGTAGTTATTAATTTGCGGGATAGGTTTTTTAGAGTCAAGCCTACATTCTGTGAGTATTAAAATGTCTGATTCAAATTTTAGACTTGCTAAAAACACTGTCAGGTCGTCAAAATTGCAGTAGATACTCCTTATATTTTGGGATATAATAGTCATGTCATTTTTATTTATGTTAATATGCTTATGTAAATTTGTACAACTACATTGATAAGTGCGGGCAATTTCAATATCATCTATGTCCGTTACTGTTTGTAATGTGCTATCCATTAAATATTTTAAAATTTCTAGTCAACAAAACCTGGTACGTATACAATTTGTTATTAGTAGTTTCATTATATTTTATGCAAGTGTTACATTTATTGAATAATTTAAACTCCCAGTTACACTGTGTTGAAATTACTTCACTTGAAGACGTGCAAGAATGTAAGTTACTAAGTGTGCAGTGTGTATAGTGTATGTTTGTGTGTTTATAAAAGTTGAATGTTTTAAACTCTGTGTAAGTTACAATTTCTACAAATTGTGGCAAGAAATAGTGAATTAACAGTTTAACATAATTAGTCATGAATTTTACCAGTAGACAATATAAAGTAAGAATCGTTTGTCTTATATCTATAATAGAAAACATAATAATTGGTATAGGAGCATAAGTCCAGCCAAATTGGCAGCCATATACTAATACTAGTCAATTACCCACAATCAGTTTGTGAACTTGCTCCTCACTTCTAATTGTTACGGTTGGAGACTGCTCGTCTTTCTTTACATAAACCTTTCCATACGCCGTCCAGCAAAATTTATAGGCTCCAGATTTAGTTAAATCTCTGGCCAGGAAGTGAAGACGGGAGCCCTTAGCGGTAAGGTGCTCGGACAGGTAAATTGGGGTATCTTCAAGTGTTGTGTATCCCAGTTGTTTACATGTTAATTTATGTTTATGAGTTTTATTAAAAGACTTACTCTTTTTTAAAACTTCGGTTTTCAAGATAGTGGAGCTTGTTTCGACAATAATGGGTTGATTTTGACTTTCGCTGTTTTTCCCACGTAGTCTGTAAATGTCCTTCACATCAGATTTTAGAAAATTACATTCCAAGTTACGAGCTAAACAGACCATCATCTCCAAGAGGTCCTCCTTAGTTTCATTACTCCGTTTAGGGACGTTTTTGATAACAAGGTTCGGTTTCCGAGTTCCAATCTGAATCTCTTCTATTTTGTTTTCCAAAATCGATATATATTTCTTATCCTCTCTATTCTGGTTTTCTAGTTGAGCAATTTTTTTATTGAGGTCCTCATTTTGAGCTGTGAGAAAGGTAATGGAATTTTCGATCTTGATATTTGATTTCTGTATTTCACTTAAGGTAGACGTAATAGTTCGTATTTCGTTGGTCTGTTTTGTGGAAAAAATAGCCATCATCTCCTTTATTTCTTTTCTGAGCTCGTCCAATTGTTCACAAAAATACGTTTCTTCGCGGCTTCTTTTTGTACGTTGGAATACATAGTTAGGCGGTGTTTTAGATACATCTATCCCTGCTTGGTCAATTTTAGGTTCTGACGCAGATTTATTCAGAGATGAATCCATATTATTATCGCCTGAGTATAACAAGTGAATACCGAAGGGTAGATAGCAGCTGTATTGTGATAATCCGGAGCGCACTTCCCTTATAGGTCGCTTTTCTAATTAGCTGCTAATGAGGTTAATATATTTGCATGCAATTGGGTAAAGTTGTCATTCACTAATGAGGGGGCGGAGATTGCTATGCAGGTGTCCTCCAAACGCAGATCCTTGGAGGCGTGCCCTTGGCGCGTGCGCTTAGACGGGGAGGAGCGTATGCGCAGATTTTTTAATGATGTAACTATTCTTACTTATTTTTTTTTTCCTTGTGGGTGGGGCCAAAGTACCAGGCGCGCAGCTGTGAGTTCTGCTATTACAAGTGAGTCGTCCTCGTACACTTCTTCACATTTTATGCACTCCTATTATTTTGTACGAATTAAATTTTATCAAAATTTATTTAAATATTACGAAAACAGTTCGGTACAGATCAGTGGACACGTTTACACCTCACGGCGGTCCGGGGGGAAGAGGATAGGCGTCCAAAACAAATTAAGTCATCTAAATAGACAAGACATTTTTCATAATGCAGACCAGACATTGCCACTGTCATAGCCCTTGAAAAAGAACTCGGACTGGTTTTCAAACCCATGGGAAGTCTAGTCATTTGGTATTGTCCTGAAGGGGTTACGAATGCCGTGCATGGCCTACTTTCTTTTGTAATTCCCAATTGAAAATAACTTTTATATAGGTCAAGATGGCTAAAATACACTGATCCTGATAGTGCATCAAGAATATCGGTGATATTAGGAAGAGGGAATTTGTCATCTAATATACAGTTATTAAGTTAGCGAAAGTCTATAACAAGTCTCATTTTCTTGGAGCCATCCGCACTTTCCTTTTTCGGGACAAGTAAAACAGGGCTAGCCCATTCACTGCTACATTGCTCAGTAATTTTATTATTCAGCATATCATTTATTTGTCGATCTAGCTCCTCCCGCTGTGAAAATGGTAAACGATAAGGCTTGGTATATATAGGTGAAGTATCTTGCTTTAACCGTATCTGTTGCTCTTTAATGTTAGCTACATCTAATTTGTCGCCCGAAACATGAAAAACGTCTGAAAATTTTGCGCATATACTTAATATTGATGATTTTTCCTCACCATTTAAGTGATCTAATTTTAATTGATTTAATAATTTTTTGACCCTATCTACTGTTATAGCTGACCTTTCAAAGTTACATATTTCGTAATCACGTAATTTTTCTAATTTAGGATTAAAATAATTTAAAGATATTTCTTTTTCACTAGTATTGAGAATTTGAATTGGAATTTTACCATTTACTGGTTTTCCAATACCACCAGCTAAAAAAATTCCTTCACTTAGCTCCTCGGGGACTACCACACAATCTTCAATTTCAGTAATATTAACGTAAAAAACTTTTTCACATCGTGGTGGCACCTTCATATAAATATTATGATTCAATTTGCCCAAATGTAATGGTAAGACTACATTTTCGCGTATAATTAAGGTACTAAGTTGATAATTTAGGATACATCTATGCTGGGTAAGAAAATCTTGACCCAATATACCTTCAGCATGACATGGCAGATTTTGAATAACGTAAAAATTATGTTCGAATATATTATCATTTAAAATTAATTTTAAGCAAATATATCCTTCTGATTTTATACGGCCACCAATGCCATTTATGACAATGTTTTGTTTATGGATGGGCAAATTCCATTGAGCAACCGTCTCACTTTTCACGGCCGATATACTAGCACCAGAATCTACTAACCAACTATAATCTACATTGTTATAGGGAATTTTAACATAATTACTAAATTCACATGATAGCAAATTAGGCACGAAAAAACGTATTCGTATTGCTTTCCGAAGTAGAGGGTTGAATATCGTCCCTAGTAGGTACCTCATTAAACTGCGAAGTATCTGTATTTAAAGGGTACATACCTCGGTTCTGGTATCTTCCTCTCTGCCCTCTGTATGTACCACGACCTCGGTTATTATTATTACTTGAAGACCGCTGCCACCCTTGATTAAAGTAGCCTCTGGGAGCTCGTTGATAGTTTCCTTGGGCGCCTCTCCCGCGGTAATTCGATGAATTTCTGAAAAAACGGCTCTGCGTATTCGACTCACCAGATTTTTCGTTGCTAACCACCATCATTTCACCTTCCGTCGAGTTAGCGACACCTTTACTAGATATCTGCTCCTCGTCTTTTGCCGCACGGATGACGTCTTTCAAAGTGGTATAATTTCGCGCTGCTAAAATCACACATAAATTTTTGTTACGTAAACCATTAATAAATCTATTAATAGCTAACTTTTCGTTAACCGGTTTTAGAACATCAAAAACTTTTGTATCGCCATCGGCCTGCGAAATAGTCAGGTCAACGAACAGTTGTTCCATTTTCTTTCCGAATTCATCAATGCTACTTAATTTCTGTTCACAATTAACCATTTCTGCGTGAACAGCATTACTAGATTTTTTAGTTAGTAGGTGTAAACGCATTTCTTTAAGTAGTTCATCACAAGAGGAGTAACTTTGTTGTAAACGTAGTTTTGCACTTTCGGAAAGGCGGGTCTTCAATACAAAATTAACTAACAACTGTTCGTCATCCTTCTCTATCATAGAGGAATAAAGTTCTATTGCTGAAATAAGACCCTTTGTTATTTCCTCATCAGAATTCATTACAGGTAATAGAGCTACCGCTGTTCTCAATTGGAATTTTTCCATTTTGACAATTTTCTTTTGGGTGACACTAGAGCAAAGTTGCTTTATGCGAGCATATAAACCACTAATATCCGTACATAAGTTCTGAATTGTATTTAAATCACTGCTAGTAAATTCTTCCTTCTTAATTTGTTTCTCTAAATCCGATTTCACAGTTAAAAAATCATTATAAATAGTATTACTCTCATTCAGCTTTTTTTCAATAATATTTTGAGTTCTACGACTTGGCCCTAACTTGGTTAAATACTCCTTTATACTTATGAATTTTTCATAAATGTCTGTAAGACTATGGGCAATTACCTTCTAAATTACACAACAGGATATGCACTTTAATATTGTTGCAACGCGAACATAGTTCCGTTTAAGACGTACTTACTATTTAATAATAAATCAGGCACAAAAGTAAACTTAGTGTCTTTATGTGATAATAAAAAAAATCATTGATATCGACTGTATCAGAAAAGCTTTTCATAATTTTATACATACGCGACTCACTCGTATTTATTTAGGAACACTCGGTTTCACCATAATCGCGCACTACACCACGCTGACGCACACAAAAAAAAAAAAAAAGTTATCACCGTTATCACACATCACCGGCCTTGTATGCAACTTCGGCGGTATCCTGAGCACCTCTCACCCTGGGTGCTACTCGACGAAGGGAATGTCGCAATATTTCCTGCCGCATAAGATGCCCGTGACACTTCTTGTATAGTATCAGTAGTACATAGCAAGCTCCCCCGCAGATAAATAAGGTCACAATCATAAGAAGTAATATGCTCGTAGTACTTGCATGGGCCATAAACTGGGTAATATCCGCACTATTCGATCCGCCAGCGTTTTGGGCAATCACTACCTCTTCCTTAGAGACAGATTTTCCCATTTTCGTAAATAAAAAGATTTAGTGTTTTATTGGGAAACCGGGATAACGAGCCGTAAACGGTTGTCGCGATGAATACTAGTTGCTTAATATCAGTCATCCTTGTATTTTTCCACAGCACTTAGAGAGTTTATAATACTTGCTCCTTTCATGGGCAACGGAATGCAAACATTCGCGCGCACCCGAACCGGGCCTCTGGCAGGGTCGCCATGAGGTGTCAGGAATAAAAGAAACTATTTACTGATCGGAATACACGTGTTTAATAGGTGAAGACCAGATTACGACTAATACATTCTTAGATCACTACACTACACTTAAGACTAGCATAAATATTAGATCACAACATTTATTAAGTATTTGTTTGCACATTTTTTAGTTTCTTTTTCAAAGTTTTTATACCATGTCACTTGCGTTTAGCATCCTTGCAACTCTTGCATGTGGGAATAAAGTTTCTTTGATTAATGTGACAACTATTTGGTCTTCTCAAGACAGGTTAGAATGTGCGTACAAAAATGAACTGCAACGATACCTGGGGTGGCCCAAGCGACTCCTCAATGTTCTCCCCTTCCAGTGTACCATCTGGCGAATATCTCAGGGGCTCCATTGACGATTCGTCATCGATGTCGTGGCCCTCCATCATCTGTAAATAACAATTTATGAGATCTCGAAATTCCAAGCTATGCTTAAGACTAGCATAAATATTAGATCAAAACATTTATTAAGTATTTGTTTGCTACATTGTTAGTTTTTTATTCCAAGTTTTTATACCATGTCACTTGCGTTTAGCATCCTTGCAACTCTTGCATGTGGGAATAAAGTTTCTTTGATTAATGTGACAACTATTTGGTCTTCTCAAGACAGGTTAGAATGTGCGTACAAAAATGAACTGCAACGATACCTGGGGTGGCCCAAGCGACTCCTCAATGTTCTCCCCTTCCAGTGTACCATCTGGCGAATATCTCAGGGGCTCCATTGACGATTCGTCATCGATGTCGTGGCCCTCCATCATCTGTAAATAACAATTTATGAGATCTCGAAATTCCAAGCTATGCTTAAGACTAGCATAAATATTAGATCAAAACATTTATTAAGTATTTGTTTGCACATTTGTTAGTTTTTTTTTCAAAGTTTTTATACCATGTCACTTGCGTTTAGCATCCTTGCAACTCTTGCATGTGGGAATAAAGTTTCTATGATTAATGTGACAACTATTTGGTCTTCTCAAGACAGGTTAGAATGTGCGTACAAAAATGAACTGCAACGATACCTGGGGTGGCCCAAGCGACTCCTCAATGTTCTCCCCTTCCAGTGTACCATCTGGCGAATATCTCAGGGGCTCCATTGACGATTCGTCATCGATGTCGTGGTCCTCCATCATCTGTAAATAAAAATTTATGAGATCTCGAAATTCCAAGCTATGCTTAAGACTAGCATAAATATTAGATCACAACATTTATTAAGTATTTGTTTGCACATTTTTTAGTTTCTTTTTCAAAGTTTTTATACCATGTCACTTGCGTTTAGCATCCTTGCAACTCTTGAATGTGGGAATAATTTCTTTGATTGATGTGACACTTCTTTGTTCTTCTCAAGACAGGTTAGAATGTGCGTTCAAAAATGAACTGCAACGATACCTGGGGTGGCCCAAGTGACTCCTCAATGATCTCCCCTTCCAGTGTACCATCTGGCGAATATCTCAGGGGCTCCATTGACGATTCGTCGTCGATGTCGTGGCCCTCCATCATCTGTAAATAACAATTTATGAGATCTCGAAATTCCAAGCTATGCTTAAGACTAGCATAAATATTAGATCAAAACATTTATTAAGTATTTGTTTGCACATTTGTTAGTTTTTTTTTCAAAGTTTTTATACCATGTCACTTGCGTTTAGCATCCTTGCAACTCTTGCATGTGGGAATAAAGTTTCTTTGATTAATGTGACAACTATTTGGTCTTCTCAAGACAGGTTAGAATGTGCGTACAAAAATGAACTGCAACGATACCTGGGGTGGCCCAAGCGACTCCTCAATGTTCTCCCCTTCCAGTGTACCATCTGGCGAATATCTCAGGGGCTCCATTGACGATTCGTCATCGATGTCGTGGTCCTCCATCATCTGTAAATAACAATTTATGAGATCTCGAAATTCCAAGCTATACTTAAGACTAGCATAAATATTAGATCAAAACATGTATTAAGTATTTGTTTGCTAATTTGTTAGTTTTTTATTCCAAGTTTTTATACCATGTCACTTGCGTTTAGCATCCTTGCAACTCTTGCATGTGGGAATAAAGTTTCTTTGATTAATGTGACAATTATTTGGTCTTCTCAAGACAGGTTAGAATGTGCGTACAAAAATGAACTGCAACGATACCTGGGGTGGCCCAAGCGACTCCTCAATGTTCTCCCCTTCCAGTGTACCATCTGGCGAATATCTCAGGGGCTCCATTGACGATTCGTCATCGATGTCGTGGCCCTCCATCATCTGTAAATAACAATTTATGAGATCTCGAAATTCCAAGCTATGCTTAAGACTAGCATAAATATTAGATCAAAACATGTATTAAGTATTTGTTTGCTAATTTGTTGGTTTTTTATTCCAAGTTTTTATACCATGTCACTTGCGTTTAGCATCCTTGCAACTCTTGCATGTGGGAATAAAGTTTCTTTGATTAATGTGACAACTATTTGGTCTTCTCAAGACAGGTTAGAATGTGCGTACAAAAATGAACTGCAACGATACCTGGGGTGGCCCAAGCGACTCCTCAATGTTCTCCCCTTCCAGTGTACCATCTGGCGAATATCTCAGGGGCTCCATTGACGATTCGTCATCGATGTCGTGGTCCTCCATCATCTGTAAATAACAATTTATGAGATCTCGAAATTCCAAGCTATACTTAAGACTAGCATAAATATTAGATCAAAACATGTATTAAGTATTTGTTTGCTAATTTGTTAGTTTTTTATTCCAAGTTTTTATACCATGTCACTTGCGTTTAGCATCCTTGCAACTCTTGCATGTGGGAATAAAGTTTCTTTGATTAATGTGACAACTATTTGGTCTTCTCAAGACAGGTTAGAATGTGCGTACAAAAATGAACTGCAACGATACCTGGGGTGGCCCAAGCGACTCCTCAATGTTCTCCCCTTCCAGTGTACCATCTGGCGAATATCTCAGGGGCTCCATTGACGATTCGTCATCGATGTCGTGGTCCTCCATCATCTGTAAATAACAATTTATGAGATCTCGAAATTCCAAGCTATGCTTAAGACTAGCATAAATATTAGATCAAAACATTTATTAAGTATTTGTTTGCTAATTTGTTAGTTCTTTATTCCAAGTTTTTATACCATGTCACTTGCGTTTAGCATCCTTGCAACTCTTGCATGTGGGAATAAAGTATCTTTGATTAATGTGACAATTATTTGGTCTTCTCAAGACAGGTTAGAATGTGCGTACAAAAATGAACTGCAACGATACCTGGGGTGGCCCAAGCGACTCCTCAATGTTCTCCCCTTCCAGTGTACCATCTGGCGAATATCTCAGGGGCTCCATTGACGATTCGTCATCGATGTCGTGGCCCTCCATCATCTGTAAATAACAATTTATGAGATCTCGAAATTCCAAGCTATGCTTAAGACTAGCATAAATATTAGATCAAAACATTTATTAAGTATTTGTTTGCACATTTTTTAGTTTCTTTTTCAAAGTTTTTATACCATGTCACTTGCGTTTAGCATCCTTGCAACTCTTGCATGTGGGAATAATTTCTTTAATTGATGTGACACTTCTTTGGTCTTCTCAAGACAGGTTAGAATGTGCGTACAAAAATGAACTACAACGATACCTGGGGTGGCCCAAGCGACTACTCAATGTTCTCCCCTTCCAGATTACCATCTGGCGAATATCTCAGGGGCTCCATTGACGATTCGTCATCGATGTCGTGGCCCTCCATCATCTGTAAATAACAATTTATGAGATCTCGAAATTCCAAGCTATGCTTAAGACTAGCATAAATATTAGATCAAAACATGTATTAAGTATTTGTTTGCTACATTGTTAGTTTTTTATTCCAAGTTTTTATACCATGTCGCTTGCGTTTAGCATCCTTGCAACTCTTGCATGTGGGAATAAAGTTTCTTTGATTAATGTGACAATTATTTAGTCTTCTCAAGACAGGTTAGAATGTGCGTCCAAAAATGAACTACAACGATACCTGGGGTGGCCCAAGCGACTCCTCAATGTTCTCCCCTTCCAGTGTACCATCTGGGGAATATCTCAGGGGCTCCATTGACGATTCGTCATCGATGTCGTGGCCCTCCATCATCTGTAAATAACAATTTATGAGATCTCGAAATTCCAAGCTATGCTTAAGACTAGCATAAATATTAGATCAAAACATTTATTAAGTATTTGTTTGCTACATTGTTAGTTTTTTATTCCAAGTTTTTATACCATGTCACTTGCGTTTAGCATCCTTGCAAGTCTTGCATGTGGGAATAAAGTTTCTTTGATTAATGTGACAACTATTTGGTCTTCTCAAGACAGGTTAGAATGTGCGTACAAAAATGAACTGCAACGATACCTGGGGTGGCCCAAGTGACTCCTCAATGTTCTCCCCTTCCAGTGTACCATCTGGCGAATATCTCAGGGGCTCCATTGACGATTCGTCATCGATGTCGTGGCCCTCCATCATCTGTAAATAACAATTTATGAGATCTCGAAATTCCAAGCTATGCTTAAGACTAGCATAAATATTAGATCAAAACATTTATTAAGTATTTGTTTGCACATTTTTTAGTTTCTTTTTCAAAGTTTTTATACCATGTCACTTGCGTTTAGCATCCTTGCAACTCTTGCATGTGGGAATAATTTCTTTAATTGATGTGACACTTCTTTGGTCTTCTCAAGACAGGTTAGAATGTGCGTACAAAAATGAACTACAACGATACCTGGGGTGGCCCAAGCGACTACTCAATGTTCTCCCCTTCCAGATTACCATCTGGCGAATATCTCAGGGGCTCCATTGACGATTCGTCATCGATGTCGTGGCCCTCCATCATCTGTAAATAACAATTTATGAGATCTCGAAATTCCAAGCTATGCTTAAGACTAGCATAAATATTAGATCAAAACATGTATTAAGTATTTGTATGCTACATTGTTAGTTTTTTATTCCAAGTTTTTATACCATGTCGCTTGCGTTTAGCATCCTTGCAACTCTTGCATGTGGGAATAAAGTTTCTTTGATTAATGTGACAATTATTTAGTCTTCTCAAGACAGGTTAGAATGTGCGTCCAAAAATGAACTACAACGATACCTGGGGTGGCCCAAGCGACTCCTCAATGTTCTCCCCTTCCAGTGTACCATCTGGGGAATATCTCAGGGGCTCCATTGACGATTCGTCATCGATGTCGTGGCCCTCCATCATCTGTAAATAACAATTTATGAGATCTCGAAATTCCAAGCTATGCTTAAGACTAGCATAAATATTAGATCAAAACATTTATTAAGTATTTGTTTGCTACATTGTTAGTTTTTTATTCCAAGTTTTTATACCATGTCACTTGCGTTTAGCATCCTTGCAAGTCTTGCATGTGGGAATAAAGTTTCTTTGATTAATGTGACAACTATTTGGTCTTCTCAAGACAGGTTAGAATGTGCGTACAAAAATGAACTGCAACGATACCTGGGGTGGCCCAAGTGACTCCTCAATGTTCTCCCCTTCCAGTGTACCATCTGGCGAATATCTCAGGGGCTGCATTGACGATTCGTCATCGATGTCGTGGCCCTCCATCATCTGTAAATAACAATTTATGAGATCTCGAAATTCCAAGCTATGCTTAAGACTAGCATAAATATTAGATCAAAACATTTATTAAGTGAGGAGCTGGGGAACAAAAGCGGACTTGTCCAATTAATCAAATTTTACACTAGAGCAAAAAAAACTGAAATAGGTATATGCATATGGGCTGTAATTTTGTGCATTTCAGTATAATTAGTATTTAATACAACATAACTAATAGCCTGCTTGTTGGTCATAAAACTATGCGTTTTCAATTTTTTTTTTTTTTTTTTGTAATGGACAAGTCCGGTTTTGATTACAAAAGGTGGACAACTCCGGTTATGATTGAAAGAGTTATGGACATGTCCGGTTATGAAAGAAAACTAGATTCTATTATTGTATTTTTTTATTTAAAAATTATATGAACTCTCCCACATCTGGTTCGCAACAGTCACAATCGTCACTGTGGTCGTCGTCTTCGTCATTTATTTGACTTGTTTCAGCAATTGCCACTGGTGAGGTATGGAATATATTGTTTTTAAACCAATCAAGCTCTTGATTATCCATCCAATTATCTCCGAATTGTTTCTTTAAGAGTGTTTCAACATCTTTTTTCTTGTTTGGTTTTAGTTCATTAACCATTGAAAATCTTTGTAGTAAACTCGGATGGTTTTTTGTCATTTTTAACAATGATACAGCATTTTCTGATGATTCATCTCCATAATAGGTGTTTAAGACTTTCACACCAAAGTTTACGTGATTTAAACGTGCAGTAGGATCTCTTCGTATGTTTGCAGTGCCTCGGCCACGTGCTCTGCCACGACTACGGCCCTGACTTCTTCGTGTTGATTGTTGAGATTGACTAGGAGTTTCTGTTTGGATGATGGTTGACTTTCTTTCTATTATTATTCTCTTTGCATCACGAATACTTTCCACTTTCTTGTAATAGTCTTCAAGGTTTTTGACGTTGTAAAGGTTCCAGTTTTCAGCTAAAATATGAACTTTGCCATGCTTTGCGTAAACCTCATGATATTTTTTTGGATCCAAAATGAAAGGGATCTTCCGCAAATCCTTTTCGACCCTCCCGAACACTCGATCCGCCGGCAAGAAGCTGTGACCGCGTACAGGAAAGGTTAGTACGATTTTGGCGACATTTTGAGGGGCGTAGTTTTTCAACCAGAAAATCAAAGTGTGGACGACATGTGCATTTTTATTTTGACCTCCACACCCGTCCGAAAAAAGGCGTAAAACTTCCACTTCAGAAAAATCAGTAAACATCAGGTATGTTAAAAGGGCAGACGCAATTTCGGTGGCGCCTTTTTTAGCTTGGTTTTCTGTCCATATGAAGAAATGTGGCTCCTTTGTAGGCATATCAGTAATGCAGAAAGAATAAAGTCCAACTTGTCGTAAATAAAAACATTCCTGGATTGGCGTTTTAGGAAGGGATTGAATTTGTTGGAGATCAAAACATATTGTCATAGAATTTTCAGGTTTTTCTTTGGTAAGGGAAAAGAACGCTTTGGCTCTAGCTTTATGAACTCGGAGTTGAAGTTTCAATGATTGAAGTTCTTCAGGATTATTTTCAGTCTTCTGCCTATTTTTCAGCAGCTCGCAGGTACTACATATGTCGGAAGATGGTGACGCAAACCCAATATTAAAATCGTTCTCAAAAACATTTCGGAACATCGTTTGTGAGACTTTCAAATCATCAGTCGCTGAATTATTGTACAACTCCCACAACTTTTTTACGTTTAGCTCGTATGACAGGTACACTCTTTTTGATTTATTTCGATTGTAATGTGACTCCTTTGCTGGCAAACCACCGAGAAATTTTCTTACAGATTCCTTTTTATCAATACTTTTGAAACTTTTCCTGTCTCCTCCTCTGCCATCAAGTGGCGTTTTGCCTTCATATAATTTGCTCGCAATTAAGTTTACCCTGTGCTTACTGAGCCCAAGAGCAGCCAAAAAAAAAGATTTGCATACTTTTACTAACCTTTTTGAATCACGGAAGAGAAAGTATGTCACAAAGTACTTATTCCTCTGCGGTTTGCGAGATTCCTCTCTCGATCTTTCTCTTTCTATGGGGCATGGTGATATGAGCCGTGACAAGTAAATATCCTGTAATTTTTTGCCAATTTTTTCATATAGTAGTTTGCGGTTGTAAACAATTTCGTTTAATGTCAAAGTCTGGCACTTAAATTTTCCCTTGTTATGTTCACACGCAGACACGAAATTCAAAGCAAGGGGGTCTTTATCTGCGTACCTAAAACAAAATAATAGCAATTTTAAATTCATCATAGGTTAGAATAATAACAAACACGCACCGGTAGGTATAATTTTACACTCACTTCGATTCCCTGTTGTTTTGCGCTTGCCGTCCTGTTTTTTTTCGTTTACGTGAGCCGTCATTTATATTGGCCACTATTTCTTCGATTCCGTCCATAATTTTGTCGGTTTTCTAGGAAAATTCTTCTCAAAATTACGAAAGCAATGACCGTCACACAGCTGATTATCTTTTTTTTAATTTAGCAGTGTTGCCACAACTGATTTAGGGATATCATAACAAAAAAACAATGATTTTTTTAGACTTGTCCGGTTTTGTTTGACATTTTTCGTACTAACGGCAATTCTCCTTACGTTTTTGTCCGGTTTTGATTGGAGAAAAAATCCCTTAGAATTTTAATAAATTTCTAACAGGACAAGTCCGCTTTTGAACGAAATCATCATTTTTAACAATTTTTTTCTCTAAGATCGGACCGCTTTTGATACACAATACTCCGGGGTTCGATAGATATGAGCTTAAAGAGTGCAAAAAAATAAAAATAAAAAATTCGAGTACAGTGGACAAGTCCGCTTTTGTTCCCCAGCTCCTCAAGTATTTGTTTGCTACATTGTTAGTTTTTTATTCCAAGTTTTTATACCATGTCACTTGCGTTTAGCATCCTTGCAAGTCTTGCATGTGGGAATAAAGTTTCTTTGATTAATGTGACAACTATTTGGTCTTCTCAAGACAGGTTAGAATGTGCGTTCAAAAATGAACTGCAACGATACCTGGGGTGGCCCAAGTGACTCCTCAATGATCTCCCCTTCCAGTGTACCATCTGGCGAATATCTCAGGGGCTCCATTGACTATTCGTCATCGATGTCGTGGCCCTCCATCATCTGTAAATAACAATTTATGAGATCTCGAAATTCCAAGCTATGCTTAAGACTAGCATAAATATTAGATCAAAACATTTATTAAGTATTTGTTTGCTACATTGTTAGTTTTTTATTCCAAGTTTTTATACCATGTCTTGCATGTGGGAATAAAGTTTCTTTGATTAATGTGACAACTATTTGGTCTTCTCAAGACAGGTTAGAATGTGCGTACAAAAATGAACTGCAACGATACCTGGGGTGGCCCAAGCGACTCCTCAATGTTCTCCCCTTCCAGTGTACCATCTGGCGAATATCTCAGGGGCTCCATTGACGATTCGTCATCGATGTCGTGGCCCTCCAGCATCTGTAAATAACAATTTATGAGATCTCGAAATTCCAAGCTATGCTTAAGACTAGCATAAATATTAGATCAAAACATTTATTAAGTATTTGTTTGCTACATTGTTAGTTTTTTATTCCAAGTTTTTATACCATGTCACTTGCGTTTAGCATCCTTGCGAGTCTTGCATGTGGGAATAAAGTTTCTTTGATTAATGTGACAACTATTTGGTCTTCTCAAGACAGGTTAGAATGTGCGTACAAAAATGAACTGCAACGATACCTGGGGTGGCCCAAGTGTCTCCTCAATGTTCTCCCCTTCCAGTGTACCATCTGGCGAATATCTCAGGGGCTCCATTGACGATTCGTCATCGATGTCGTGGTCCTCCATCATCTGAAAATAACAATTTATGAGATCTCGAAATTCCAAGCTATGCTTAAGACTAGCATAAATATTAGATCAAAACATGTATTAAGTATTTGTTTGCTAATTTGTTAGTTTTTTATTCCAAGTTTTTATACCATGTCACTTGCGTTTAGCATCCTTGCAAGTCTTGCATGTGGGAATAAAGTTTCTTTGATTAATGTGACAATTATTTGTTCTTCTCAAGACAGGTTAGAATGTGCGTAAAAAAATGAACTGCAACGATACCTGGGGTGGCCCAAGTGACTCCTCAATGATCTCCCCTTCCAGTGTACCATCTGGCGAATATCTCAGGGGCTCCATTGACGATTCGTCATCGATGTCGTGGCCCTCCATCATCTGTAAATAACAATTTATGAGATCTCGAAATTCCAAGCTATGCTTAAGACTAGCATAAATATTAGATCAAAACATTTATTAAGTATTTGTTTGTTACATTGTTAGTTTTTTATTCCAAGTTTTTATACCATGTCGCTTGCGTTTAGCATCCTTGCAACTCTTGCATGTGGGAATAAAGTTTCTTTGATTAATGTGACAATTATTTAGTCTTCTCAAGACAGGTTAGAATGTGCGTACAAAAATGAACTACAACGATACCTGGGGTGGCCCAAGCGACTACTCAATGTTCTCCCCTTCCAGATTACCATCTGGCGAATATCTCAGGGGCTCCATTGACGATTCGTCATCGATGTCGTGGCCCAAGAGACTCCTCAATGTTCTCCCCTTCCAGTGTACCATCTGGGGAATATCTCAGGGGCTCCATTGACGATTCGTCATCGATGTCGTGGCCCTCCATCATCTGTAAATAACAATTTATGAGATCTCGAAATTCCAAGCTATGCTTAAGACTAGCATAAATATTAGATCAAAACATTTATAAAGTATTTGTTTGCTAATTTGTTAGTTTTTTATTCCAAGTTTTTATACCATGTCACTTGCGTTTAGCATCCTTGCAAGTCTTGCATGTGGATATAAATTTTCTTTTATTAATGTGACAATTATTTGTTCTTCTCAAGACAGGTTAGAATGTGCGTACAAAAATGAACTGCAACGATACCTGGGGTGGCCCAAGAGACTCCTCAATGTTCTCCCCTTCCAGTGTACCATCTGGGGAATATCTCAGGGGCTCCATTGACGATTCGTCATCGATGTCGTGGCCCTCCATCATCTGTAAATAACAATTTATGAGATCTCGAAATTCCAAGCTATGCTTAAGACTAGCATAAATATTAGATCAAAACATTTATAAAGTATTTGTTTGCTAATTTGTTAGTTCTTTATTCCATGTTTTTATACCATGTCACTTGCGTTTAGCATCCTTGCAACTCTTGAATGTGGGAATAATTTCTTTGATTGATGTGACACTTCTTTGGTCTTCTCAAGACAGGTTAGAATGTGCGTTCAAAAATGAACTGCAACGATACCTGGGGTGGCCCAAGTGACTCCTCAATGATCTCCCCTTCCAGTGTACCATCTGGCGAATATCTCAGGGGCTCCATTGACGATTCGTCATCGATGTCGTGGCCCTCCATCATCTGTAAATAACAATTTATGAGATCTCGAAATTCCAAGCTATGCTTAAGACTAGCATAAATATTAGATCACAACATTTATTAAGTATTTGTTTGCACATTTTTTAGTTTCTTTTTCAAAGTTTTTATACCATGTCACTTGCGTTTAGCATCCTTGCAACTCTTGCATGTGGGAATAATTTCTTTGATTGATGTGACACTTCTTTGGTCTTCTCAAGACAGGTTAGAATGTGCGTTCAAAAATGAACTGCAACGATACCTGGGGTGGCCCAAGTGACTCCTCAATAATCTCCCCTTCCAGTGTACCATCTGGCGAATATCTCAGGGGCTCCATTGACGATTCGTCGTCGATGTCGTGGCCCTCCATCATCTGTAAATAACAATTTATGAGATCTCGAAATTCCAAGCTATGCTTAAGACTAGCATAAATATTAGATCAAAACATTTATTAAGTATTTGTTTGCACATTTGTTAGTTTTTTTTTCAAAGTTTTTATACCATGTCACTTGCGTTTAGCATCCTTGCAACTCTTGCATGTGGGAATAAAGTTTCTTTGATTAATGTGACAATTATTTGGTCTTCTCAAGACAGGTTAGAATGTGCGTACAAAAATGAACTGCAACGATACCTGGGGTGGCCCAAGCGACTCCTAAATGTTCTCCCCTTCCAGTGTAACATCTGGCGAATATCTCAGGGGCTCCATTGACGATTCGTCATCGATGTCGTGGCCCTCCATCATCTGTAAATAACAATTTATGAGATCTCGAAATTCCAAGCTATGCTTAAGACTAGCATAAATATTAGATCAAAACATTTATTAAGTATTTGTTTGTTACATTGTTAGTTTTTTATTCCAAGTTTTTATACCATGTCACTTGCGTTTAGCATCCTTGCAACTCTTGCATGTGGGAATAAAGTTTCTATGATTAATGTGACAACTATTTGGTCTTCTCAAGACAGGTTAGAATGTGCGTACAAAAATGAACTGCAACGATACCTGGGGTAGCCCAAGCGACTCCTCAATGTTCTCCCCTTCCAGTGTACCATCTGGCGAATATCTCAGGGGCTCCATTGACGATTCGTCATCGATGTCGTGGTCCTCCATCATCTGTAAATAACAATTTATGAGATCTCGAAATTCCAAGCTATGCTTAAGACTAGCATAAATATTAGATCACAACATTTATTAAGTATTTGTTTGCACATTTTTTAGTTTCTTTTTCAAAGTTTTTATACCATGTCACTTGCGTTTAGCATCCTTGCAACTCTTGAATGTGGGAATAATTTCTTTGATTGATGTGACACTTCTTTGTTCTTCTCAAGACAGGTTAGAATGTGCGTAAAAAAATGAACTGCAACGATACCTGGGGTGGCCCAAGCGACTACTCAATGTTCTCCCCTTCCAGATTACCATCTGGCGAATATCTCAGGGGCTCCATTGACGATTCGTCATCGATGTCGTGGCCCTCCATCATCTGTAAATAACAATTTATGAGATCTCAAAATTCCAAGCTATGCTTAAAACTAGCATAAATATTAGATCAAAACATTTATTAAGTATTTGTTTGCTACATTGTTAGTTTTTTATTCCAAGTTTTTATACCATGTCGCTTGCGTTTAGCATCCTTGCAACTCTTGCATGTGGGAATAAAGTTTCTTTGATTAATGTGACAATTATTTAGTCTTCTCAAGACAGGTTAGAATGTGCGTCCAAAAATGAACTACAACGATACCTGGGGTGGCCCAAGCGACTCCTCAATGTTCTCCCCTTCCAGTGTACCATCTGGCGAATATCTCAGGGGCTCCATTGACGATTCGTCATCGATGTCGTGGCCCTCCATCATCTGTAAATAACAATTTATGAGATCTCGAAATTCCAAGCTATGCTTAAGACTAGCATAAATATTATATCAAAACATTTATTAAGTATTTGTTTGCACATTTGTTAGTTTTTTTTCAAAGTTTTTATACCATGTCACTTGCGTTTAGCATCCTTGCAACTCTTGCATGTGGGAATAAAGTTTCTTTGATTAATGTGACAATTATTTGGTCTTCTCAAGACAGGTTAGAATGTGCGTACAAAAATGAACTGCAACGATACCTGGGGTGGCCCAAGAGACTCCTCAATGTTCTCCCCTTCCAGTGTACCATCTGGGGAATATCTCAGGGGCTCCATTGACGATTCGTCATCGATGTCGTGGCCCTCCATCATCTGTAAATAACAATTTATGAGATCTCGAAATTCCAAGCTATGCTTAAGACTAGCATAAATATTAGATCAAAACATTTATAAAGTATTTGTTTGCTAATTTGTTAGTTCTTTATTCCAAGTTTTTATACCATGTCACTTGCGTTTAGCATCCTTGCAACTCTTGAATGTGGGAATAATTTCTTTGATTGATGTGACACTTCTTTGGTCTTCTCAAGACAGGTTAGAATGTGCGTTCAAAAATGAACTGCAACGATACCTGGGGTGGCCCAAGTGACTCCTCAATGATCTCCCCTTCCAGTGTACCATCTGGCGAATATCTCAGGGGCTCCATTGACGATTCGTCATCGATGTCGTGGCCCTCCATCATCTGTAAATAACAATTTATGAGATCTCGAAATTCCAAGCTATGCTTAAGACTAGCATAAATATTAGATCACAACATTTATTAAGTATTTGTTTGCACATTTTTTAGTTTCTTTTTCAAAGTTTTTATACCATGTCACTTGCGTTTAGCATCCTTGCAACTCTTGCATGTGGGAATAATTTCTTTGATTGATGTGACACTTCTTTGGTCTTCTCAAGACAGGTTAGAATATGCGTTCAAAAATGAACTGCAACGATACCTGGGGTGGCCCAAGTGACTCCTCAATGATCTCCCCTTCCAGTGTACCATCTGGCGAATATCTCAGGGGCTCCATTGACGATTCGTCGTCGATGTCGTGGCCCTCCATCATCTGTAAATAAAAATTTATGAGATCTCGAAATTCCAAGCTATGCTTAAGACTAGCATAAATATTAGATCAAAACATTTATTAAGTATTTGTTTGCTACATTGTTAGTTTTTTATTCCAAGTTTTTATACCATGTCACTTGCGTTTAGCATCCTTGCAACTCTTGCATGTGGGAATAAAGTTTCTATGATTAATGTGACAACTATTTGGTCTTCTCAAGACAGGTTAGAATGTGCGTACAAAAATGAACTGCAACGATACCTGGGGTGGCCCAAGCGACTCCTCAATGTTCTCCCCTTCCAGTGTACCATCTGGCGAATATCTCAGGGGCTCCATTGACGATTCGTCATCGATGTCGTGGTCCTCCATCATCTGTAAATAACAATTTATGAGATCTCGAAATTCCAAGCTATGCTTAAGACTAGCATAAATATTAGATCACAACATTTATTAAGTATTTGTTTGCACATTTTTAAGTTTCTTTTTCAAAGTTTTTATACCATGTCACTTGCGTTTAGCATCCTTGCAACTCTTGAATGTGGGAATAATTTCTTTGATTGATGTGACACTTCTTTGTTCTTCTCAAGACAGGTTAGAATGTGCGTAAAAAAATGAACTGCAACGATACCTGGGGTGGCCCAAGTGACTCCTCAATGATCTCCCCTTCCAATGTACCATCTGGCGAATATCTCAGGGGCTCCATTGACGATTCGTCATCGATGTCGTGGTCCTCCATCATCTGAAAATAACAATTTATGAGATCTCGAAATTCCAAGCTATGCTTAAGACTAGCATAAATATTAGATCAAAACATGTATTAAGTATTTGTTTGCTAATTTGTTAGTACTTTATTCCAAGTTTTTATACCATGTCACTTGCGTTTAGCATCCTTGCAACTCTTGCATGTGGGAATAAAGTTTCTTTGATTAATGTGACAACTATTTGGTCTTCTCAAGACAGGTTAGAATGTGCGTACAAAAATGAACTACAACGATACCTGGGGTGGCCCAAGCGACTACTCAATGTTCTCCCCTTCCAGATTACCATCTGGCGAATATCTCAGGGGCTCCATTGACGATTCGTCATCGATGTCGTGGCCCTCCATCATCTGTAAATAACAATTTATGAGATCTCGAAATTCCAAGCTATGCTTAAGACTAGCATAAATATTATATCAAAACATTTATTAAGTATTTGTTTGCACATTTGTTAGTTTTTTTTCAAAGTTTTTATACCATGTCACTTGCGTTTAGCATCCTTGCAACTCTTGCATGTGGGAATAAAGTTTCTTTGATTAATGTGACAATTATTTGGTCTTCTCAAGACAGGTTAGAATGTGCGTACAAAAATGAACTGCAACGATACCTGGGGTGGCCCAAGCGACTCCTCAATGTTCTTCCCTTCCAGTGTACCATCTGGCGAATATCTCAGGGGCTCCATTGACGATTCATCATCGATGTCGTGGCCCTCCAGCATCTGTAAATAACAATTTATGAGATCTCGAAATTCCAAGCTATGCTTAAGACTAGCATAAATATTAGATCAAAACATTTATTAAGTATTTGTTTGCTACATTGTTAGTTTTTTATTCCAAGTTTTTATACCATGTCACTTGCGTTTAGCATCCTTGCAAGTCTTGCATGTGGGAATAAAGTTTCTTTGATTAATGTGACAACTATTTGGTCTTCTCAAGACAGGTTAGAATGTGCGTACAAAAATGAACTGCAACGATACCTGGGGTGGCCCAAGTGACTCCTCAATGTTCTCCCCTTCCAGTGTACCATCTGGCGAATATCTCAGGGGCTCCATTGACGATTCGTCATCGATGTCGTGGCCCTCCATCATCTGTAAATAACAATTTATGAGATCTCGAAATTCCAAGCTATGCTTAAGACTAGCATAAATATTAGATCAAAACATTTATTAAGTATTTGTTTGCTACATTGTTAGTTTTTTATTCCAAGTTTTTATACCATGTCACTTGCGTTTAGCATCCTTGCAAGTCTTGCATGTGGGAATAAAGTTTCTTTGATTAATGTGACAACTATTTGGTCTTCTCAAGACAGGTTAGAATGTGCGTACAAAAATGAACTGCAACGATACCTGGGGTGGCCCAAGTGACTCCTCAATGTTCTCCCCTTCCAGTGTACCATCTGGCGAATATCTCAGGGGCTCCATTGACGATTCGTCATCGATGTCGTGGTCCTCCATCATCTGAAAATAACAATTTATGAGATCTCGAAATTCCAAGCTATGCTTAAGACTAGCATAAATATTAGATCAAAACATGTATTAAGTATTTGTTTGCTAATTTGTTAGTTTTTTTTCAAAGTTTTTACACCATGTCACTTGCGTTTAGCATCCTTGCAACTCTTGCATGTGGGAATAAAGTTTCTTTGATTAATGTGACAATTATTTGGTCTTCTCAAGACAGGTTAGAATGGGCGTACAAAAATGAACTGCAACGATACCTGGGGTGGCCCAAGCGACTCCTCAATGTTCTTCCCTTCCAGTGTACCATCTGGCGAATATCTCAGGGGCTCCATTGACGATTCGTCATCGATGTCGTGGCCCTCCATCATCTGTAAATAACAATTTATGAGATCTCGAAATTCCAAGCTATGCTTAAGACTAGCATAAATATTAGATCAAAACATTTATTAAGTATTTGTTTGTTACATTGTTAGTTTTTTATTCCAAGTTTTTATACCATGTCACTTGCGTTTAGCATCCTTGCAACTCTTGCATGTGGGAATAAAGTTTCTTTGATTAATGTGACAATTATTTAGTCTTCTCAAGACAGGTTAGAATGTGCGTACAAAAATGAACTACAACGATACCTGGGGTGGCCCAAGCGACTACTCAATGTTCTCCCCTTCCAGATTACCATCTGGCGAATATCTCAGGGGCTCCATTGACGATTCGTCATCGATGTCGTGGCCCTCCATCATCTGTAAATAACAATTTATGAGATCTCAAAATTCCAAGCTATGCTTAAGACTAGCATAAATATTAGATCAAAACATTTATTAAGTATTTGTTTGCTACATTGTTAGTTTTTTATTCCAAGTTTTTATACCATGTCGCTTGCGTTTAGCATCCTTGCAACTCTTGCATGTGGGAATAAAGTTTCTTTGATTAATGTGACAATTATTTAGTCTTCTCAAGACAGGTTAGAATGTGCGTCCAAAAATGAACTACAACGATACCTGGGGTGGCCCAAGCGACTCCTCAATGTTCTCCCCTTCCAGTGTACCATCTGGCGAATATCTCAGGGGCTCCATTGACGATTCGTCATCGATGTCGTGGCCCTCCATCATCTGTAAATAACAATTTATGAGATCTCGAAATTCCAAGCTATGCTTAAGACTAGCATAAATATTATATCAAAACATTTATTAAGTATTTGTTTGCACATTTGTTAGTTTTTTTTCAAAGTTTTTATACCATGTCACTTGCGTTTAGCATCCTTGCAACTCTTGCATGTGGGAATAAAGTTTCTTTGATTAATGTGACAATTATTTGGTCTTCTCAAGACAGGTTAGAATGTGCGTACAAAAATGAACTGCAACGATACCTGGGGTGGCCCAAGCGACTCCTCAATGTTCTTCCCTTCCAGTGTACCATCTGGCGAATATCTCAGGGGCTCCATTGACGATTCATCATCGATGTCGTGGCCCTCCAGCATCTGTAAATAACAATTTATGAGATCTCGAAATTCCAAGCTATGCTTAAGACTAGCATAAATATTAGATCAAAACATTTATTAAGTATTTGTTTGCTACATTGTTAGTTTTTTATTCCAAGTTTTTATACCATGTCACTTGCGTTTAGCATCCTTGCAAGTCTTGCATGTGGGAATAAAGTTTCTTTGATTAATGTGACAACTATTTGGTCTTCTCAAGACAGGTTAGAATGTGCGTACAAAAATGAACTGCAACGATACCTGGGGTGGCCCAAGTGACTCCTCAATGTTCTCCCCTTCCAGTGTACCATCTGGCGAATATCTCAGGGGCTCCATTGACGATTCGTCATCGATGTCGTGGCCCTCCATCATCTGTAAATAACAATTTATGAGATCTCGAAATTCCAAGCTATGCTTAAGACTAGCATAAATATTAGATCAAAACATTTATTAAGTATTTGTTTGCTACATTGTTAGTTTTTTATTCCAAGTTTTTATACCATGTCACTTGCGTTTAGCATCCTTGCAAGTCTTGCATGTGGGAATAAAGTTTCTTTGATTAATGTGACAACTATTTGGTCTTCTCAAGACAGGTTAGAATGTGCGTACAAAAATGAACTGCAACGATACCTGGGGTGGCCCAAGTGACTCCTCAATGTTCTCCCCTTCCAGTGTACCATCTGGCGAATATCTCAGGGGCTCCATTGACGATTCGTCATCGATGTCGTGGTCCTCCATCATCTGAAAATAACAATTTATGAGATCTCGAAATTCCAAGCTATGCTTAAGACTAGCATAAATATTAGATCAAAACATGTATTAAGTATTTGTTTGCTAATTTGTTAGTTTTTTTTCAAAGTTTTTACACCATGTCACTTGCGTTTAGCATCCTTGCAACTCTTGCATGTGGGAATAAAGTTTCTTTGATTAATGTGACAATTATTTGGTCTTCTCAAGACAGGTTAGAAAGTGCGTACAAAAATGAACTGCAACGATACCTGGGGTGGCCCAAGCGACTCCTCAATGTTCTTCCCTTCCAGTGTACCATCTGGCGAATATCTCAGGGGCTCCATTGACGATTCGTCATCGATGTCGTGGCCCTCCATCATCTGTAAATAACAATTTATGAGATCTCGAAATTCCAAGCTATGCTTAAGACTAGCATAAATATTAGATCAAAACATTTATTAAGTATTTGTTTGTTACATTGTTAGTTTTTTATTCCAAGTTTTTATACCATGTCGCTTGCGTTTAGCATCCTTGCAACTCTTGCATGTGGGAATAAAGTTTCTTTGATTAATGTGACAATTATTTAGTCTTCTCAAGACAGGTTAGAATGTGCGTACAAAAATGAACTACAACGATACCTGGGGTGGCCCAAGCGACTACTCAATGTTCTCCCCTTCCAGATTACCATCTGGCGAATATCTCAGGGGCTCCATTGACGATTCGTCATCGATGTCGTGGCCCTCCATCATCTGTAAATAACAATTTATGAGATCTCAAAATTCCAAGCTATGCTTAAGACTAGCATAAATATTAGATCACAACATTTATTAAGTATTTGTTTGCACATTTTTTAGTTTCTTTTTCAAAGTTTTTATACCATGTCACTTGCGTTTAGCATCCTTGCAACTCTTGCATGTGGGAATAATTTCTTTGATTGATGTGACACTTCTTTGGTCTTCTCAAGACAGGTTAGAATGTGCGTTCAAAAATGAACTGCAACGATACCTGGGGTGGCCCAAGTGACTCCTCAATGATCTCCCCTTCCAGTGTACCATCTGGCGAATATCTCAGGGGCTCCATTGACGATTCGTCATCGATGTCGTGGCCCTCCATCATCTGTAAATAACAATTTATGAGATCTCGAAATTCCAAGCTATGCTTAAGACTAGCATAAATATTATATCAAAACATTTATTAAGTATTTGTTTGTTACATTGTTAGTTTTTTATTCCAAGTTTTTATACCATGTCGCTTGCGTTTAGCATCCTTGCAACTCTTGTATGTGGGAATAAAGTTTCTTTGATTAATGTGACAATTATTTAGTCTTCTCAAGACAGGTTAGAATGTGCGTACAAAAATGAACTACAACGATACCTGGGGTGGCCCAAGCGACTACTCAATGTTCTCCCCTTCCAGATTACCATCTGGCGAATATCTCAGGGGCTCCATTGACGATTCGTCATCGATGTCGTGGCCCTCCATCATCTGTAAATAACAATTTATGAGATCTCAAAATTCCAAGCTATGCTTAAGACTAGCATAAATATTAGATCAAAACATTTATTAAGTATTTGTTTGCTACATTGTTAGTTTTTTATTCCAAGTTTTTATACCATGTCGCTTGCGTTTAGCATCCTTGCAACTCTTGCATGTGGGAATAAAGTTTCTTTGATTAATGTGACAATTATGTAGTCTTCTCAAGACAGGTTAGAATGTGCGTCCAAAAATGAACTACAACGATACCTGGGGTGGCCCAAGCGACTCCTCAATGTTCTCCCCTTCCAGTGTACCATCTGGCGAATATCTCACGGGCTCCATTGACGATTCGTCATCGATGTCGTGGCCCTCCATCATCTGTAAATAACAATTTATGAGATCTCGAAATTCCAAGCTATGCTTAAGACTAGCATAAATATTATATCAAAACATTTATTAAGTATTTGTTTGCACATTTGTTAGTTTTTTTTCAAAGTTTTTATACCATGTCACTTGCGTTTAGCATCCTTGCAACTCTTGCATGTGGGAATAAAGTTTCTTTGATTAATGTGACAATTATTTGGTCTTCTCAAGACAGGTTAGAATGTGCGTACAAAAATGAACTGCAACGATACCTGGGGTGGCCCAAGCGACTCCTCAATGTTCTTCCCTTCCAGTGTACCATCTGGCGAATATCTCAGGGGCTCCATTGACGATTCATCATCGATGTCGTGGCCCTCCAGCATCTGTAAATAACAATTTATGAGATCTCGAAATTCCAAGCTATGCTTAAGACTAGCATAAATATTAGATCAAAACATTTATTAAGTATTTGTTTGCTACATTGTTAGTTTTTTATTCCAAGTTTTTATACCATGTCACTTGCGTTTAGCATCCTTGCAAGTCTTGCATGTGGGAATAAAGTTTCTTTGATTAATGTGACAACTATTTGGTCTTCTCAAGACAGGTTAGAATGTGCGTACAAAAATGAACTGCAACGATACCTGGGGTGGCCCAAGTGACTCCTCAATGTTCTCCCCTTCCAGTGTACCATCTGGCGAATATCTCAGGGGCTCCATTGACGATTCGTCATCGATGTCGTGGCCCTCCATCATCTGTAAATAACAATTTATGAGATCTCGAAATTCCAAGCTATGCTTAAGACTAGCATAAATATTAGATCAAAACATTTATTAAGTATTTGTTTGCTACATTGTTAGTTTTTTATTCCAAGTTTTTATACCATGTCACTTGCGTTTAGCATCCTTGCAAGTCTTGCATGTGGGAATAAAGTTTCTTTGATTAATGTGACAACTATTTGGTCTTCTCAAGACAGGTTAGAATGTGCGTACAAAAATGAACTGCAACGATACCTGGGGTGGCCCAAGTGACTCCTCAATGTTCTCCCCTTCCAGTGTACCATCTGGCGAATATCTCAGGGGCTCCATTGACGATTCGTCATCGATGTCGTGGTCCTCCATCATCTGAAAATAACAATTTATGAGATCTCGAAATTCCAAGCTATGCTTAAGACTAGCATAAATATTAGATCAAAACATGTATTAAGTATTTGTTTGCTAATTTGTTAGTTCTTTATTCCAAGTTTTTACACCATGTCACTTGCGTTTAGCATCCTTGCAACTCTTGCATGTGGGAATAAAGTTTCTTTGATTAATGTGACAATTATTTGGTCTTCTCAAGACAGGTTAGAATGGGCGTACAAAAATGAACTGCAACGATACCTGGGGTGGCCCAAGCGACTCCTCAATGTTCTTCCCTTCCAGTGTACCATCTGGCGAATATCTCAGGGGCTCCATTGACGATTCGTCATCGATGTCGTGGCCCTCCATCATCTGTAAATAACAATTTATGAGATCTCGAAATTCCAAGCTATGCTTAAGACTAGCATAAATATTAGATCAAAACATTTATTAAGTATTTGTTTGTTACATTGTTAGTTTTTTATTCCAAGTTTTTATACCATGTCACTTGCGTTTAGCATCCTTGCAACTCTTGCATGTGGGAATAAAGTTTCTTTGATTAATGTGACAATTATTTAGTCTTCTCAAGACAGGTTAGAATGTGCGTACAAAAATGAACTACAACGATACCTGGGGTGGCCCAAGCGACTACTCAATGTTCTCCCCTTCCAGATTACCATCTGGCGAATATCTCAGGGGCTCCATTGACGATTCGTCATCGATGTCGTGGCCCTCCATCATCTGTAAATAACAATTTATGAGATCTCAAAATTCCAAGCTATGCTTAAGACTAGCATAAATATTAGATCAAAACATTTATAAAGTATTTGTTTGCTACATTGTTAGTTTTTTATTCCAAGTTTTTATACCATGTCGCTTGCGTTTAGCATCCTTGCAACTCTTGCATGTGGGAATAAAGTTTCTTTGATTAATGTGACAATTATTTAGTCTTCTCAAGACAGGTTAGAATGTGCGTCCAAAAATGAACTACAACGATACCTGGGGTGGCCCAAGCGACTCCTCAATGTTCTCCCCTTCCAGTGTACCATCTGGCGAATATCTCAGGGGCTCCATTGACGATTCGTCATCGATGTCGTGGCCCTCCATCATCTGTAAATAACAATTTATGAGATCTCGAAATTCCAAGCTATGCTTAAGACTAGCATAAATATTATATCAAAACATTTATTAAGTATTTGTTTGCACATTTGTTAGTTTTTTTTCAAAGTTTTTATACCATGTCACTTGCGTTTAGCATCCTTGCAACTCTTGCATGTGGGAATAAAGTTTCTTTGATTAATGTGACAATTATTTGGTCTTCTCAAGACAGGTTAGAATGTGCGTACAAAAATGAACTGCAACGATACCTGGGGTGGCCCAAGCGACTCCTCAATGTTCTTCCCTTCCAGTGTACCATCTGGCGAATATCTCAGGGGCTCCATTGACGATTCATCATCGATGTCGTGGCCCTCCAGCATCTGTAAATAACAATTTATGAGATCTCGAAATTCCAAGCTATGCTTAAGACTAGCATAAATATTAGATCAAAACATTTATTAAGTATTTGTTTGCTACATTGTTAGTTTTTTATTCCAAGTTTTTATACCATGTCACTTGCGTTTAGCATCCTTGCAAGTCTTGCATGTGGGAATAAAGTTTCTTTGATTAATGTGACAACTATTTGGTCTTCTCAAGACAGGTTAGAATGTGCGTACAAAAATGAACTGCAACGATACCTGGGGTGGCCCAAGTGACTCCTCAATGTTCTCCCCTTCCAGTGTACCATCTGGCGAATATCTCAGGGGCTCCATTGACGATTCGTCATCGATGTCGTGGCCCTCCATCATCTGTAAATAACAATTTATGAGATCTCGAAATTCCAAGCTATGCTTAAGACTAGCATAAATATTAGATCAAAACATTTATTAAGTATTTGTTTGCTACATTGTTAGTTTTTTATTCCAAGTTTTTATACCATGTCACTTGCGTTTAGCATCCTTGCAAGTCTTGCATGTGGGAATAAAGTTTCTTTGATTAATGTGACAACTATTTGGTCTTCTCAAGACAGGTTAGAATGTGCGTACAAAAATGAACTGCAACGATACCTGGGGTGGCCCAAGTGACTCCTCAATGTTCTCCCCTTCCAGTGTACCATCTGGCGAATATCTCAGGGGCTCCATTGACGATTCGTCATCGATGTCGTGGTCCTCCATCATCTGAAAATAACAATTTATGAGATCTCGAAATTCCAAGCTATGCTTAAGACTAGCATAAATATTAGATCAAAACATGTATTAAGTATTTGTTTGCTAATTTGTTAGTTTTTTTTCAAAGTTTTTACACCATGTCACTTGCGTTTAGCATCCTTGCAACTCTTGCATGTGGGAATAAAGTTTCTTTGATTAATGTGACAATTATTTGGTCTTCTCAAGACAGGTTAGAAAGTGCGTACAAAAATGAACTGCAACGATACCTGGGGTGGCCCAAGCGACTCCTCAATGTTCTTCCCTTCCAGTGTACCATCTGGCGAATATCTCAGGGGCTCCATTGACGATTCGTCATCGATGTCGTGGCCCTCCATCATCTGTAAATAACAATTTATGAGATCTCGAAATTCCAAGCTATGCTTAAGACTAGCATAAATATTAGATCAAAACATTTATTAAGTATTTGTTTGTTACATTGTTAGTTTTTTATTCCAAGTTTTTATACCATGTCGCTTGCGTTTAGCATCCTTGCAACTCTTGCATGTGGGAATAAAGTTTCTTTGATTAATGTGACAATTATTTAGTCTTCTCAAGACAGGTTAGAATGTGCGTACAAAAATGAACTACAACGATACCTGGGGTGGCCCAAGCGACTACTCAATGTTCTCCCCTTCCAGATTACCATCTGGCGAATATCTCAGGGGTTCCATTGACGATTCGTCATCGATGTCGTGGCCCTCCATCATCTGTAAATAACAATTTATGAGATCTCAAAATTCCAAGCTATGCTTAAGACTAGCATAAATATTAGATCACAACATTTATTAAGTATTTGTTTGCACATTTTTTAGTTTCTTTTTCAAAGTTTTTATACCATGTCACTTGCGTTTAGCATCCTTGCAACTCTTGCATGTGGGAATAATTTCTTTGATTGATGTGACACTTCTTTGGTCTTCTCAAGACAGGTTAGAATGTGCGTTCAAAAATGAACTGCAACGATACCTGGGGTGGCCCAAGTGACTCCTCAATGATCTCCCCTTCCAGTGTACCATCTGGCGAATATCTCAGGGGCTCCATTGACGATTCGTCGTCGATGTCGTGGCCCTCCATCATCTGTAAATAAAAATTTATGAGATCTCGAAATTCCAAGCTATGCTTAAGACTAGCATAAATATTAGATCAAAACATTTATTAAGTATTTGTTTGCTACATTGTTAGTTTTTTATTCCAAGTTTTTATACCATGTCACTTGCGTTTAGCATCCTTGCAACTCTTGCATGTGGGAATAAAGTTTCTATGATTAATGTGACAACTATTTGGTCTTCTCAAGACAGGTTAGAATGTGCGTACAAAAATGAACTGCAACGATACCTGGGGTGGCCCAAGCGACTCCTCAATGTTCTCCCCTTCCAGTGTACCATCTGACGAATATCTCAGGGGCTCCATTGACGATTCGTCATCGATGTCGTGGTCCTCCATCATCTGTAAATAACAATTTATGAGATCTCGAAATTCCAAGCTATGCTTAAGACTAGCATAAATATTAGATCACAACATTTATTAAGTATTTGTTTGCACATTTTTAAGTTTCTTTTTCAAAGTTTTTATACCATGTCACTTGCGTTTAGCATCCTTGCAACTCTTGAATGTGGGAATAATTTCTTTGATTGATGTGACACTTCTTTGTTCTTCTCAAGACAGGTTAGAATGTGCGTAAAAAAATGAACTGCAACGATACCTGGGGTGGCCCAAGTGACTCCTCAATGATCTCCCCTTCCAATGTACCATCTGGCGAATATCTCAGGGGCTCCATTGACGATTCGTCATCGATGTCGTGGTCCTCCATCATCTGAAAATAACAATTTATGAGATCTCGAAATTCCAAGCTATGCTTAAGACTAGCATAAATATTAGATCAAAACATGTATTAAGTATTTGTTTGCTAATTTGTTAGTACTTTATTCCAAGTTTTTATACCATGTCACTTGCGTTTAGCATCCTTGCAACTCTTGCATGTGGGAATAAAGTTTCTTTGATTAATGTGACAACTATTTGGTCTTCTCAAGACAGGTTAGAATGTGCGTTCAAAAATGAACTGCAACGATACCTGGGGTGGCCCAAGTGACTCCTCAATGATCTCCCCTTCCAGTGTACCATCTGGCGAATATCTCAGGGGCTCCATTGACGATTCGTCATCGATGTCGTGGCCCTCCATCATCTGTAAATAACAATTTATGAGATCTCGAAATTCCAAGCTATGCTTAAGACTAGCATAAATATTAGATCAAAACATTTATTAAGTATTTGTTTGTTACATTGTTAGTTTTTTATTCCAAGTTTTTATACCATGTCGCTTGCGTTTAGCATCCTTGCAACTCTTGCATGTGGGAATAAAGTTTCTTTGATTAATGTGACAATTATTTAGTCTTCTCAAGACAGGTTAGAATGTGCGTACAAAAATGAACTACAACGATACCTGGGGTGGCCCAAGCGACTACTCAATGTTCTCCCCTTCCAGATTACCATCTGGCGAATATCTCAGGGGCTCCATTGACGATTCGTCATCGATGTCGTGGCCCTCCATCATCTGTAAATAACAATTTATGAGATTTCAAAATTCCAAGCTATGCTTAAGACTAGCATAAATATTAGATCAAAACATTTATTAAGTATTTGTTTGCTACATTGTCAGTTTTTTATTCCAAGTTTTTATAACATGTCGCTTGCGTTTAGCATCCTTGCAACTCTTGCATGTGGGAATAAAGTTTCTTTGATTAATGTGACAATTATTTAGTCTTCTCAAGACAGGTTAGAATGTGCGTCCAAAAATGAACTACAACGATACCTGGGGTGGCCCAAGCGACTCCTCAATGTTCTCGCCTTCCAGTGTACCATCTGGCGAATATCTCAGGGGCTCCATTGACGATTCGTCATCGATGTCGTGGCCCTCCATCATCTGTAAATAACAATTTATGAGATCTCGAAATTCCAAGCTATGCTTAAGACTAGCATAAATATTATATCAAAACATTTATTAAGTATTTGTTTGCACATTTGTTAGTTTTTTTTCAAAGTTTTTATACCATGTCACTTGCGTTTAGCATCCTTGCAACTCTTGCATGTGGGAATAAAGTTTCTTTGATTAATGTGACAATTATTTGGTCTTCTCAAGACAGGTTAGAATGTGCGTACAAAAATGAACTGCAACGATACCTGGGGTGGCCCAAGCGACTCCTCAATGTTCTTCCCTTCCAGTGTACCATCTGGCGAATATCTCAGGGGCTCCATTGACGATTCATCATCGATGTCGTGGCCCTCCAGCATCTGTAAATAACAATTTATGAGATCTCGAAATTCCAAGCTATGCTTAAGACTAGCATAAATATTAGATCAAAACATTTATTAAGTATTTGTTTGCTACATTGTTAGTTTTTTATTCCAAGTTTTTATACCATGTCACTTGCGTTTAGCATCCTTGCAAGTCTTGCATGTGGGAATAAAGTTTCTTTGATTAATGTGACAACTATTTGGTCTTCTCAAGACAGGTTAGAATGTGCGTACAAAAATGAACTGCAACGATACCTGGGGTGGCCCAAGTGACTCCTCAATGTTCTCCCCTTCCAGTGTACCATCTGGCGAATATCTCAGGGGCTCCATTGACGATTCGTCATCGATGTCGTGGCCCTCCATCATCTGTAAATAACAATTTATGAGATCTCGAAATTCCAAGCTATGCTTAAGACTAGCATAAATATTAGATCAAAACATTTATTAAGTATTTGTTTGCTACATTGTTAGTTTTTTATTCCAAGTTTTTATACCATGTCACTTGCGTTTAGCATCCTTGCAAGTCTTGCATGTGGGAATAAAGTTTCTTTGATTAATGTGACAACTATTTGGTCTTCTCAAGACAGGTTAGAATGTGCGTACAAAAATGAACTGCAACGATACCTGGGGTGGCCCAAGTGACTCCTCAATGTTCTCCCCTTCCAGTGTACCATCTGGCGAATATCTCAGGGGCTCCATTGACGATTCGTCATCGATGTCGTGGTCCTCCATCATCTGAAAATAACAATTTATGAGATCTCGAAATTCCAAGCTATGCTTAAGACTAGCATAAATATTAGATCAAAACATGTATTAAGTATTTGTTTGCTAATTTGTTAGTTTTTTTTCAAAGTTTTTACACCATGTCACTTGCGTTTAGCATCCTTGCAACTCTTGCATGTGGGAATAAAGTTTCTTTGATTAATGTGACAATTATTTGGTCTTCTCAAGACAGGTTAGAATGGGCGTACAAAAATGAACTGCAACGATACCTGGGGTGGCCCAAGCGACTCCTCAATGTTCTTCCCTTCCAGTGTACCATCTGGCGAATATCTCAGGGGCTCCATTGACGATTCGTCATCGATGTCGTGGCCCTCCATCATCTGTAAATAACAATTTATGAGATCTCGAAATTCCAAGCTATGCTTAAGACTAGCATAAATATTAGATCAAAACATTTATTAAGTATTTGTTTGTTACATTGTTAGTTTTTTATTCCAAGTTTTTATACCATGTCGCTTGCGTTTAGCATCCTTGCAACTCTTGCATGTGGGAATAAAGTTTCTTTGATTAATGTGACAATTATTTAGTCTTCTCAAGACAGGTTAGAATGTGCGTACAAAAATGAACTACAACGATACCTGGGGTGGCCCAAGCGACTACTCAATGTTCTCCCCTTCCAGATTACCATCTGGCGAATATCTCAGGGGCTCCATTGACGATTCGTCATCGATGTCGTGGCCCTCCATCATCTGTAAATAACAATTTATGAGATCTCAAAATTCCAAGCTATGCTTAAGACTAGCATAAATATTAGATCAAAACATTTATTAAGTATTTGTTTGCTACATTGTTAGTTTTTTATTCTAAGTTTTTATACCATGTCGCTTGCGTTTAGCATCCTTGCAACTCTTGCATGTGGGAATAAAGTTTCTTTGATTAATGTGACAATTATTTAGTCTTCTCAAGACAGGTTAGAATGTGCGTACAAAAATGAACTACAACGATACCTGGGGTGGCCCAAGCGACTACTCAATGTTCTCCCCTTCCAGATTACCATCTGGCGAATATCTCAGGGGCTCCATTGACGATTCGTCATCGATGTCGTGGCCCTCCATCATCTGTAAATAACAATTTATGAGATTTCAAAATTCCAAGCTATGCTTAAGACTAGCATAAATATTAGATCAAAACATTTATTAAGTATTTGTTTGCTACATTGTTAGTTTTTTATTCCAAGTTTTTATACCATGTCGCTTGCGTTTAGCATCCTTGCAACTCTTGCATGTGGGAATAAAGTTTCTTTGATTAATGTGACAATTATTTAGTCTTCTCAAGACAGGTTAGAATGTGCGTCCAAAAATGAACTACAACGATACCTGGGGTGGCCCAAGCGACTCCTCAATGTTCTCGCCTTCCAGTGTACCATCTGGCGAATATCTCAGGGGCTCCATTGACGATTCGTCATCGATGTCGTGGCCCTCCATCATCTGTAAATAACAATTTATGAGATCTCGAAATTCCAAGCTATGCTTAAGACTAGCATAAATATTATATCAAAACATTTATTAAGTATTTGTTTGCACATTTGTTAGTTTTTTTTCAAAGTTTTTATACCATGTCACTTGCGTTTAGCATCCTTGCAACTCTTGCATGTGGGAATAAAGTTTCTTTGATTAATGTGACAATTATTTGGTCTTCTCAAGACAGGTTAGAATGTGCGTACAAAAATGAACTGCAACGATACCTGGGGTGGCCCAAGCGACTCCTCAATGTTCTTCCCTTCCAGTGTACCATCTGGCGAATATCTCAGGGGCTCCATTGACGATTCATCATCGATGTCGTGGCCCTCCAGCATCTGTAAATAACAATTTATGAGATCTCGAAATTCCAAGCTATGCTTAAGACTAGCATAAATATTAGATCAAAACATTTATTAAGTATTTGTTTGCTACATTGTTAGTTTTTTATTCCAAGTTTTTATACCATGTCACTTGCGTTTAGCATCCTTGCAAGTCTTGCATGTGGGAATAAAGTTTCTTTGATTAATGTGACAACTATTTGGTCTTCTCAAGACAGGTTAGAATGTGCGTACAAAAATGAACTGCAACGATACCTGGGGTGGCCCAAGTGACTCCTCAATGTTCTCCCCTTCCAGTGTACCATCTGGCGAATATCTCAGGGGCTCCATTGACGATTCGTCATCGATGTCGTGGCCCTCCATCATCTGTAAATAACAATTTATGAGATCTCGAAATTCCAAGCTATGCTTAAGACTAGCATAAATATTAGATCAAAACATTTATTAAGTATTTGTTTGCTACATTGTTAGTTTTTTATTCCAAGTTTTTATACCATGTCACTTGCGTTTAGCATCCTTGCAAGTCTTGCATGTGGGAATAAAGTTTCTTTGATTAATGTGACAACTATTTGGTCTTCTCAAGACAGGTTAGAATGTGCGTACAAAAATGAACTGCAACGATACCTGGGGTGGCCCAAGTGACTCCTCAATGTTCTCCCCTTCCAGTGTACCATCTGGCGAATATCTCAGGGGCTCCATTGACGATTCGTCATCGATGTCGTGGTCCTCCATCATCTGAAAATAACAATTTATGAGATCTCGAAATTCCAAGCTATGCTTAAGACTAGCATAAATATTAGATCAAAACATGTATTAAGTATTTGTTTGCTAATTTGTTAGTTTTTTTTCAAAGTTTTTACACCATGTCACTTGCGTTTAGCATCCTTGCAACTCTTGCATGTGGGAATAAAGTTTCTTTGATTAATGTGACAATTATTTGGTCTTCTCAAGACAGGTTAGAATGGGCGTACAAAAATGAACTGCAACGATACCTGGGGTGGCCCAAGCGACTCCTCAATGTTCTTCCCTTCCAGTGTACCATCTGGCGAATATCTCAGGGGCTCCATTGACGATTCGTCATCGATGTCGTGGCCCTCCATCATCTGTAAATAACAATTTATGAGATCTCGAAATTCCAAGCTATGCTTAAGACTAGCATAAATATTAGATCAAAACATTTATTAAGTATTTGTTTGTTACATTGTTAGTTTTTTATTCCAAGTTTTTATACCATGTCGCTTGCGTTTAGCATCCTTGCAACTCTTGCATGTGGGAATAAAGTTTCTTTGATTAATGTGACAATTATTTAGTCTTCTCAAGACAGGTTAGAATGTGCGTACAAAAATGAACTACAACGATACCTGGGGTGGCCCAAGCGACTATACAATGTTCTCCCCTTCCAGATTACCATCTGGCGAATATCTCAGGGGCTCCATTGACGATTCGTCATCGATGTCGTGGCCCTCCATCATCTGTAAATAACAATTTATGAGATCTCAAAATTCCAAGCTATGCTTAAGACTAGCATAAATATTAGATCAAAACATTTATTAAGTATTTGTTTGCTACATTGTTAGTTTTTTATTCTAAGTTTTTATACCATGTCGCTTGCGTTTAGCATCCTTGCAACTCTTGCATGTGGGAATAAAGTTTCTTTGATTAATGTGACAATTATTTAGTCTTCTCAAGACAGGTTAGAATGTGCGTCCAAAAATGAACTACAACGATACCTAGGGTGGCCCAAGCGACTCCTCAATGTTCTCCCCTTCCAGTGTACCATCTGGCGAATATCTCAGGGGCTCCATTGACGATTCGTCATCGATGTCTTGGCCCTCCATCATCTGTAAATAACAATTTATGAGATCTCGAAATTCCAAGCTATGCTTAAGACTAGCATAAATATTATATCAAAACATTTATTAAGTATTTGTTTGCACATTTGTTAGTTTTTTTTCAAAGTTTTTATACCATGTCACTTGCGTTTAGCATCCTTGCAACTCTTGCATGTGGGAATAAAGTTTCTTTGATTAATGTGACAATTATTTGGTCTTCTCAAGACAGGTTAGAATGTGCGTACAAAAATGAACTGCAACGATACCTGGGGTGGCCCAAGCGACTCCTCAATGTTCTTCCCTTCCAGTGTACCATCTGGCGAATATCTCAGGGGCTCCATTGACGATTCATCATCGATGTCGTGGCCCTCCAGCATCTGTAAATAACAATTTATGAGATCTCGAAATTCCAAGCTATGCTTAAGACTAGCATAAATATTAGATCAAAACATTTATTAAGTATTTGTTTGCTACATTGTTAGTTTTTTATTCCAAGTTTTTATACCATGTCACTTGCGTTTAGCATCCTTGCAAGTCTTGCATGTGGGAATAAAGTTTCTTTGATTAATGTGACAACTATTTGGTCTTCTCAAGACAGGTTAGAATGTGCGTACAAAAATGAACTGCAACGATACCTGGGGTGGCCCAAGTGACTCCTCAATGTTCTCCCCTTCCAGTGTACCATCTGGCGAATATCTCAGGGGCTCCATTGACGATTCGTCATCGATGTCGTGGCCCTCCATCATCTGTAAATAACAATTTATGAGATCTCGAAATTCCAAGCTATGCTTAAGACTAGCATAAATATTAGATCAAAACATTTATTAAGTATTTGTTTGCTACATTGTTAGTTTTTTATTCCAAGTTTTTATACCATGTCACTTGCGTTTAGCATCCTTGCAAGTCTTGCATGTGGGAATAAAGTTTCTTTGATTAATGTGACAACTATTTGGTCTTCTCAAGACAGGTTAGAATGTGCGTACAAAAATGAACTGCAACGATACCTGGGGTGGCCCAAGTGACTCCTCAATGTTCTCCCCTTCCAGTGTACCATCTGGCGAATATCTCAGGGGCTCCATTGACGATTCGTCATCGATGTCGTGGTCCTCCATCATCTGAAAATAACAATTTATGAGATCTCGAAATTCCAAGCTATGCTTAAGACTAGCATAAATATTAGATCAAAACATGTATTAAGTATTTGTTTGCTAATTTGTTAGTTTTTTTTCAAAGTTTTTACACCATGTCACTTGCGTTTAGCATCCTTGCAACTCTTGCATGTGGGAATAAAGTTTCTTTGATTAATGTGACAATTATTTGGTCTTCTCAAGACAGGTTAGAATGTGCGTACAAAAATGAACTGCAACGATACCTGGGGTGGCCCAAGCGACTCCTCAATGTTCTTCCCTTCCAGTGTACCATCTGGCGAATATCTCAGGGGCTCCATTGACGATTCGTCATCGATGTCGTGGCCCTCCATCATCTGTAAATAACAATTTATGAGATCTCAAAATTCCAAGCTATGCTTAAGACTAGCATAAATATTAGATCAAAACATTTATTAAGTATTTGTTTGCTACATTGTTAGTTTTTTAATCCAAGTTTTTATACCATGTCGCTTGCGTTTAGCATCCTTGCAACTCTTGCATGTGGGAATAAAGTTTCTTTGATTAATGTGACAATTATTTAGTCTTCTCAAGACAGGTTAGAATGTGCGTCCAAAAATGAACTACAACGATACCTGGGGTGGCCCAAGCGACTCCTCAATGTTCTCCCCTTCCAGTGTACCATCTGGGGAATATCTCAGGGGCTCCATTGACGATTCGTCATCGATGTCGTGGCCCTCCATCATCTGTAAATAACAATTTATGAGATCTCGAAATTCCAAGCTATGCTTAAGACTAGCATAAATATTATATCAAAACATTTATTAAGTATTTGTTTGCACATTTGTTAGTTTTTTTTCAAAGTTTTTATACCATGTCACTTGCGTTTAGCATCCTTGCAACTCTTGCATGTGGGAATAAAGTTTCTTTGATTAATGTGACAATTATTTGGTCTTCTCAAGACAGGTTAGAATGTGCGTACAAAAATGAACTGCAACGATACCTGGGGTGGCCCAAGCGACTCCTCAATGTTCTTCCCTTCCAGTGTACCATCTGGCGAATATCTCAGGGGCTCCATTGACGATTCATCATCGATGTCGTGGCCCTCCAGCATCTGTAAATAACAATTTATGAGATCTCGAAATTCCAAGCTATGCTTAAGACTAGCATAAATATTAGATCAAAACATTTATTAAGTATTTGTTTGCTACATTGTTAGTTTTTTATTCCAAGTTTTTATACCATGTCACTTGCGTTTAGCATCCTTGCAAGTCTTGCATGTGGGAATAAAGTTTCTTTGATTAATGTGACAACTATTTGGTCTTCTCAAGACAGGTTAGAATGTGCGTACAAAAATGAACTGCAACGATACCTGGGGTGGCCCAAGTGACTCCTCAATGTTCTCCCCTTCCAGTGTACCATCTGGCGAATATCTCAGGGGCTCCATTGACGATTCGTCATCGATGTCGTGGTCCTCCATCATCTGAAAATAACAATTTATGAGATCTCGAAATTCCAAGCTATGCTTAAGACTAGCATAAATATTAGATCAAAACATGTATTAAGTATTTGTTTGCTAATTTGTTAGTTTTTTTTCAAAGTTTTTACACCATGTCACTTGCGTTTAGCATCCTTGCAACTCTTGCATGTGGGAATAAAGTTTCTTTGATTAATGTGACAATTATTTGGTCTTCTCAAGACAGGTTAGAATGTGCGTACAAAAATGAACTGCAACGATACCTGGGGTGGCCCAAGCGACTCCTCAATGTTCTTCCCTTCCAGTGTACCATCTGGCGAATATCTCAGGGGCTCCATTGACGATTCATCATCGATGTCGTGGCCCTCCAGCATCTGCAAATAACAATTTATGAGATCTCGAAATTCCAAGCTATGCTTAAGACTAGCATAAATATTAGATCAAAACATTTATTAAGTATTTGTTTGCTACATTGTTAGTTTTTTATTCCAAGTTTTTATACCATGTCACTTGCGTTTAGCATCCTTGCAAGTCTTGCATGTGGGAATAAAGTTTCTTTGATTAATGTGACAACTATTTGGTCTTCTCAAGACAGGTTAGAATGTGCGTTCAAAAATGAACTGCAACGATACCTGGGGTGGCCCAAGTGACTCCTCAATGATCTCTTCTTCCAGTGTACCATCTGGCGAATATCTCAGGGGCTCCATTGACTATTCGTCATCGATGTCGTGGCCCTCCATCATCTGTAAATAACAATTTATGAGATCTCGAAATTCCAAGCTATGCTTAAGACTAGCATAAATATTAGATCAAAACATTTATTAAGTATTTGTTTGCTACATTGTTAGTTTTTTATTCCAAGTTTTTATACCATGTCTTGCATGTGGGAATAAAGTTTCTTTGATTAATGTGACAACTATTTGGTCTTCTCAAGACAGGTTAGAATGTGCGTACAAAAATGAACTGCAACGATACCTGGGGTGGCCCAAGCGACTCCTCAATGATCTCCCCTTCCAGTGTACCATCTGGCGAATATCTCAGGGGCTCCATTGACGATTCGTCATCGATGTCGTGGTCCTCCATCATCTGAAAATAACAATTTATGAGATCTCGAAATTCCAAGCTATGCTTAAGACTAGCATAAATATTAGATCAAAACATGTATTAAGTATTTGTTTGCTAATTTGTTAGTACTTTATTCCAAGTTTTTATACCATGTCACTTGCGTTTAGCATCCTTGCAACTCTTGCATGTGGGAATAAAGTTTCTTTGATTAATGTGACAACTATTTGGTCTTCTCAAGACAGGTTAGAATGTGCGTTCAAAAATGAACTGCAACGATACCTGGGGTGGCCCAAGTGACTCCTCAATGATCTCCCCTTCCAGTGTACCATCTGGCGAATATCTCAGGGGCTCCATTGACGATTCGTCATCGATGTCGTGGCCCTCCATCATCTGTAAATAACAATTTATGAGATCTCGAAATTCCAAGCTATGCTTAAGACTAGCATAAATATTAGATCAAAACATTTATTAAGTATTTGTTTGTTACATTGTTAGTTTTTTATTCCAAGTTTTTATACCATGTCGCTTGCGTTTAGCATCCTTGCAACTCTTGCATGTGGGAATAAAGTTTCTTTGATTAATGTGACAATTATTTAGTCTTCTCAAGACAGGTTAGAATGTGCGTACAAAAATGAACTACAACGATACCTGGGGTGGCCCAAGCGACTACTCAATGTTCTCCCCTTCCAGATTACCATCTGGCGAATATCTCAGGGGCTCCATTGACGATTCGTCATCGATGTCGTGGCCCTCCATCATCTGTAAATAACAATTTATGAGATCTCGAAATTCCAAGCTATGCTTAAGACTAGCATAAATATTAGATCAAAACATTTATTAAGTATTTGTTTGTTACATTGTTAGTTTTTTATTCCAAGTTTTTATACCATGTCGCTTGCGTTTAGCATCCTTGCAACTCTTGCATGTGGGAATAAAGTTTCTTTGATTAATGTGACAATTATTTAGTCTTCTCAAGACAGGTTAGAATGTGCGTACAAAAATGAACTACAACGATACCTGGGGTGGCCCAAGCGACTACTCAATGTTCTCCCCTTCCAGATTACCATCTGGCGAATATCTCAGGGGCTCCATTGACGATTCGTCATCGATGTCGTGGCCCTCCATCATCTGTAAATAACAATTTATGAGATCTCAAAATTCCAAGCTATGCTTAAGACTAGCATAAATATTAGATCAAAACATTTATTAAGTATTTGTTTGCTACATTGTTAGTTTTTTATTCTAAGTTTTTATACCATGTCGCTTGCGTTTAGCATCCTTGCAACTCTTGCATGTGGGAATAAAGTTTCTTTGATTAATGTGACAATTATTTAGTCTTCTCAAGACAGGTTAGAATGTGCGTCCAAAAATGAACTACAACGATACCTAGGGTGGCCCAAGCGACTCCTCAATGTTCTCCCCTTCCAGTGTACCATCTGGCGAATATCTCAGGGGCTCCATTGACGATTCGTCATCGATGTCGTGGCCCTCCATCATCTGTAAATAACAATTTATGAGATCTCGAAATTCCAAGCTATGCTTAAGACTAGCATAAATATTATATCAAAACATTTATTAAGTATTTGTTTGCACATTTGTTAGTTTTTTTTCAAAGTTTTTATACCATGTCACTTGCGTTTAGCATCCTTGCAACTCTTGCATGTGGGAATAAAGTTTCTTTGATTAATGTGACAATTATTTGGTCTTCTCAAGACAGGTTAGAATGTGCGTACAAAAATGAACTGCAACGATACCTGGGGTGGCCCAAGCGACTCCTCAATGTTCTTCCCTTCCAGTGTACCATCTGGCGAATATCTCAGGGGCTCCATTGACGATTCATCATCGATGTCGTGGCCCTCCAGCATCTGTAAATAACAATTTATGAGATCTCGAAATTCCAAGCTATGCTTAAGACTAGCATAAATATTAGATCAAAACATTTATTAAGTATTTGTTTGCTACATTGTTAGTTTTTTATTCCAAGTTTTTATACCATGTCACTTGCGTTTAGCATCCTTGCAAGTCTTGCATGTGGGAATAAAGTTTCTTTGATTAATGTGACAACTATTTGGTCTTCTCAAGACAGGTTAGAATGTGCGTACAAAAATGAACTGCAACGATACCTGGGGTGGCCCAAGTGACTCCTCAATGTTCTCCCCTTCCAGTGTACCATCTGGCGAATATCTCAGGGGCTCCATTGACGATTCGTCATCGATGTCGTGGCCCTCCATCATCTGTAAATAACAATTTATGAGATCTCGAAATTCCAAGCTATGCTTAAGACTAGCATAAATATTAGATCAAAACATTTATTAAGTATTTGTTTGCTACATTGTTAGTTTTTTATTCCAAGTTTTTATACCATGTCACTTGCGTTTAGCATCCTTGCAAGTCTTGCATGTGGGAATAAAGTTTCTTTGATTAATGTGACAACTATTTGGTCTTCTCAAGACAGGTTAGAATGTGCGTACAAAAATGAACTGCAACGATACCTGGGGTGGCCCAAGCGACTCCTCAATGTTCTCCCCTTCCAGTGTACCATCTGGCGAATATCTCAGGGGCTCCATTGACGATTCGTCATCGATGTCGTGGCCCTCCATCATCTGTAAATAACAATTTATGAGATCTCGAAATTCCAAGCTATGCTTAAGACTAGCATAAATATTATATCAAAACATTTATTAAGTATTTGTTTGCACATTTGTTAGTTTTTTTTCAAAGTTTTTATACCATGTCACTTGCGTTTAGCATCCTTGCAACTCTTGCATGTGGGAATAATTTCTTTGATTGATGTGACACTTCTTTGGTCTTCTCAAGACAGGTTAGAATGTGCGTTCAAAAATGAACTGCAACGATACCTGGGGTGGCCCAAGTGACTCCTCAATGATCTCCCCTTCCAGTGTACCATCTGGCGAATATCTCAGGGGCTCCATTGACGATTCGTCGTCGATGTCGTGGCCCTCCATCATCTGTAAATAACAATTTATGAGATCTCGAAATTCCAAGCTATGCTTAAGACTAGCATAAATATTAGATCACAACATTTATTTAGTATTTGTTTGCACATTTGTTAGTTTTTTTTCAAAGTTTTTATACCATGTCACTTGCGTTTAGCATCCTTGCAACTCTTGCATGTGGGAATAAAGTTTCTTTGATTAATGTGACAATTATTTGGTCTTCTCAAGACAGGTTAGAATGTGCGTACAAAAATGAACTGCAACGATACCTGGGGTGGCCCAAGCGACTCCTCAATGTTCTTCCCTTCCAGTGTACCATCTGGCGAATATCTCAGGGGCTCCATTGACGATTCATCATCGATGTCGTGGCCCTCCAGCATCTGTAAATAACAATTTATGAGATCTCGAAATTCCAAGCTATGCTTAAGACTAGCATAAATATTAGATCAAAACATTTATTAAGTATTTGTTTGCTACATTGTTAGTTTTTTATTCCAAGTTTTTATACCATGTCACTTGCGTTTAGCATCCTTGCAAGTCTTGCATGTGGGAATAAAGTTTCTTTGATTAATGTGACAACTATTTGGTCTTCTCAAGACAGGTTAGAATGTGCGTACAAAAATGAACTGCAACGATACCTGGGGTGGCCCAAGTGACTCCTCAATGTTCTCCCCTTCCAGTGTACCATCTGGCGAATATCTCAGGGGCTCCATTGACGATTCGTCATCGATGTCGTGGTCCTCCATCATCTGAAAATAACAATTTATGAGATCTCGAAATTCCAAGCTATGCTTAAGACTAGCATAAATATTAGATCAAAACATGTATTAAGTATTTGTTTGCTAATTTGTTAGTTTTTTATTCCAAGTTTTTATACCATGTCACTTGCGTTTAGCATCCTTGCAAGTCTTGCATGTGGGAATAAAGTTTCTTTGATTAATGTGACAATTATTTGTTCTTCTCAAGACAGGTTAGAATGTGCGTACAAAAATGAACTGCAACGATACCTGGGGTGGCCCAAGAGACTCCTCAATGTTCTCCCCTTCCAGTGTACCATCTGGGGAATATCTCAGGGGCTCCATTGACGATTCGTCATCGATGTCGTGGCCCTCCATCATCTGTAAATAACAATTTATGAGATCTCGAAATTCCAAGCTATGCTTAAGACTAGCATAAATATTAGATCAAAACATTTATTAAGTATTTGTTTGCACATTTGTTAGTTTTTTTTTCAAAGTTTTTATACCATGTCACTTGCGTTTAGCATCCTTGCAACTCTTGCATGTGGGAATAAAGTTTCTTTGATTAATGTGACAATTATTTGTTCTTCTCAAGACAGGTTAGAATGTGCGTACAAAAATGAACTGCAACGATACCTGGGGTGGCCCAAGCGACTCCTCAATGTTCTCCCCTTCCAGTGTACCATCTGGCGAATATCTCAGGGGCTCCATTGACGATTCATCATCGATGTCGTGGCCCTCCAGCATCTGTAAATAACAATTTATGAGATCTCGAAATTCCAAGCTATGCTTAAGACTAGCATAAATATTATATCAAAACATTTATTAAGTATTTGTTTGCTACATTGTTAGTTTTTTTATTCCAAGTTTTTATACCATGTCACTTGCGTTTAGCATCCTTGCAACTCTTGCATGTGGGAATAAAGTTTCTTTGATTAATGTGACAATTATTTGTTCTTCTCAAGACAGGTTAGAATGTGCGTACAAAAATGAACTGCAACGATACCTGGGGTGGCCCAAGCGACTCCTCAATGTTCTCCCCTTCCAGTGTACCATCTAGCGAATATCTCAAGGGCTCCATTGACGATTCGTCATCGATGTCGTGGCCCTCCATCATCTGTAAATAACAATGTTGTGCGTGTTTTGTTGTAGGTGAGATAAAATAAAGATTCGGACTACAAGGAAATAAATTGTCTTTAATTCAAGTTCCACAATACTTTGTTATAGCTAACTAGGTACTATGTATGCGTCAAGGCAGGGCGGTGGTATGTAGGCGACTGGCGAGCCGATTGCCCGCTCCCACATACTTCGTCAATAATGCAACTCAGCATACTACGATTACTAAGCCGCCACATCACACCCCCCCTTTCTCTATTTTTTTTACAAAAAAATAATAATTTTACTCTATTCTTAACGTAACTATGTGCTTACATCCTATTATGGTGCTAGGAAATCTCCTAAGTTACAATGTTGTTTATGATAACTTTCTATCCTGTCAGCATTCCAACAGTTGAATGCTGCCTATTGTTTTATTTCTATCGCTAAATATAGATCCTATACACCTTCTTTTCTAAGAATTTTGCGGTCTCGTCATTGCCTGGGCTCTGAGCCGACTTGAAATTTTACATTTGGGCTGTAACAATATAACAATTAAGTGCAGTTACCATGACCTCCGCTCTGCAATAGCTAAGTTACACCTCGCGGGTCGGCAGCTTTGGTCATGGTAACGCCGTTCACAAAATAAAATACATATATTACATGCTACGTATTCTTACTCACTATTTTGTTTTTTTTTTCTTTTTGCACAATTCACAACATCGCTTAGCTAAACGTATCCCGTGGCGGTGGCCGTGTGTGCCAGGTTTCCCACTGTACCGGGTTGTCTTGCCAGTATCCCCGGCACTTCTCTTCTTAGCCATTCCCTCGCATGGCCTGCGCAACCTCTCTTGATAGCGTAACATAGTAATATGCCCATTATTGCGGCGATAATGACTAACATTATCCCGAAATAGTTTAGTTTGTTTTCTAACTGGTGCCCTGATACTACTTGGGCCTGTGCTATGGCTATGCTTTCTTTATTTTGGTAATTCCCCATTTTCAAACTCTAATCTGTATTTGGTTTGTACTGGTAGTGTATTTAGCCAAATAACCGTAGTGAAATAGACAAAAAATTCTCGTCGATATTCGATGTACTAACATTATTGTCATGTGAGCAAAAATCGCACCGGTTGCTTTATTACTCGACCACAGCGCGTGGTTTTAACCATGGGCGGTAGCGATTTTTGCTCGCTTGGTTCTACATAATTTGGTTCACGCTCATTTTTAGTGTGAAATGGTTGCTTGACGGTCACCTATTTGTATGTAAAAGGTTTTCTTATCCCTACTGATTACCTTGTGTGGGCCGTTATATGATGGGGTTAGTGGACTTTTTACCATATCGTTCCTCATAAAAACGTGAGAGCATGTATTTAAGTCTTTATGGATAAATATTTTCCGCGAATCGCTGCTCTCCCTTGCCTGTGGCCGCATACTGTTTATTACGCTTCGAAGTTTGCTTACGAACGTAGGTAGATGTTCTACTTGTGTTGTGTTGTTTTCGCAAAAAAATCACCTGGTAAACGTAGTGTCTGTCCTAATACTAATTCCGCTGAGCTTACGTTTTCGTCATTTTTACAAGTCGCACGAAGTCCCAACAATGCTGTCGGTAATTCCTCGACCCACGACCTATTATCTTGTAGCCTAGCCTTAATTGCAACCTTAAGTGAGCGATTCATTCTTTCAACCATACCGTTCGCTTGCGGATGATACGCTGTTGTACGGGTTTTTTTTATGCCTAACTGGTTTAACAGGCTCTTGAATAGTTCGCTCTCAAACTGTCTTCCCTGGTCACTAGTTATTGTGAGTGGGCACCCAAATCTGCATACCCAACCTTCGTAAAAGGCTTTAGCTACTGTGTCCGCGGTAATATCGGTTACCGGAATCGCTTCTGGTCATCTCGTGAACCTATCTATCATAGTGACGCAATACCTATAACCTTCTTGTGACGTTGGCAGTGGTCCGACTATGTCTATGTGTACATGCTCAAATCTATCTTCTACCGGAAAACTACTTAATTTGGATACTGTATAACGCTGTACTTTTACTTTCTGACAATGAATGCATGCCCTGGCCCACCTGGTCACGTCTTTGTTCATTTCTGGCCAAAAATAACGTTTCGTTATCATTTTCCGTGTGGCCCTAATTCCGGGGTGGCTTATGTTATGTACTGCATCGAAAGCTATTTTACGAAATTTGTGTGGTAGATATGGTCTTACCTGGTTCTCCGAAATGTTACAAAGAATTGCTCTGTTGCACAATGGTGAATGAATTTGTTTTAATACGATGTTACCTTGCGATTCTGCTAACATACGCGCCATTTGTTCGTCTGTTTCCTGTGCCCGTGCGACTTCGTCGAAATCAACTTGCGTCGGGCAAAACACGGACTCCACCCGTGACAGCGCGTCAGCAATTTGATTCTCGTTTCCGTTGACGTATTGTATGTCGCTCGTGAATTCGCTGATATACAATAACTGCCTTGTGCGCCGTGGGGTCTCTCGGTCAGTACCTATCTTAGAAAAAGCATACGTTATTGGTTTGTGGTCTATGAAAATAGTAAGCTCTTGACCTTCGATCATGTTTCTAAAATGTGTTATGGCTAAATAGATCGCCAGCAGTTCTCGATCTTAAGTGCTGTATTTTTGCTGGGCTTCTGATAGTCTCTTAGAAAAATAACCTAAGGGCCTCGTTTTTCCGGCGACTCCTTGTTGTAGCACTGCCCCCACGCATGTATTGGATGCGTCACACATTAGGGACAATTGTACAAACACACATTAGTTCAATTAGGGACAAATACCTGTGGCCTCTGGGTGAGCCAATGTGATGGCGCTTTGTAGGCTTACCTTACACTGCTCGAAAGCCGCCGTGGCCTTATCATCCCATGCTATTTTTGACTTATCCTTTTTCTTGGTCCCATGCAAAAACTTGTAACTCTGCCTGGTGCTCAGCCGCTTGCTGTATGTGTAACCTATAAAAAATTACCATTCCCAAAAATCGTCGTAGCTGCTCGACGGTTTCCGGCCGCGGGTAACCTTGTATCGCCTCGACTTTATCTTTCAAGGGTTTTATTCCTTCCTGGCTGACATTGTAACCTAAAAATTCTATTTCAGGCTTACCGAAACAACATTTTGACATATTAATAGTAATTCCGAACTGCTCGAATCTGCTGAAAACAAGGCTCAAGTGTTTGCGAAGTGATTCGGCATCAGTACTTGCGATGATTACGTCATCTATATAACAGAATAGGTATGAACACTCCCCTTTCCGTTCGCCGTTTACGTATTCTAATCCCTGTAACACTGTGTTGTTCATGAACCTCTGAAATGTTTGCGCTGCGTTGCGCAATCCGAATGACATTCTCGGAAATTCTCGGAACAGTCCGAAAGGTGTAATAATTGCTGTTTTCTCTATGTCCTGTGGTGCTACGCGAATATTATGATAGGCCCTATTTATGTCTAAGCGTGCAAAAATTTTCTTACTAGCTAGTCCATAGGTGAAGTCCTGTAGTCTTGGGATCGGGTATCTGTCCGGCTTCGTGATCGCATTGAGTGCACGATAGTCGCCACAGGGTCTGATCTGGCCTTCCTTCTTAGGCACGACGTGCAGCGCGCTTGCCCATGGACTCTTTGATGGCCTACATATACCTAAATCTTGCATTAACCTAAATTCTTCTTGTACTATTTTATATCTATGCGGTGGCAACGGCCTAGCACGGGAAAACACGGGAGGGCCTGTAGTTTCTATGTGATGGTATGTATTATGGCTAGGGGGGTCTTTGTACGTTGTCGGTTTAGTTACTTCTGTGAATTTTTCAAGCAAATCTTTGTACGGATTGTCATGTTGAATGCTAGATATGGTAAATTCGGAACGTTTCACTGTAGTTGCTTCTCTACTTATTTTAGTGAGACCGTCAATCAACCTTTTGTTGTGTAAGTCTACGACTAATTGGTGTGCTCTTAAAAAATCTGCCCCTATGATTGGCTGTTTCACTTCGCAAACTATAAATGACCATTTGTAATTTCTATTTAATCCTAAGTTTAATTCTATAGTCACTACACCGTAGGTTTTTATTTCCGTATTATTAGCTGCGTAAAGTTTATATGTACACTCTTGTTTGTGCTTTGTTTTCACTTCACTCACTGGTATCACTGATACATTCGCACCCGTGTCCACTAAATACACAATTCCCGTTTTGAAGTCTTTCACACAAAGTCGGTGGTTTCCCGCGGCACAATCGTCCACCGACGCTGACTGCACCGCGTCTAGTTTTCCTGCTTCTTGGTCCAGCTACACGGTGCTTCACACGTCCGCGCGTTGTTCCTGTAGCGGTAATGATATCTGCATAGCCAGTCGGGATATCCTGGTGTGCGCCGCGTCCGGCTTTTGGATCTAGGACGTTGTTGCCATCGTCTGCCGCCCGAGTTGTCTTTTCGCCTCCTGATCTCATTTATTTCTCCGCGTAGTTCTTTCATTTCCATTGTTAATTCTTTTAGGTGGCTGGCAATACCGTCATTTGTTGATGTGCTGGGTGTGATAGACGCGACCGCGCCGCTTCCCAAGGTTTCTAGTATTTTATCTGCCTTCCTAGCCAGATCCTCCAACTTGGTGTCTTCGCTCATTGCTAACATTGCGTGTACATTAGGTGTTAGCTTGTCCAGCCACAGCCTCTTCAATGGTTCTTCTGTCACGCTGCATTTCTTCGCCAACGCCGACATTTCTCTGAGTAATTGCGACGGTTTTTGGGTTCCCAGATCTGTGTCATGCATTAATTTGTGAAATTGTTTATCTGTACTCTCTTCATATACTGACAATATCCGGCGGAGCTTCTATGATGGCGTACTTGGCGTACAACGTCTGTTGGTAATTTTGCGACCATTTCGTACCTTTGGGTGTCGCTTTGCTTCTGTGGTGCCATCATTGCCTCGAACTGGATGAACCATGATCTTGGTATCTCTCTCCAAAATTCCGGAACTCTCATTTGACCTGTTACCATTGATACGTCTCCAGTGGTAGCTGCCCCGGGTTGGCCGATTACCGCTTGCGGGTTCATTTTGAAAACGGTACACACGCGTCGCTTTACTTTGCTACAGCACGTTACGTTTCCTTTTCACCACGCGGTCTAATCGCCTCTGCCTCGTAAGTTTTTTGAGTCGCCTAACCTGTTGTTACGCGTTTAACAACGCGGTATCTTTAAGTCGTCGATAGGTCACCAGTAATAATAATAATAATAATAATAAATATTGCTGGACAATCCACACAGCATCATCTAGCCCCAAGCTAAGCAGAGCTTGTGTTATGGGTACTAGATGACTGATATACTTAATACAATACATTACATAGATAGATATTTTTATTATATATAGCAAATACCCAGAACACCCGGAACAAATATTTGTAGATCGTACAAACATTTGTCCCAAGGCGGGAATCGAACCCGCAACCTCTTGCGTCGCAGGCGGACCTTCGCCCGCCGCGCCACATCGGTCGTCAAAGTTGCCAGTGTTGTGCGTGTATAGTTGTCGGTGAGATAAAATAAAGATTCGGACTACAAGGAAATAAATTGTCTTTAATTCAAGTTCCACAATACTTTGTTATAGCTAACTAGGTACTATGTATGCGTCAAGGCAGGGCGGTGGTATGTAGGCAACTGGCGAGCCGATTGCCCGCTCCCACATACTTCGTCAATAATGCAACTCAGCATATTACGATTACTGAGCCGCCACAACAATTTATGAGATCTCGAAATTCCAAGCTATGCTTAAGACTAGCATAAATATTAGATCAAAACATTTATTAAGTATTTGTTTGCACATTTGTTAGTTTTTTTTTCAAAGTTTTTATACCATGTCACTTGCGTTTAGCATCCTTGCAACTCTTGCATGTGGGAATAAAGTTTCTTTGATTAATGTGACAAATATTTGGTCTTCTCAAGACAGGTTAGAATGTGCGTACAAAAATGAACTGCAACGATACCTGGGGTGGCCCAAGCGACTCCTCAATGTTCTCCCCTTCCAGTGTACCATCTGGCGAATATCTCAGGGGCTCCATTGACGATTCGTCATCGATGTCGTGGTCCTCCATCATCTGTAAATAACAATTTATGAGATCTCGAAATTCCAAGCTATGCTTAAGACTAGCATAAATATTAGATCAAAACATTTATTAAGTATTTGTTTGCACATTTGTTAGTTTTTTTTTTCAAAGTTTTTATACCATGTCACTTGCGTTTAGCATCCTTGCAACTCTTGCATGTGGGAATAAAGTTTCTTTGATTAATGTGACAATTATTTGGTCTTCTCAAGACAGGTTAGAATGTGCGTACAAAAATGAACTGCAACAATACCTGGGGTGGCCCAAGCGACTCCTCAATGTTCTCCCCTTCCAGTGTACCATCTGGCGAATATCTCAGGGGCTCCATTGACGATTCGTCATCGATGTCGTGGTCCTCCATCATCTGTAAATAACAATTTATGAGATCTCGAAATTCCAAGCTATGCTTAAGACTAGCATAAATATTAGATCAAAACATTTATTAAGTATTTGTTTGCACATTTGTTAGTTTTTTTTTCAAAGTTTTTATACCATGTCACTTGCGTTTAGCATCCTTGCAACTCTTGCATGTGGGAATAAAGTTTCTTTGATTAATGTGACAAATATTTGGTCTTCTCAAGACAGGTTAGAATGTGCGTACAAAAATGAACTGCAACGATACCTGGGGTAGCCCAAGCGACTCCTCAATGTTCTCCCCTTCCAGTGTACCATCTGGCGAATATCTCAGGGGCTCCATTGACGATTCGTCATCGATGTCGTGGTCCTCCATCATCTGTAAATAACAATTTATGAGATCTCGAAATTCCAAGCTATGCTTAAGACTAGCATAAATATTAGATCAAAACATTTATTAAGTATTTGTTTGCACATTTGTTAGTTTTTTTTTCAAAGTTTTTATACCATGTCACTTGCGTTTAGCATCCTTGCAACTCTTGCATGTGGGAATAAAGTTTCTTTGATTAATGTGACAAATATTTGGTCTTCTCAAGACAGGTTAGAATGTGCGTACAAAAATGAACTGCAACGATACCTGGGGTGGCCCAAGCGACTCCTCAATGTTCTCCCCTTCCAGTGTACCATCTGGCGAATATCTCAGGGGCTTCATTGACGATTCGTCATCGATGTCGTGGTCCTCCATCATCTGTAAATAACAATTTATGAGATCTCGAAATTCCAAGCTATGCTTAAGACTAGCATAAATATTAGATCAAAACATTTATTAAGTATTTGTTTGCACATTTGTTAGTTTTTTTTTTCAAAGTTTTTATACCATGTCACTTGCGTTTAGCATCCTTGCAACTCTTGCATGTGGGAATAAAGTTTCTTTGATTAATGTGACAATTATTTGGTCTTCTCAAGACAGGTTAGAATGTGCGTACAAAAATGAACTGCAACGATACCTGGGGTGACCCAAGCGACTCCTCAATGTTCTCCCCTTCCAGTGTACCATCTGGCGAATATCTCAGGGGCTCCATTGACGATTCGTCATCGATGTCGTGGTCCTCCATCATCTGTAAATAACAATTTATGAGATCTCGAAATTCCAAGCTATGCTTAAGACTAGCATAAATATTAGATCAAAACATTTATTAAGTATTTGTTTGCACATTTGTTAGTTTTTTTTTCAAAGTTTTTATACCATGTCACTTGCGTTTAGCATCCTTGCAACTCTTGCATGTGGGAATAAAGTTTCTTTGATTAATGTGACAATTATTTGGTCTTCTCAAGACAGGTTAGAATGTGCGTACAAAAATGAACTGCAACGATACCTGGGGTGGCCCATGCGACTCCTCAATGTTCTCCCCTTCCAGTGTACCATCTGGCGAATATCTCAGGGGCACCATTGACGATTCGTCATCGATGTCGTGGTCCTCCATCATCTGTAAATAACAATTTATGAGATCTCGAAATTCCAAGCTATGCTTAAGACTAGCATAAATATTAGATCAAAACATTTATTAAGTATTTGTTTGCTACATTGTTAGTTTTTTATTCCAAGTTTTTATACCATTGAGTTGTTGCCGTGACGCCACCGCGCACTTACGTACCAGTAATTACCTCCGTGTTTTTAATTCCAAAACTAAGTAAAAAGTGCTTATTACAGCGACAAAACTATACAGTTGTATTCTACAATTAACGAGTGACAAACTAACTGCAAAATAACAGTGAAACAAGTAGGTAAAGAAACTAACTCAGTGTGGAAACAATTTTAATATCGTAACGAACAAATTTTTTTAAAACGTGGTCATTTTTTGGACTTTGAACTCATTATATACACAAAGGAATCACGTACACCGATGCGCAGCAAAGCACCCACGTATTTCAAGCAATATTATAATTGTTCGCTTGGCACTGTGGAGTAGCACGTTCCTACGAAGGCGAACCAAGTAGTCGACGCTTCGAATCTGACACACTGCATTTCTTTTTGTCTTTTATCATTTTTATTTTTTATTTTTATATTTATTTTTCCAAATTATTTTATTATTACTTCTGCAACAATATGCATAGAACTCCGCCTAATACAGGTTTGAGTCATGGGCAATCTCTTTCTGAGCCCGACATCCCGACTGCTACTACCGAAAAAGCAGACGCTATAAATATCACCGTACGGAACAAACGACAACGTCTTGCCGATTCTCCAAATAACGAAGTAGATACCGTACGGTCCACAGCATTTTCGGCTTTCAAATCGGAGTTAATGGAGATGCTAACAACTTGGAAGTCTGAGCAAGAACAGCTGCTTACATCATGGAAAAACGAACAAGCTGCCATTTTATCCAAGCTGGTCAGGGAAGTTGCCGAGCTCAAACAGAAATGTCTTTCGATTGAGGAATCCAACGTCGAAATGGACCGTAGCATGTCTTTTATAAATGAAAAATATGAAGGTCTCAATTCTAAAGTTTCGAAACTGGAAAAGGAGAAAATTGATAACGAAGACCATATTAACCGTCTAAAGAAGCAGATACAAGATTTGAATTTCGTGTCACGACAAGCCACTATCGAGCTGCGTAATATTCCGACTAAAGAGAAGGAAACGCCGGAAGATCTCATTTCTGCGGTATCAAGGGTTGGAAAGACTGTTAGCATGGAAATTCAGACATCTGCTTTTCGGGATGTATATCGTATACCCGGAAAATCAGGATTGTGCAGACCGATTGTTGCTGAATTTAGCTGTGTCAATAAGAGAAACGAATTCCTTGCTAACGTGAGGAAGTTTAATAAAGAACGTCCCATCACTGATAAGCTGAACACACAACTAATCGGGATTGCTGGAGAAAAGAAGCCAGTTTACGTCGACGAACACTTACCTCCCGCAATCAAAAAGCTGTTGTATGACGCCCGCCAGTTTGCTAAGGCAAGGAATTACTCCAGCTGGTATTCTAACGGAAGAATTCTCTTGAAGAAAGACCCAGCTGATAAACCCGTTGAAATTAAATCAGAGAAATGCCTTACCATGTTTGCAGTACCAGTAACAGCACAAGTTCCACTTCAACAATGACTATTTTTACTTTCTCTTATATTTGTTATTCGCGTTTATGCACGCATTCAATATTATTTTGAATATCTGTTTTATTTCTATTTTGTTATCAATAACATTTTAATGTCAATTTACGTAACAGTTAAACTACAAATACAACAAATACATTTTACACACTTACACAGTTACACTGAAGCTAACAACTATAATTACATCATCAAGCTATATTGCAGTTTGATGCCTGGCAATTCTTTCATATCTTACTATTTCCTTTCACAAACACCGTTGCTGTATTACAAAAAGTCCTCTATCAGACTAATTACAAATTTTCAAATAGCCCAACTAAATCCCGTATTTCGTATTTTGTACTCAATTTTACCGTTAACAAATGGCTAATTTAAACCAAATTTCCAAGGAATTGGATAACATCTCGGTCGCTCAATCCTTCCTATGCTCACCTGAAAAATGCTCTGAATTAGTCCCGATGCTCAACAATAACTTAAAAATCGTTCATATTAACATTAGAAGCATTAATAAAAATTTAGATCAATTTCTAACTATGATTTCTTCAACGAAAATTGAGTTTGATGTTATAGTTCTGACAGAGTGTTGGTTGCAGGTTTCTGGACCTTTACCCATTTTACATGGTTATTCATCGTTCGCTACAATTAATAATGTAATAAAAAATGACGGAGTTGTAGTTTATATTAGGGAGAGTTTAAAGTGTGTGACGACAGAACCACCATTTCAGGACGCTAACTGCATTATATCCTGCTTAGGCTCTACGGCAATAGTTTCAGTCTATCGCTCTCCATCCAACCAAAATCTAGAAAACTTTTATAACAGTCTGCAAGGCGTAATATCTTCTCTGCAATCTTACGTTAACATTATCTTAATAGGTGATATGAATATTGACATCAAATCAGGATCTAGTGACCGGCACGCTAATGACTATTTAACTCTCACCGCCACTCTCGGACTACTTCCTGCGCACTCTCTACCGACCAGAGTTAACAACTGTCTAGATCATATAATGCTTAAATCTAAGAAGATTTCTACTGTGCTAGTCCTAGACTCTCACATTACTGATCATCAGCCTATTTGTTTATTTTTGCCCCTGAAATCCGGTTCGGGATGGAATGGACAAAGAACATCATCACAGTATAATTATGAAGCTATTCGTAAAGAACTGGACAACACTGACTTCAGCCCCATCTTAGATTGTATAAACGTCGATCAAGCAACTAACCTGTTAATTGATAATATACAACGTGTGATTACTAATCACACCCGAATAACCAGAACACTTAAAAAATGCAGGGTTCTAAAACCGTGGATGAGCACCGGCCTGGTTCGTTGTCTAAGAAACCGAGATAGAATGCATGTAGAAGTCAGGAAAAAGCCTGACGACTCCATACTTAAAGTAGCATACACACGGTATAGAAACTTTTGTAATACCTTAATAAGAAAGTTGAAGCGAGCATTTGAAAAGGAAGAATTTCTAAAAGCCAAAAATAATCCTAAGGCAACGTGGAAAGTGATTAAATCTATAACGAATTCTAATGTTCAAACCCGATCCCCTCGTGAACTTCTGCGTGATTCAGTTGACGTTAAAACATCAGCAAACAAAGTCAACGGGTTCTTTGTCAATATAGGTACGAACCTAGCTTCAAAAATTGGGACCAGCACCATCACCACTGCTGTAGCACCCCCACCCAGTCAATTATCTAACTCTCTTGTAATCCTCCCTGTGGATGAGGAACAAGTAGATAGAATTATCCATAACCTCCGTAGTGACTGCGCTACAGGGTGGGATAATATTCCAACCAGAGTTATCAAGAGTTCTCGTACAACCTTAACTCCCATAGTCACTCATATTTGTAACTTGTCCATAGAGTCTGGAAACTTCCCGGAAGCTTTTAAGAGAGCCGTCGTGCATCCTATATATAAAAGCGGGGGCAGAGACAAAGTCACAAACTATAGACCTATTTCTGTTCTGAGTGCACTTTCAAAAATTCTGGAGAGAATTTTGAACAATTGCTTAGTCAGCTTTCTGGAAAAACACAAGTTAATAGCTCAAAACCAGTACGGCTTCAGATCTGGAATTTGTACAGAGGATGCCGTTGCTGCCTTCACTAACAGTCTGGTAAGCCAACTAGATAATAAGCTGAACTGCTATGGCATCTTCTTAGACTTAACCAAAGCTTTTGACACGGTCTCTGTCCCTCGACTTATTTCAAAGATGGAAAGCTTAGGAATGCGTGGAATAACTCTCAAATTATTTAAAGACTACCTCTGTGATAGATCCCAGTGTGTTCTCATTGATTCAGTCACCAGTTCATATGAAAAGCTCACCTATGGCATCCCACAAGGTAGTATATTAGGACCGACACTTTTCCAAATATACATCAATGATCTATGCAAGCTCTCCATCTCTAATTGCGAAATTTTCTCTTATGCAGACGATACGGCACTTCTAGTATTTGACAAAAACTGGGAGCAAGCCAGAGATAGAGCAGAATACTCGCTTCGGTTAATAATGGAATGGCTGTCAACTAACTTGCTGACGTTAAATTTAGTTAAGACAAAACTAATCAGATTCTACCGCCCACAATCAATAACCCCATCCTCTTTCTCTCTTAAAATTAAAGCTCACACTTGTCCCCCTCATCAGTCAGTAGGTTGTAACTGTCTTGCTCTCAGCACAGTCCCCAATATTAAGTACCTGGGCGTGATTATTGACGAAAACCTTAACTGGCGCGCACACATAGAGGCACTCTGTACTAGAGTTCGAAGATTAATATATATTTTTAAAAAACTCAGGCACTCCGCCAATTCTGAAACTCTGACTCTCGTGTACCTCAGCCTTTGTCAGTCTATCATTATGTACTGCATCCCGGTGTGGGGCGGTACTTACAAAACCGCAATGCTACCTGTAGAACGTGCACAACGGGCGGTTCTTAAAGTGATGCTTTTTAGACCTAGAGACTACCCTACTGATCAGTTATATTCTGAGGCCGAAGTTCTCACAGTAAGGCAACTATATGTCCTTCGTTCAGTCCTGCGAAGACACTCCAACCTTCCCTTAGATAAAAATCTACTCCTAAGACGCCACGGTTTCCCTATTTGTGAAAAAAACCCCTGTCGTTTTGCATTTACAAGTCGACAATTGTTGGCTCAAAGTTCACTCATGTATAATAAAATAAACAAAATTATTCCGCTGTACAGACATACCTTACATGAAGTTAAAAATAAATTAAGAGCATGGCTCTTATCCTTAAATTATGATGACACAGAAAATATATTGGCTATTCAATCATAACTTTATGAAACCTACATTGAAAGAAAGCTCATACACTAACACTTCACATACACACCTCCCTACACACAAACTACACTCATATACACACTCCTAGTTACACAACCACATTCACTCCATTTGCTGTGTTAACAACCACTGTAAGCAAATAGAAAAGTCACGGTTGTATTATATAAACTGAAGCCGCAAAATCTCCGACTCCTAAGATACAGGTCTGCGTACCTAGTTTAGGAGCCCGGAAAGCTGACAAAATTTTTAAACTTGGTAGTACAACCCACTGTTTCCAAAATGATGCTATGTACTGTGTTGTTGTTTTTATGTACTAATAAACTTATTATTATTATTATTATTATTATTATTATTATTATTATTATTATTATTATTATTATTATGTTACTTGCGTTTAGCATCCTTGCAACTCTTGCATGTGGGAATAAAGTTTCTTTGATTAATGTGACAACTATTTGGTCTTCTCAAGACAGGTTAGAATGTGCGTACAAAAATGAACTGCAACGATACCTGGGGTGGCCAAAGCGACTCCTCAATGTTCTCCCCTTCCAGTGTACCATCTGGCGAATATCTCAGGGGCTCCATTGACGATTCGTCATCGATGTCGTGGTCCTCCATCATCTGTAAATAACAATTTATGAGATCTCGAAATTCCAAGCTATGCTTAAGACTAGCATAAATATTAGATCAAAACATTTATTAAGTATTTGTTTGCTAAAATGTTAGTTCTTTATTCCAAGTTTTTATACCATGTCACTTGCGTTTAGCATCCTTGCAACTCTTGCATGTGGGAATAAAGTTTCTTTGATTAATGTGACAATTATTTGGTCTTCTCAAGACAGGTTAGAATGTGTTGGAGCGCCTGATCAACCGCCAGCAGCAATTCACCTAATTAACCATTAGTTAGCACCTCATGTAATGTGTCATGTCGTTGGCACACGTCTCGTCACTTGTTGTACATAAGCCATACAGTTAACACCCATTATAATTTATTTTTCTTGCACTGAGTATTCCTGCAGTTATTATTTCATAAATCCCTTAAATTCCCGCACATGGTCCTAACGAACCGGATAACATATAATATAAAGAAGATCAGCGGTTGTAATCAAGGAATTAAGGATATCACTGTCCACGTGCCACGTGAGGTTATTTGCCGGTGGATTGGAGTGATCTCAAGCAAGCTATTAGCGGTGTACGGCATTTATAATAGTAGTGTATTATCTTCACCCAACACTCAGGTAGTATAAGTAAAAGTATATATTAATGTTAAAGGTCAGTATACTTTTATTACCTATTGTATTGTGTTGACGACACGGTTGGCGCAGTGGTTGAGCCATCGGCTGCTGCGCCACGTGTTGTGGGTTCGATCCCCGCACGGAACAAATATTTGTATGACCTACAGGTAGTTGTTCCGGGTCTGGCTGTTTGTGTATGTGAGTTTAAATGTTTGTAAACGCACCCACGATACAGGAGAAATTCCTAGTGTGGGGCAACGTTTTTAAAAAAAAAAGAAAAGAAAAAGAAAAGAAGAAAGAAAGATGAAAATCATTAGGTACTTGTTGCATTGTGATTAGTATTTATTCATCAGCAAATTAAGTTTAAAAATAATACTGATTACAGTACAGTTAGCTTATTGCTACATCACTTAAACTTATATTTAAAAAGCTGTAACTAATTCGCGTAATTATATCTACTTAACAGTGGTTGTAAATAACTGTAAACAGGTATCTTAACAAAATACGTATAAGTTGAGTGCTTGATATTAGCGCAAGTCATTATTTATATTAGTAAAGTTATTAATACTTATTTAGAATCATTTATGTATTCAATAGCAAGTAGTGTTTAGTTGTGCCTAATTATTACTAAGTTAGCGTTAAAGCTTTCAAGGAGATAAAGACTGGATCTGAATTGTATTTATAGTATATACATTTGGTAGTTACATTATTAATGTTTATTGTTTAGCAATAGAATTTTCAGGAAAAGATATTGTACGTTTCGTTATATAATTGTATTCCTGTATCAATTTCAGGTTGACAACACTCATCTCCCAGCATGTCTGAGGAAAGAGAATTAGTCAAAAAGCGAGGTAGCTTTAAGGGTCGTTTGACTGCGTTTGTCAACACAGAGTTCTGGACTCAATCAAGGACAAAGAATTATCAAACTGTGATGTGTCTGAATTGCAGTTGCGCATGGGTAAGATCGAGTCATTGTACGAGCAGTATGATGAGGTACAGTTACGCCTGGAATGCATTGTAGATGATCTCAAATTACAATATTCTGAGCGATCTGAATTCGAGTCTCTTTACTATAAATCCTTGTCTACAGCACAAAATATTTTGACTGATTTTAATTTTAGTTTACTACTTACGCTCATATGCAGCTGCTCAGCAATTTGACTAATATTATATCCTTGTCCATTTGAAATTATAATTTGATTTCGTTCTTCTTGTATGAGATTTCGGAAAGAAATTCCGCACAAAAATGTTCCAGCACAAGTTAATAAATCTCAGGATTCCAATATTCTCGCACAGGTTAACGTTTAGGCAATCAAGGGTCAGGTAAACAGAGCAATAGTCAATATTCAAAAACTCCGGTAATAAGTAGGTCCTGAGATTTCTTTAAGCATATTTTGCTGGCTTCGTCGTCCTACTCCACTAGCGTCTGCAGAAATACAAGCCCATTCTGTGCCCTCACTTGCTACTTGTATCATACCGACTTCCGGTACGGAGGTCCTAGCTGAACGTCCACCGCGCGCTGTTCGCCTGCCGCTAATACGATCTCTGCGCGAATTTACAATAGTATTGTTAGTTATAGCAGAGGGATCTACATACATCGGAGTCGTCTGATGAAGAAGTGACCTGTTCCGGCTGAAATTCTGCATCACGGGTTTCACAAACACTGTCTGATAAATCGTCACCACTTTCATCACCTGACACATCTAATTGTATATCCCGATATCACAAAAGTTCTTGTTCTATTTGAGAACTACTAAGATTGCGACTCATTTTATTTTATAGCAAATTACGACAGCTCATTAAACGAAACCAAGTCTACTGAGTGTAATGCAAACAAGCTAGACAGTTAAAACAAAAGTTTTCATTAGTTCGAAGAAATCGGCCTTGGTATAGTCACCGGCACGTAAGTTGGCAAGGTTTTGGCGTAGTGGGGGTAAGTTCGCGCATCGTGCACTTAGTGGAACAAAAAAGTGGTGACTTTTACTGATCGTCATTATTTTATGGTTATTGCCATCATTTATATTTAATAATATCTGATTAGAAGAAAGTTGAAGAAGGGAGTGGAATTCGTAAAGTTTATTGGGAGTTATAAATAATATGCATACGAGGAAAGTATGCGAAAAAAGGCATACCTTTTGTCGCCTTAATTTTTTAATTTAAAACAACAACAATAATATCAACTCGTAACAAAAACTAAATTTAAAAACAATAACAATAACTCTTTAACATAAACACAACAAAAACAAAGGGTACTGTTACGGGGTGGGTCAAAATAGGCTTTTTTAAAAAAAGACTTTTAATAGAACTAGAAAACTTAATTAATAAAAAGGTTTACAAAGAAAGCCTAATGTCCGTGACGATGTTCAATTCCACACTGCCAATAAAAATGGTGTGATTTCTAAGTTATTGCAATATGCTGAGTCAATGGGAAAAACGTTGGATACACGTGTTGCAGCGTCAGCTGTTTATTATTATATACTTATTAATGTTACTTAATATATAACAGCCCCCCGGATAAAATGGAGCATCTGGGAGAAAAAGATGCGAAATTAACATTGAAGTTTACGAAGTGACTTGAACGTCATTTCAGACTTACAAACAATAGTAATTATAGCGATAGCACATAGTTAAAAATTGAAATAATAGTACATTATAGTCCTAAAACAATTTAATTACCCCAGATAAACATTAGGTATATTATTAATGATTAAAAGAGAAATTAAGATCATTAAATTTAAATTCTAATTTCGAGGCTGTCTAAATCCTTTTCGAATGAATCTAAATGTAAACTAGCTTGTAATAGAGAATCCAGATTATTTGCATCGTTTACTTTTAAATAAGGCAATCTGGTAAGTGTTTTGTTGATTCTTCTTTTATCACAACAATCATCGTCTACAAGATTAAAGTTAGAAATAATCTGTGAGCTAACATTGAGAACGGCATTTGATTGTGGCACGAATTGTAGAGTTTTATAGAAGGCTTTACAGGTTTTAGGTATAGACAGTATGCCAGTGCCGAACAAGGTTTCATCGAAATTATTTCCATCATTCTCACAGGAAATATGACACTTGCCTGGCTCTGACAGAACGAAAATCCAATTATTATTATTTATTTTATGAAATACTTGTACTGAGCCTTTCAGTAGTTTAATTTCACAAGAACTAGGTAATTTATTTATTACTTCCGTAATTAAGGTAGTCTCTCAAATTGGGTTAACGACACTTGAAAAAACACTTTCTAACTCACACACATGGCCTTACATGGGATTTACCCGGAATCACTTTGCACTGATTCACACTACGCAACAATGAATAGAACATATGATCGACTGTTATTGCTAGGTAAGGATGAGTCGGAGCGATAAGTGCAAACGTATCGGGTTGCGATACGTCGTAAGGGACAGGCATTGGAATCACGCGGTACAGGGTATATGTCTGCGGAAGGACGAGCGGGATTTTAATGACGATAATTATCTTGTTATTATGGAAATAAGAAATAATTCTAGAAATATCGATTAATTCATGAATTTTTTTGTAACGACAGGGATACCGGGAGTTCGTAATACCTTGGCATATTATTCCTATTTTGTTCAAGTTCGTTATATATTTGATGTGGACTAAGTATAGTCGGATGCAATACGTTCATCTTGCTGAATAAAATCGCATTATTGATAATATCTTCTATATCAAACGATAATGAAATAATGATACTCTCAAGAGCACTTAATAGTGAATTAATGTTCGACTTGATTTCTAACTTATCATTGGAGTTGGAAATAAGTTGAAGTCCTTTATCAATGACTTCGAGATTTTTATTTAGACGTTTCTCATTTTCGTTTAATTTAGAGATAGAATTTATAAATGTAGTAATAGTTGACTTAATGACATGGATGTTATCTCTCATTAAATGAGCTAATTGTTTTTCATCTGTTTGTACTTGGTCGATCGCATCGGAAAATTTGAGAGCATCTTCTGCGTCCAAAGTGCCGAAAAAAGTTTTTAATAAAGATCCGCCAGCAAACGCGGCCTCATAGACGAGGCCGCGTTTGTATCTTTAATTACTATTAACCAAATATGAGACAGAGGAATACTTTTTAACATTATTATCGTGTTGATTTTGTAATGCTGATAATGCATTTAAACAATCCTGTTGGATTTTAGAAGAACTATAATCTTTGCAATAAGTATTGACTCTAGAAAATAACGATTCTACAATAGTAAAGTGAGAATGTATTCTACTAATATCTAGATAAGTTATGACGTTCCAGTTATCGTTGGTGAATTTTAGATTGTTAAGTTTATCGAAATATAGGCCTGGACTCGTAGTTATAGGCGTAACGATCTGATGACACGAAGTTGATGAACCAAAGTTCCTGTAAAGATAAGATCAAGTTATAGCATCATCTGACGCCAACTTTATTTCGTCATAATGATGACGTACGTGCCTACGATTTATTAATAAGGTGACGGTGTGATTACCGTTTATTTTGACTATTTTAAAAGGGCCTTTCCATACAGGGGATAAGGCTTTATTTTGCTTGTGGTGACACCTGAGATAGACTGAGTCACCAATGTTATACGTAACGGGCTTAGCATGATGATGAATCGTAAAGACGTTTAGACCTTTCTTTAGATAATTGAATATTTTGTAGTGCTTTTTGCCTACTATAATATAATCTATGATTTAGTAGTCTGACGTAATCCGTATGAGTGTTATTCTCTAAAGTATCTATAGATTTAGGAATGTGTGGCTTGAAGCCGAACAGCAATTCAAATGGCGAATAATTGGTAGTCGAGTGAACATTTGAATTGTAAGAAAACATAGCTGTATTAAGATATAAGTCCCAAGTATGGGCATTTTCGTTCACAAATGGCCTTAAGTATTCTTTAAGGGTGCCATGACTCCTCTCTAGAGCGCCACAAGTTTGAGGATGATAAGGCGAAGCTAGAATGTGTTTAATTCCGAATAATTTTGTAAGTTGTTTAATGACTTCGGAAGTAAAATTAGTGCCTTGGTCAGTGATGATCATTTTAGGAATTCCGAGATGAGATATAAAGTGGACTAATTTTTTAGCGGTTTCATCCGATGAGCAGGCTAACAAGGGATAGGCTTGCGAGTATTTTGTAAGATCATCCTGAATGGTAAGAATAAATTTGTATTTAAATTCGTAGGTCTCTGGAAGAGGACCAACAATGTCAAGGAATATTTTTTCGAGCGTTTTTGTTGCGGTAGAAGTAATAATCATAGGCGCACGATGAATTTGACGTAGGGGTTTGTTAATCTGGCAGGATTTGCAGTTTTTGATGTAATCTTCGATGTCCTGCCGCATATTTTTCCACCAGTACATAGACTTTATCCTTTCAAACATACGTGATACACCAGGGTGACCAGCCGTCGGTAAATCGTGATTGTCACGAAGTATCTTCTTGACTTCCTCAGGTGTGGGAAATAGAATAGAGTTTCTATAAATATTTACTTTAATGCCAGTATCACGGAATACGTAGCCTATAATATTATAGATTTTTGTATAAGAAAGTTTGGTGAATGGGTCGGAGAAATCTGAAATCGCAACTTCCTTCTCCTCTAAATACCAATATTTAACCATATCTCTATATTCGACTAATAGTCTAAAAATATCTTTATATGACATTTCATCGTAGTGATGAACGCGGACGAATAAATGAGTGAACAAATGCTTATCGTTAGAAGTGCTGTATAAGGTATAAAGTTCGCGTTCAATGTCACGAACGCTAGGTTGACTTGTAGATAAGTCTATAATGTCTCTGCAATAAGGAACAGAGTCGTCCAAATCAATTGAGGTAGGATATGCAATTAACTTGCACTTGGCCTTCAGCAACGATTCATTGTATTCTTGAATAGTAGTATCAAAACAAAAGTTAGGCTGTTTAGACTGTTTTAAGTATTTTTCATAAGTATCTGATGGGCATGGCGAAGGATTATCGAAGGGCGAGCTTGGAGAATGAGAATCCGGAGGATTCGGAATATTTGAGTTCGGTGGCTCAACTTCGATAGCGCATACCGGGCGATTTAAATTATTATCAGGATCTTGTAATGGGAAACGCGACAGAGCGTCCGCGTTGCAATTTAATTTGCCTTGTTTATAGACTATTTCGTAGTTGTACTCCTCTAATTTTAGGCGCCAACGTATTAGTCTAGAACCAGGGTCTTTGACGTTGAATAGCCATACTAAGGGCTTGTGATCGGTGACGATTTTGAACCTATAACCGAACAGATAGGGACGAAACGTTTTAACACCGAAAAGGATGGCTAATAGCTCTTTCTCGGTTATTGAGTAGTTGCCCTCAGCTTTGTTTAATGTTCGCGATGCGTATGCGATAGGCTTATCCTTGCCTATTTCGCCTTGAGGTAGTATAGCGCCTACGGCATAGTTAGAAGCATCGGTAGTCAGCAGAAACGGCCGAGCGAAATCTGGATATTGTAATAGGGGCGCCGTTGTTAATTTATGTTTCAGAATATTGAAAGCATTTTCTTGCTCTGTTGACCATATAAAAGAAATGTCCTTTTTTAAAAGGGAAGTTAAGGGTTTCGTAATCTTGGAAAAGTTTGCAATGAATCGCCTATAATAGCCGACTAGGCCTAGGAAAGATTTTATATCTGACTCTGATTTGACGACCGATGTGGCGCGGCGGGCGGAGGTCCGCCTGCGACGCAAGAGGTTGCGGGTTCGATTCCCGCCTTGGGACAAATGTTTGTACGATCTACAAATATTTGTTCCGGGTGTTCTGGGTATTTGCTATATATAATAAAAATATCTATCTATGTAATGTATTGTATTAAGTACATCAGTCATCTAGTACCCATAACACAAGCTCTGCTTAGCTTGGGGCTAGATGATGCTGTGTGGATTGTCCAGCAATATTTTTTTATTTATTTATTTATCTTTCGGATTTTTAGGAGTTGGGAATTGAGTGACGGCCTTGATTTTATCTGGATTGGGACAAACACCTTTATCGGTAATTATATGACCTAAGTAGGCAACTTCGCGTCGTAAGAACTCGCATTTTGCGGGTTGTAATTTGAGATTGTATTCACGAAATCTATCGAAGATTAGTTTGAGCTTATCGATATGGGATTGGAGATTTTGGCTATAGATAATGCAGTCATCTAAATAGATATAGCAGTGAAAGCCTTGAAGACCAGAGAGCAAAGTATTCATTAATTTTTGGAACGTAGCCGGAGCATTTTTTAAACCGAAGGGCATTCTTGTAAAGTCATAGTGCCCGGATATTTCGTTACCTACAACGGTGAAGCCAGTTTTGGATGCGTCCTTAGGATTTAATTTTATTTGATGGAAGCCACTTACGAGGTCCAAAGTGCTAAAATATTTTGAGTGGCCCAGCTGGTCTAGGATCATCATCAGGCTATACTAGTCCACTGCTGGACATAGCCCTCTCCTAATGAGCGCCATAGCGCCCTGTCTTCAGCTTGCCGCATCCAGCCTGCAGTCTTTCGCAGATCGTCATCCCACCTAGGCTGGTCAGAGGGCGTCCTACACTACGTTTGCCAAGTCGCGGTCTCCACTCAAGAATACGTTTACCCCAGCGGTTGTCGGTTCTTCGCGAGATATGGCCAGCCCACTGCCACTTCAACTTGCTAATTCTTTGAGCTATGTCGGTGACTTTGGTTCTCTGTCGGATGTATTCGTTTCGAATCCTATCTTTCAGAGAAACTCCGAGCATAGCTCTCTCCATAGCTCGCCGAGCGACTTTGAATTGGTGGACCAACCTTACCGTGAGTGTCCATGTTTCGGCTCCGTAGGTCATGACGGGTAGGACGCACTGATTAAAAACTTTCGTTTATAAGCATTGCGGTATGGATGACGAGAAGACTCGGCGCAGTTTCCCAAACGCTGCCCAGCCCAGCTGGATCCTCCTCTTGGCCTCCTTCTCGAAATTGTTTTTACCTAACTGCAGAATCTGCCCGAGGTAAGTGTATTCGGAAACGATTTCGAGAAGGTGGCCATGTACGACGACCGGTATTGGATCAATGTGGCCATTGATCATGACTTTGGTTTTATCCAAATTCATGCCAAGACCGATACGCCGCGAGGCTGAAGCTAGGCCGTCCAACATCTGGTTCAGCTCCTCTAGCGACTCCGCCATTAAGACTATGTCATCTGCGAATCGTAGGTGTGAGATGTAGTCGCCGTTTATGTTAATGCCCTTTCCTTTCCAGTCTAGCGTCTTAAACAAATCTTCCAACGCGCTTGTGAACAGTTTCGGGGATATTTATTTATTTAATACTTTAAGCACACAAATGTACAGAGGCGGACTTAATGCCATAGGCATTTTCTACCAGTCAACCTTTGGATGATGCAGAGACAAACAGTGGCAGGTGCAATTTCTTAAAAGAAAAGTGAAAAGAAATATATATTTATGAAATATATATATACATATATATTATTATAAACTATAAATATAATACCTACATAGAATATATACACAAATAAACATATACATAAACAATAAGAACAGTTAATGAGAAAACATTAGCGCTGTGATGAAACCACTGCCAACTTCTTACGAACATGCTCACGCACTTTAACTTTGAAGGCCAATCGGCCGGTTGCCATCCTGATTTCCTGCGGGAGCGCATTCCACAGAGAAATAGCTTGGACGAAGAAAGAATTGTGGATGAAGTCAGTACGGTGAGTCGGGCATTGAAGAAGACGGTTACGGGAGGAACGCAGATTTCTGTTGTGGTTGGTGCAAATGAACTGAAAATGAGGAGCTAGATAACTAGGGGAATTGGGAGAGACAAGAAATGAATACAAGGTGGTAAGCGCCCTTTGTTCTCGGCGCTGACGTATGGGTAACCACTTTAGAAGCGACCGATGTGCAGACACATGATCATATTTGCGCAGATTGAAAACAAATCGAATGCAGTTATTAAGAAGTCGGTCAAGTTTGTTGAGGAGATCTGCATTCAGGTCGTAATAGCACACATCACAATAATCGATAATAGGAAAGATTAAGGTCTGCACAAGCATTTTCTTTGTACTGGATGGTAGGACGTTCTTCAGACGATACAGAGCCCGCAGCGTCCCAGTAACCTTCCGGCTGAAACTAGCAATTTGAGTGCGCCAGTTCAGGGTACTGTCGATGTGCAAGCCCAAGTTCTTAACGTCGTTACTAAATGGGACGATCGTACTATCGAACCGAACTGGTGTCAAGGTTGCAACATCTACTCTACTCATGCTTCGAGTGCTCCCAATAATAATAGCTTGGCACTTACTCGGGTTAACCGCTACGCCAAATCTATCGGACCAGGCTTTTATGGCAATTAAGTCCCTATTTAATTTACCGATAGCATCAGGTAACTCATCAACCCTCCCCTGACAATATAACTGCAGGTCATCTGCATACAGATGATACGCACACTGAAGTTCTGATGTAATAAGATTTATAAAAATTGAAAACAGAAGAGGAGAAAGAATGCCGCCTTGAGGAACGCCAGTTACCAATCCACACCAACTAGAAGAAAAATCCCCAGAACGAACCGACTGCCGGCGTTCCTGAAGATAAGTAGTGAACCATTCCAGTGCTTTGGGAGAGACCATAATATAGGACAGAATGGCTAACAGGATATCATGACTGACGGTATTAAAACCTCTTCCCAAAGCAAAAACTCAATTTACATAAGACCTGTAGACCCTAACGAAATAAGATTTATTATAAAAAGATTGAAGAACAAGCGAAGTTATGGACATGACGAGCTATCACCTATACTTATAAAAGCATGCGCTGAACAATTAACGTTACCCCTAAGTTATTTAATAAACCAGTCTCTAGGTGAAGGCTCAGTCCCTGACCTGCTGAAAATATCGATAGTGAAACCGATTTACAAAAAGGGAGACAAGACTGATACTAGCAATTATCGGCCGATAGCATTGCTACCAACCTTCTCAAAAATATTGGAGACTGCTATGTCAAAACGACTTTATTCATACTGCGAAAGATATAAAATATTCAATGATAGTCAGAATGGGTTCAGGAAAAACAAATGCACAACATTAGCAATATTTAAGTATATCCAGGAAGCTCTAAATATAATTAATAATAAACAATATGCGGTAGGGATTTTACTGGACATGAGCAAAGCCTACGACAGAGTCTCATACAAAATTTTACTAAACAAATAATATGCAATAGGTGTTAGAGGTATAGCACACAAATGGTTCTGCTCGTACCTAGAAAATAGGGAACAATTCGTAGAAGTAGAACATAGCGATCCACACACTGGCCAAATAACACGAGTAAGATCGAATAAAGCAAAAACAACAATGTCAATACCACAAGGCAGCGTTTTGGGATGCTTATTATTTCTACTATATATTAATGACCTCCCTAAAGAAATTGACGCTCAAAGTATTTTATTTGCTGACGATATTTCCATCATTTTTCCTTACACCAATACAGAAAATCTAAACTTAAGTCTAGATGATAAGCTCTCCAAAATAATAGCATGGTTAAAAGATCACAATTTAGAATTAAATTTTGACAAAACGAAGCTAATGCAATATAGACCATACCAAAAACGCAAATTGGATATAAACTACTCATACAACAATATAAAGCTGGAATGCATAAACGAGTTTAAACTGTTAGGTTTGACTATAGACACTAATGTAAACTGGAAAGCCAATATAAATACTTTGGCAAATAAACTAGCTAGTTTTATATATGCCTTGCAGGAGCTTAAAAGAGCTACTGATTTTAAAACTGCTCTAACAGCATACTATGCCTACGCATACTCCTGGCTAATTTATGGAATCGTGGTGTGGGGAAACAGTGTAGACAAGGATAGACTTTTTATTCTACAAAAGAAATGTGTACGAATTCTTGCTAATATAGATAACACAGAAAGCTGCAAGCCATTATTTGTAAAACACAAAATTCTTACACTAACCGGTATCTACATTTTAGAAGTTAGCAAATTTGTAAGAAAGCATCAGTCACTATTCCCACTCACTAAGGACCTTCGCCCACAACATCGCAGTGTTAGACGCCAGAACAAACATGAACTAGCCTTACCTAGCTCTAAATTAACAATGTTCCATTCAGGACCTTTAGCCATGTGTGTGAAAATATATAATAAGGTTCCAAATTCTATTAAGGATATTGAGTATGAAAATAGATTTAAAGACAGTCTCCAAGAATACCTTATATTAAAATCGTATTACACTCTAAAGGAATTCTTGGACGATAAATAAATTTTGACATTTAATTCTTCCCTGTACACAACACCATTATAACCCACTACCGACCTGATATGTTATTTTATGATTATTATTGTTATCGCTAATTTCTTAATTTAATTTATTTTTAATTTTAATTCTGTATTTTTAATTTTTATGTTTATTTTTTATTGTATGTTGCTGTGCCCTAACAGGGTCCATAACTGTACCTTAGCTCTAAGCCTCATGTAACACCTTTTATACACATTATGGTTCGCAATAAATGAATATGAATATGAATATTAAAGGCATTGGAAAAATCAACTAGCACCAGTACAGTAAGTTTGGTGTATTCTAGTCCAGCCCTTAAGTCGCCAGTCACTTTCAGAAGGGCGGAAACAGTGCTGTGCCCGGGCCTGAACCCAGACTGAAGAGGGGTAATGAGAGAGTTACAATGAACAAAATTGGAGAATTGTTTGTGAACACAGGCCTCGAGCACTTTGGATAAAAAGGGAAGGATAGAAATTGGCCGGAAGTGAGCACGAAGTGTGGGATTGGAAATTTTGGGTAGTGGACAAACATAAGCTTTGCGCCACAAGGAGGGGAATACTCCAGAGTACATGGAAAAGTAAACAATATGTGTGATCGCAGGTAGAAGGTGATCCAGAATAGTTATGATCATTCCACGGGTGATATCATCACATCCTACTGCTTTGGATTTGATGGAGAGAATGATCTTTCTAATCTCTCCCGGTTCAACTGGTACAAAATGAAAAGGATTAATGTGAGGACGCGTTAGACCAGAAATTAGAGACAGAGTTTGTTGCATGCTTAGTCGACCCATGATAGGCACGGTGGAGAAATGCTCGTTGAGATCGTCTAAGTTAATAGAGGTTGGCAGGTCTAAATGCCGCGGTTTACCGATACCTAGTGTTCCAAGAAACTTCCAGATATCGGCAGAAGAGGAAGAAGAAATATTATCTAGAATATGGCGGCGTTTAGCATTGCGTATCATCTGGTTACATCTACTCCGTGAAACCTTAAACAGTGCCCAGTTCTCAGCACAGCGATCCCCTTTATATTTACGGTACGCGCGGTCCCTCCGTCGCATGGCCATCTGAATTCCTCTTGTCATCCAGGGTGCAGGAGGACGTTTCAACGTTACTTTTGGAAATGGATGTTGTATAGGTTAACCACAATAGCGTTGAAGATTGCAACCTTATCATCAACTAAAGTGGCTTCCGTCAAAGGATTCCAATCGACCACAGATGCATCTTTCTTCAGGTTTTCAACATCCATCCTTGCGAAAGAACGCCTATACAGAACCTTGGGTTTGGGTTTGGGAGGTTTCAGGATATAGGAGAGGAAAATCATGTCATGATGAGAGAAACCAGGAGCGTCATGTTGACCATGGGAGGAAACAAGAGAAGGATTATAGGTGAGTATAAGGTCGAGCCAAGTGTCGTCACCAGTGGTGTTATGATGAGTAGGCTGGAGCGGCAGCACTTGCAGACTAGCTGACCTGATGAGATGGAGGAGTTTGCGGGATCAAGGGGAATTTCGGTCAAGGAGGTTTGTGTTGAAATCACCCATGATGATGATGTGTGCATACTGCGAACCCAAAGATTCTAATTCCGATTCGAAGTCAGAGAGTTAGTCAACAGTAGGTGGACAATAGACAACACTGATAATGGTTTTGACTCCTTTGACGCATACTTCAAGGAAAATAAATTCAGCAGAGGCAGAATAGTGTGAAGAGGAAGAAGAAAGAATTTTAAAAGGAAAATCACTGCGAAGATATATGGCCACACCACCCCCTCCCCCACCCGTCCGATCGTTCCGTATGAGAACGAAACCTGTCAGAGGGTAAGTGGCGGAAAGAAGGTGTGGCTTGAGCCAAGTTTCTGAGATCAGGATGGCGTGAACGTTGCTGTTATTGAACGCATTGTATGTAAAATGTCTGTTATTCATCCAAATTTATTTTATAACCTTCAAAGTATGCTCCTTTAGAAACGATACACTTGCGCCAACGAATAATCCATTCATCAAAACATTTTTTATACGCAGCTTCCGGAATTGAGTTCAGTTCTCGCCGCGAATTCTCCTGTATGTCTTCTGTACAAAACTGAAGGAACCTCTTAGGAAATTGGGAATTAAAAATAAACTCAGGACGTAGCACGCAGAGAACCCTTTTAATAATGACTGGTCACATTCAAAACGAAAACCAAGGACACCAAGGTTAACGCCTGATAAAATACTTATAGCTAAAGTTACTAATTACAAATTGCTCAGAGTTGACTTGAACTGAAGCTTTAACATGCCCCCGGCCGTTGGAAGCTCGCCTTTCAACAGTTGTCTTTTAATAATGGGCAAATATTGGAGAATGCCCGTCTCACAGTTCCAGTTGAAGTCCTGATATCGGCAACTCTGCTTATGCCATCTGTGCCAGGGTGAAGACCAACAACGCGGCCCAACTTCCACTTCAGCGGTGGTTGGTTATCCTCCTTTACGACCACGAGGGAGTCCAATTTCAGGCTGTCGTTGCCGGTATGCCACTTAACTCTCTGCTGAAGCTCGGAGACATATTCCTTGCTCCATCTTGACCAGAAATGCTGACGCAACTGCTCGATACGTTGATGGCGCGTCAAGTGATGAGTGGAGTAGTCCCGGATATCCTTTACAGGAAGAGACGTGAGAGGTCGTCCAATTAAGAAATGACCCGGAGTGAGAGGCAACAGGTCTTCTGGATTTGACGATAATGGTGTGAGTGGTCGAGAATTTAAAATGCCTTCAATTTGAACTAAAACGGAGTTAAGCTCCTCGTAAGTTAGGTTACAATTGCCCAACACTCGATACAAATGAAATTTGGTCGATTTGACACCCGCCTCCCAAAGACCACCAAAATGTGGAGCGTAAGCAGGAATAAAATGGAATTTGATACCATCTCGAGCCACACTATCAGTTATGGAGTCACAATTGCGTTTCAAGAAATCAGCTATCTCATTGTAGGCTCCTACAAACGTAGTTCCGTTATCGGAGTATATGTTCAGAGGTTTTCCTCTTCGAGACATAAACCGACGTAAAGCCTGTAAATAGTTACTGCTCGTCATGTCACCCACCAACTCTAAATGAATGGCTTTAGTAGTGAAGCACACGAAAATAACAATGTAAACCTTAACCAATCTACATCCACGACCTTGACGACTAGCCGAGATTATAGGACCTGCGTAGTCAACTCCTACGCTTTGAAAGGGAAAGTCTGCTGGTGAGAGTCTGCTCAATGGGAGATTACCCATCTGAGGGACAACTGTCTGCGGCTTTAGACGCTGACATCGAACACACTGACGATAACAAGCTCTGGCTAAATTACGACCACCAAGTGGCCAGTAAGTCTCTCTAATTGTACTTAATAATAACTGAGGACCTGCGTGCATTAATTTGATATGCTCAAATCTAAATAAAAGTTTGACAAAGTGATGAGTGGACTGTAATAAAATTGGATGTTTCTTTTCAAATGAATATTCGGAATTATGTAATCTACCACCTATACGAATAATTTTATTATCATCTAGAAACACATTTAGGCTTAATAATTGGTTTTTATGTGGTAATTTTTTATTATTTAACAGTAAAATGTATTCAGAAAATGACTCCTTTTGAGACTGAATAATAATTAAGTTTAATGAATTTTGTAATTCTTCATCATTCAAATAGGACGTGTTTGCTGAACGCCTTTTACATGCATTAATAAAACGGAAAACGTAGCAAATAGAACGCTGTAATCTAATAAAATTGGAAAAACGATTAAACTCGATGAATGATTTAAATAAATCTTCAGTAACATGATCTTGGGCTAAATTAATTGAAATACTAGATTTAATGTCTGGTAAGATTCCTGGGTTTATACCTGGAGATGGCCATGTAGTACTGTCAGACTTTAAGAAAGTCGGACCGAACCACCACAAATCCAGTGATTGCATAGCGGTAGGCAGAGGCGGCGTTAAGCGTGGGCGACGTGGGCCACCGCCTACGGCCTCGCGGTACAAGGGGCCTCGCGACTCAAAAATGTTTAAAGCGAGAATAAAACAAAAAAAAATTGGAAAACGGTTGACCCTAAAGGCCATCCCTGTAACTTCCCGCCAATTCCAATTATAAAACATTTTTTCAAGTTCTATGAACGTATTTTTTAAAATCTCTCGTTTTTGAAATCTCACGAAGAAATCGACCGCTTCTGACCAGTCCAACAGCGGTCGCAGTAGTTTTTGAAGGTTAAAAGCTGATTAGTTTTTAAAATCGATCGGTAAAATGATTCAAGAGATTTTTTGATAAAACGTTTATTTTTTTATTTTTTCGTTTTTAATATCTTACGAAGAAATCGGCCGATTTTGACCGGTTCAACGGCGATCGACAAAGTTTTCAAAGGTTAAAGGCTGATTAGTTTTTGGAATCGATCGGTAAAGCGATTTAAGAGATTTTTTGAAAAAACGTTTTTTTTGAAATTTTTCGTTTTCGATATCTCACGAAGCATTTGGCCGATTTTGATCGGTCTAACGGCGATCGACGTAGTTTTCTGAGTTTAAGAACTGATTAGTTTTTGGGATCGATCGGTAAAGTCGTTTGAAAGTTATTCCAAAAAAACGATTTTTTGAAAATTTTGTTTTTGAGATTTCTCGAAAACCAACGAACGAAATCGGTTGAAATTTTCAGAGAGTTTAAGGGCAGTGATACTCTTCAAATCAGCTCTCTTGGTCAATTTCGGTAGGTCAAGCCGTTTAGAAGTTATAAGAAGTTTACATACATACATACATACATACATACATACATACACACACACACACACACACACACACACATACATACAGCCTGACGGACACCACCGTGAAAACCATCAAAGAAGTTTTCTAGGACCTCAAAACGTCGAGATCTGATGAAAACTCAATTTTCGAAAAACGGGGTAAAACCAATATCTTCCCGATTTTCGAAAATTTTCAATTTTCTCAGCAGGAAGTTAAAAATATAAATCAATTTTGTTGTGAAACATGTTTTCTTAGTCTGGCAACATTTGCCGCCGACCAGAGTGCGGGGAATCCCCGGTTTATTTGTTTACTTTCTTTACTAGGAAGTCAACCAATCAAATCAAAGTACGCAACGCAGTCGCTAGGCGCATAACAATAGAAACGTATAATTGTGTTATTCAATATTGTTTATTTTTATGACTGTACGTACCTATTTTGATAAGAATAGTGTGTTCAATGTTTTAATAATATTTAGTGAATAAATAGATAGTGTTTAGGTATATTGATTGCTCCTGTAAACTGACCCAAAATTTTAAAACAGTGACTTTTTTAATTGTTTTTTTGTTTTCTTTGTGATTTGTAACACACCGGTACCTGTACTCGTCTATTTTACATAAGGTAAGAAATATTTTATTGGTAATAAGTATATAACGCAGTAATTACTTGTATATAAAATACGCTTTATAATATCTTTTAAAGGAAACCAAAAAAGCTTTAAGGTAAAAAACGTATCGACTTTTTAAGTTTTTAAAACTAGCAGGTAGTAAAAGCTATCTTAAAGATTTTTATTTGAAAACTAATTTAAATTTAGGTTTTACAATATTATGTAGATAAAACTGCAAAAAATTTTTAACTATTGCTTTCGTTTACAGTTTATAGATACGACGTTATCGACATGTCCGGCCGAGATAGAGATATTGGAAGAAAATGGGAGTCTGGATCAGCAAAAAGAAAAAGAAAAGCTGAAAGAACTGCAACCAACCAAGTTTTGAGTTTAAATTTGATGAAGTTCCTCAACCAAACTGCATCTGGTAGTACAGAACCTTCTGAATCGATAGCTTCGACTTCTACACAACAAACGTCCGAGATACCGTTGGAAAATGCTCTAGATGCACTGAATACCGAGAGCGAACGTCAGTTAGACGTAGAGCTTGAATCATCTTCTAGCCAATCAAAAATTGACGCTGAAACTCTTGTGCTGTCATCAAGCAGTCAAGAAGAACAGATTGACATAGATTCTCCAATTCGCAGCGACGACGCCAGCGCCATAGTTCAGCAAGTACTTGTTAATTCGGATCCGGGATTGTGGACGTTTCCATGCAGACTATTTAGCAATTCACAAACTCAGGTGGTGCAAGGAGGGTGTTGTGACTGGAAATATTTAAGTAGCATTTTACATAGACATGAGAATACCAAAGAACATATGGCACATATGTTCCAATGGTTAACTTTAGAGAAAGGAATAAATCAAGGCAAAACAATAGACCAAGAAAACGAAAGGCTAATACGTGAATCACAAAAACATTGGCACAACTTGTTAGAGAGAATAATTGACATAATAAACTTTCTGGCCTCTCATAATCTTGCATTTAGAGGTCACAGAGAATCTCTCAAGACAGGTGACGGTATTAAGAATTCCGGTAATTTCATCGATTTATTTAAACTGATATCAAAATTTGATCCTACTTTACGTGAACACATGAAACGCATTAGTGACAAACAACTTTCACACCATTATTTAAGTCACGATATTCAAAATGAATTGATCATATTGATGTCAAAAACAGTTGTCAATGAAATTATTCGTAAGGTTAAAGAAGCAAAGTATTATTCTTTTTTGCTCGATTGCACTAGAGATTGTAGTAGAGTTGAACAAATGTCGGTTATCTTAAGATTTTGTGATACGTCAACTGGTACAATAGTCGAACATTTTATGGGATTTCTAGCTGTTACTCAGACAACTGGAGAATATTTAGCCAATGCTATACTGGAATACCTAGAAAAATATGACTTAAATATTCAAGACTGCCGTGGCCAGGGATACGACAATGGTGCAAATATGGTAGGTGTAAATAGTGGAGTTAAAACTCGAATATTGAATATTAACCCTAGGGCATTTTTCACACCTTGTGGCTGTCATAGTTGGAATCTACTGTTGGTAGATGCAGCGAACTCATCTATAGTAGCAAAAACTTTTTTTGGTTTCATACAAAAAAAATATTTGCTATTTTCAAGTTCAAGCAAGCGCTGGGATTTTATAAAAGGAAAATTAAAACTCACTATAAAACCTTTATCAGACACAAGATGGGAAAGTAGGGTCGAAGCAGTAAAGGCCGTATTATTGCAATTTGATGAAGTGATTGAATGCATAGAAAACTTAAAAAATGAAACGGAGCAATCAGACACTCTCAGTGATTGCGATTCAATACTAAATGAAATGTTCAGTTTAGAATTTATCGTATCTTTACATGTGTGGTATGAGATATTATTGCGTGTTAATATAATAAGTAAATTATGGCAATCAGTACAAATTCATTTAAGCATTGCTCTTGAACATTTACACACATTTTGTGAATGGATAAAAGAGTATCGGGAAACTGGATTTGAGAAATCCCTGTCTGATGTTCGGAAATTTACTGAGCAAAGCGATTATGACCTGCCAAAAGAGTTTAAGAATAAAAGAGTAGCCAAAAAGAAAAGGATGTTCGATTATGAAAGCAGCGATGAACCTATACAGTCTCCCAAAATCCGGTATCAAACAGATTTTTTTTACGCCATGATTGATTCTATAATAACCAATATGGAATTAAGATTTACGTCTTTAAATCAACATTTTGAAGAGTTTGGTTTTCTCTATGATTTAAGCGCGCTAAAAAATATGCCACAGGAGCAAATATTAAAACACTGTAACGATTTACATAACGTCCTGCGTGTGGGTGAGAGCAGTGACTTCCAACCATTTGAATTATATGAAGAATTAAATACAATGATCCCGAATTTACCCAACTTCATTAAAGATGTGAAACAGCTGCTGTCATACATAACAGAAAATAGCTTGAAAGAAATTTACCCAAATATTTACATTGTCATCCGAATTTTATTAACAATTCCGGTAAGTACGGCTGTACTTACCGGAATTTCTGCTGAAAGAAGTTTTTCAAAATTAAAATTAATAAAAAATTATTTGAGAAACACAATGAGCCAAGAAAGACTTTCAGCTTTGGCTGTTTTATCAATTGAATCAGATTTGGCATCTAGGCTGAATTACGATACCATAAATAAGGAATTTAGTAACGTTAAAAGCAGGAAATTTCTGTTCCTTTAATAAGGAAATCTAATGTTTTTTAAGATACACTTTAAGAAATGTATATCTCCACCTTTATATCAACGATTTGTGATTTTTCATTTAATACTTATTAATCTAATTTGTATTTTTATGAATAAAAACTTGGCAGTGTTAATTGTTTTGTTTGTTTATATTATTTTATAAAATCCGTCTTCAGGTCGCCATAGAACAGGGCCTCGCGAAATCTGTCTTGCCCACATCAAATTTAGTTGAAGCCCCGCCACTGGCGGTAGGTTCCGCTCCGCGGGTTATTAAATCAGCTGGATTGTCGTGTGTCGACACATGTCTCCAGGTGCCTGCACCGGACAACTCTAATACTTCGGCAACACGGTTGCGAACAAAAGTATTTAATTTAATAGGTAACATCTTTAACCAACCCAGCACTATCACGGAGTCAGTCCAAAAGACTACACTAAATGGTTTAATGTGAAGGGAACCAGCAACCTTTTGATATAAACGTGCACCAAGCACAGCAGCACAGAGCTCAAGTCGCGGTATTGTTAATGGTTTAATAGGAGTTACGCGACTTTTAGCCATTAACAATCGCACGTCGATGTCACCCTGCTCATTGATACTGCGAATATACAAACAAGCGCCGTAAGCTCGCTCTGAAGCGTCACAAAAAATATGAAATTCTACATGTTTGTACGAGTATGCGTCACAGACCACACGACGTGAAACACGTAAGTTATTAAGGCAAGGCAAGGCTTTAATTATGTTTGCCCATATTGTTTTAACCTCAGGTGATAACTGGTCATCCCACTTCAACCCGTCTAGCCAAAGTCTCTGAAGTAACATCTTCATACTCACGACACAAGGTGCTAACAACCCTAGTGGATCAAATATTCGCGATTACTGCTAACATGCCACGCTTAGTAGTTTCAATGCATTCAGGAACACTAATAGGAAAACACAAATCATCTGTGTCAGTTTGCCAACTAAGACCAAGTGTTTTATTGACAACATCACATTCCTTGTGGAAATCAAAATGACTACCGCCAGATGGTTCTGAAATTAAATTGGGTTCGTTAGATTTCCACTTCCTTAAAGGCATGCAAGCAGAAGCAAGAGTTGGAATGAAAGAGAGAGCAGTCACCTGATGACGCAACATTAGAGCCTCCTCAAACACGTCCGCACCGGTCAAAAGGTCATCTACGTAAAAATCATGAAGGATAACTTCCGCGACCTTTTGATCGTGACATTCAAGACCGATCTGTTTGAGGCACCTAGTAGCGAGAAACGGTGCACTAGCCGTACCGTAAGTTACTGTATGCAACTGGTAAGCTTTAAGAGGACTAGAAGCATCATCACGCCAAATAATTTGCTGCAGGTGCCTATCTGATGGATGTACAGACACCTGCCTGTACATTTTCTCTACGTCAGCAGAGAGGACGCTTTTTTATGCATTCTAAATCTAAGAAGGATTGCAGTCAGATCGTCCTGGACGGTAGGCCCGACCATCTGTATTGCATTTAATGAAAGACCAAAGGTTGTGGGTGCACTAGCATTAAAAACTACTCGTAATTTAGTAGTACTACTACTCTCGCGCAGTACTCCGTGATGAGGAATAAAATATGACCGCTGATCTTCATGAATAGTACACTCGAACATATGACCTAAAGAAATGTACTCAGTCATGAAATCTTTGTACATTTTATCGAGTGAAGGTTGGCTGAGATTTCTGCGCTCCAAAGACAGAAAACATCGTTTTGCACGATGATATGAATCGCCTAAACTATTCGAAGATTCCTTCAACGGTATTTTAACGCTAAAGCGGCCATCAGCCAAACGCGTTGTGTGTTTTATAAAGTGTTCTTCACACATCTTCTCCTCAGCTGAATAAGTTGATGACTCATGACAAACTTCCTCGACCTGCCAGAAACGCGATAATAGGTTTCGGATGTCATCTAACTCAGTCGAACTGGAAGAACTTTCATTAACATTAGTAAAGTTACATTTAATTGATGAGAATTGAGATGAATTATTATTACTACAGCCGCTGTTAATTGGGCCGCAAACTAGCCAACCAAGTCTAGTTTGATAAAGTGTTGGTTTCCCATCACCTAGTAAAATCTTATCTGATCCTAATAAACTCCAAAATACGTCTGCTCCTATAATAATATCAATAGAAGCCGGTGTGTGGAAATACGGATCAGCTAAGTGAATATTTGACGGTATATTCACATGTACCTGTCTAGCGGGAACGTTATCGGTGATCGTGGGCAGGACAAAACATATTAAATCATTAGCGTACGATTCATGCAACGATTTAATGTGCACACGACACATTTTCTCCACATGCGATAGAGAATTATTTATACCTTGTATAGATTTGTTTGTGTTTAAATGAGGCAGATTCAGCTTATTAAATAAATTCTCTGTCATTAAACACGACGAACTACCAGAATCGAGAAGAGCTCGAGCGATGTGTTCTTTATTATTGACATCGTAGCACCTAATTAAGGCAGTCGACAACAGGATGTCGCCTGTGCTGCTCGTATGCGAATGCGCAGAGATATTAGCTGAGAGTGCAACGTGACTATTGTTTGTGTCGGCAGTGGAGGATGACTCAACCTTAGCCTTATCGGTCGTACCGTCAGCTGATTTGCTTGAAACAGGTTGTGATTTAAAATCTGTGTTATGAATAAGCGTGTGGTGCTTGCGTTTACATATTTTACAGCCTGGTTTCTTGCAATTATTGGGATAGTGACCGTGACGCAAACAATTATAACATACCTTATAGCTAGGTAGTAAAGACATTCTATCGTTGACACTTAATGATAGAAACTGTGGACATGAATTGAGGTTATGATCGCTTTTACATTTTGGACAATTTGATGAAGAAGAACTACTGGTGTTTTTCGTTGTAACAAAGGCTTTTATTTTAGTGTTCTGTTTAATGTTAGTTATAGAATGACGTGATTTTTCCAGTGTTTCTATTAAATCAGCGCGATTACGCATAAATTCAATGAACTGATCAAAAGTGATTCGTTTAGACTTATCAATACGCCCTTTGTATTCCTCCCATTCTCGGAATGTTGTAGTATCTAGTTTTTGTCGAATTATATGGATAAGTAATGTGTCCCAACTATGAACAGGTTCGCCTAATGTTTTTAACGCTCTGATATTTTTGTTTACATTGTCTACAATACTTTTTAATGCAGTTGAGGACTCCTTTGTGATTGTTTCGACATTGAACAACGCAGTAACGTGATTCTCAATCAATAATCTTTCATTATCGAATCGCTCACATAGAAGCTCCCATGCCACGTTGTAGTTTTTAGCAGAAAACTCGATTGACTGGATCACGACAGCAGCAGATTCGGCTAATTTAATGATGACCTTAGGTAATGGAACTTATTAATCTCGTCTATATCGTCACTGCCATGAATGAGACTTGCGAAGGTATCGCGAAATTCAAGCCAGTTATCATATGATCCTGTGAATTTGGGTAATTGGATTGTAGGTAATTTGACAAACTGACGCTTACCACTAGGTACTGCAATTCGATTTTACTTCATCTTGCTCAAGTTTCGAAAACTTACCTAACATAATTTTAGCTTGAGCTACCAACCCATAATATTGAGATTCAATTGTAGTTCTTTCGAGTGCCTCAGTATCAATATTATCACACATGCATTCTAATGTCAATTGAACCTCGTTAAATTCATTAAAAAGATCATCCAATTTGGTGACTCGCAATTGCAACTCCATTACCTGAAAAGGGGTTATCTCAGCGTCTTTTAGATTGCTTAAATAGGCTCCAAATACTGTTAACCTTCCTTTATAACTGCTTCGCTTCCTTTTAAGATCTTTAATCTCAGTCATTTTGAAAGGATAGTGTCGTAGACCTGTAAATTATACAATTATAATGTTAAAATGAAACTTTAACTATATAACTAATAAAGTTTATACGTTACAAACTAACGTATAAACCTATCGTATGGTCTAATGAGACTGCAATAAACTTTGCCTAGGTTAATAACGATAATTATACAAGATTGAATTTAAGTTATATCACTGAACCGAAGGAAAGTATGTAATGTTTACTACTCCAAAGAAATAACGTAATAAACAAATTAATTATCTACCGGTTAAATGGTTTACAAAGCAACAATTAATATTAAAGGTTTTAATAAGTAAATAACATTTGTATATTGAAATATAAATAGCTAACTAATGTAGGTTAACACTAACACTACTGTACTGTATTTTAAGCACACGTTAACTATATTAATTTACAACTGTGATTTAACCTAATGCTCTGTAAATAATACCTTGTAAATAAACAAGAGAAAACACAAGTAAATAACTTTGTAAATGTGATATAAAAATATTTTACTAACCTTAATTAAGTTGTCATTATCAATACCTACTTACTTTAATTCCTGTATTTTATTTTACCTGATTTAACATTAATGAGTGTTGGGTGACTTTAATTAATATTACAATACTTAAACACTTCCTGTTTTATTTCACTTAATGTCCGATCCACTTTTCTTCCAAAACGTGTTCGTAACCTCGTCACTCCGGTACTCATTTTTTCCAATTTCCAGAATATCCAATTCCAGCTCATTCCACTTTGCTAGTATGAAGCTAATAATATCTGGTTCGTATGGACCATGTACAAAACTGAAGGAACTGTTGTCGCTTCAAAGACAAACATACATATTTACATAAATGTTGTTATTTTGATTTATGATTTAATTATTAGTTGATTTATTTGTTAAAAACATATTTATTAATAACCTTTTTAAGGCTACTCAAAATTAAATACGTTTACCCTTTAAAGTTGAAATATTATCTGATTAATACTAGTGTCGCGCCATTATTGTTCCGTTGCGTATTTCCGGAGCAATGGTCCCCACCATATATATACGTATTTCCGGAGCAATGGTGTGGCGACGCTTGCAAAACGATTATTATCGGACTGGGTGATCGTCAGTCGGTGGTTGGATACAGTGCGAGTAACATCTCCAGAATTGTTATAAAATTGTGTGAACATAGTGTGGTTATATTTGAGACTAGAAAATAAATATGTCGGCGCATCCGCTACTCAGTATATCTGATGACATTTTATAATATGCTAAACGTCACTGTCAGATGTCACATGTCACATGTCAAAGCCCATAGCGAACACCGAGCACTGGCGAGGCGGCCATATTGTAAAAAGTGTCACTTAGTGTTGTACCGTCGAGGAGCGCGCACGCAACCACGTGCTCGGTGGACGTTAAAGTTCTAATCTATCCTAATCTTAACAATCCATAATTAAATTGTGAAAATAGTTATTGTAATATCAAGAATTATAAGTGAAGTGATTATAGCAACAGTTATTTTATTGAAATACTGTCTTCCTACCCGATAACCCACGCCTACCTGAACATGTCTCATAATTCTGATAACGGTCGAAAGACTTTATCAGAAGTGGGATACGAAGGGTCAAACGAACAGGAGACAGCATCACATCAAGGAAATAAAGATCGTAGTGCAAGTACCCACGATTTACTCTCCGGTACCTATGGAATCGATTTTAACGAGGTTACTGGCTGCAACTACCCACAATACTCAGCCATCGACGCAACAACATAATTCGACCCTGCTGGTGAAATTCGATCCGGACGATGCAGAGGCTGATATCGAAGGTTGGTGTAGAATCACGGACATCATAGTTTCTAGCCGAAATCTCACTGGAACCGAGTTGTTACTTACCTTAGTCAGTGCATTGAAAGGACGCGCCGCATCCTGTCTAACCAAATTAAAAAGTTCAGAGATAGAATGGCCTCGTATTAAAGAACTGCTACTGGCACGCTTTGGAAAACCCATGCTCATGCAAGACTATTTCGACAGTGTAATGAGATTCGAAATTACACAGCAAGAGACGGCTTCGGAAGCAGCTATGCGTTTGTGGAGTCTCATTGAGCGCATACCAAAAGTGGAGATGAACGAAGAGGTTATCACTGGCTTCGTCATATCAGTCCTCAGCCAAAGGAACTCACTGATACGCAGAGAACTAAATTCATATACCATCACAACAAGGGCTCAATTGTACCGCGCCCTTGGTGGAATATCGCTGAAGAGACGTCATGATGAAAATGAAGAGCAGCCTTCCAATTCTAAGAAACCACGTGTGACTGCTGATTCGAAATTTGGAGGATCCTGTCACTACTGCGGCCATCGTGGACACAAGATTGAAGAGTGCCGTAAACGTCGAGATGGGATCGCTGTCACAAAAGTTCCAGAACGAGAGAAGACAGTCACATGCTTCACCTGCCAAAAACCGGGACATGTCAGTACGGCTTGCCCAAACAACAAAGCAGATTCAGCTAAGAAGAATGTGAACATCTGCGATCGGAATCTCGTGAAAGGTACTTTGTCGACGTCGACTGGTAAGCCAATTCCATTTCTATTCGACAGTGGTTCAGCATGTTCATTGGTCAAGAATAGCGTAGCGGCCCTGCTTCTAGGCCCCATACACAAAGATACAGTTTACTTGACAGGCATAGGAGGTCAGGATGTAAAATGCATGACCCAAATTTCCAGTCTCGTCCGTATTCAGGGCATTCCAGTTAGTATATTATTTCATGTGGTCCCTGACAATACCTTGGTTGAATCTGTCATTATAGGCAGAGACATTTTAAACTAAGGGTTTCATGTTGAAATCAATAGTGATTCGATTCAATTTTCATCGCGCAAATCCATCAACACCTGCCAAACTTCTAGTCGGTTAGATTTTAGCTCGATTGACACAGATTTAGTAGGCGAAAAAAAGGAGCAACTATTTATGATTCTAAGCAAATATAGTGAATATTTTATAGAAGGCATGCCTATTCGTAGAGTTACCACTGGTGAACTGAGAATCGACCTTATTGACCCGCACAAAACGGTGAAAAGGCGTCCTCATCAGATGTCACCATCGGAGAAAGTGATTGTAAGAGAAAAGATACAATCACTTTTAGATGCAGATATCATCCGAGAGTTCTTCGCCTTTTGCTAGCCCTATCGTGTTGGTTAAAAAAAAAGACGGTACGGACCGGTTATGCGTCGATTATAGAGAGCTAAACGCCAACACCCGACCAGAACATTACCCACTCCCTAGGATAGAAGAGCAGGTAGACCGCTTAAACGGAGCGCATTTCTTCAGCTCTCTGGACATGGCGGCAGGCTACCATCAGGTCAGGGTTAGTCCTGAGTCCATAGAGCGTACAGCTTTCGTTACTCCTGATGGGCAATTCGAATATCTCGCCATGCCCTTCGGTTTGCGAAACGCTGCGTCCACATACCAGAGATGCATCAATAAAGCCCTTAAATCCCTGAAAGATACAGTAGCATTAGCGTACATGGATGATGTCCTCTCATATTCAGCCAGTGTTGATGAGGGATTACATCGCCTGGACAACGTACTCCAAGCTCTGACGGAGGCGGGGTTCTCTTTGAAAATGGCCAAATGTAAATTCATGAAAACTGAAATTAATTACTTAGGATATGTCATACGAGCGGGAGAAGTAAGACCCAATCCTGGAAAGATCAGAGCCCTCCTTGAAGTCCCATTTCCTAAGACAGCGCGGCAAGTAAGACAATTCTTAGGGTTGGCATCTTACTTCCGACGTTTCATACCCAATTTCGCCAACATAGCAAGTCCCTTATACCCCTTGACCAAACTCAAAGGTCGTATAACTTGGACGCAGGAACATTCGGAAGCACATAGGCAAATCGTTAAAATTCTGTCATCCGAACCCGTATTAACGATCTTTGATCCTGATAAACCGGTACAACTCCATACTGATGCGAGTTCCGATGGCTATGGTGCCGTGTTAATTCAGAGAGAACAAAATATACCACACGTTGTAGCCTATTTCAGCCGCCGTACAACAGAGGTAGAATCCAGGTACCACTCGTACGAATTAGAAACCCTAGCGGTGGTACGAGCAGTCGAAAGTTTCCGCCATTATCTTTACGGCCAACACTTCACAGTCTACACCGACTGTAACTCCTTGAAGGCCTCTAAAGCCAAGACCGACTTGTCGCCTCGTGTTCACAGATGGTGGGCGTTCCTTCAAGCATACGACTTCGATATCATATACAAAGAAGGACGTCATATGGCGCATGCTGACTTTCTTTCTAGAAACCCATTACCCTCCCCGTCAAGTTCGGGAGAATCTAGTATCGCTTCTTTAGATTCGAACACCACAAACTTTCGCAAATCTGTGAATTTCGTGGAATTACACAATAGTTGGATCCAGGTAGAGCAAAAACGTGATCAAGAAATCCAGAACCTTATAAGTCAGCATGAGAAAGGCGAGCTACCAGGAGCTATCGCTCACACCTACGATGTGCGGGATGGCATCCTTTACCGAAAAGTAGAAAGGGCTAAGATAAGCACCTGGCTTCCCATAGTTCCACGTTCCTTGATATGGACGCTAATAAATCATGTACATACCGAAATCAAACATCTAGGCCATGACAAAACTCTCAACAAACTATATAAACAGTACTGGTTCCCCCAAATGACTAAGAATGTGCAGAGGTTTATTGACTCGTGCATAGTGTGCAAGGCATCTAAAGGAATCTCGGGGGCACAACAGGTAAGGTTGCATCCCATCCCCAAAGTCTCAGTACCATGGCACACCGTGCACATCGACATGACAGGCAAACTCAGCGGTAAGAGCGATAGAAAGGAATATGCTTGTGTCATCATAGATGCATTTACAAAATACGTCCTCCTAGAATATACCCAGTCACTAGATTCAGCTTGTGCCGTTAAAGCCTTAAAAAAAGCCGTGTGTCTTTTCGGTTCTCCCAAGAAAATAATAGCAGATCAGGGCAGATGTTTTATTAGCACAGAATTCAAAGAATTCTGCACCGGTCACAACATAGAGCTACACCTCATAGCAACCGGCTCTGCCAGGGCGAACGGTCAGGTAGAGAGGGTAATGCGCACATTGAAAAACCTTCTAACTATCGTTGAAAATGACATCAATAAAGTTTGGAGAGACGAGCTAGATGAGGTACAACTAGCACTTAATAGTACTAGATCTAGGGTCACCGGTTTCACACCAACAGAACTCATGTTTGGCATACGCGCCCAATCCCTTGGAATGTCCCAAATAGCTGCCAATGTCAGCACCCCCTCTCGAGCTGATTTAGAATCCGTAAAAAATCAAGCTTCTGCAAATATCCTCAAGGCAGCTAGCTCTCAAGAAAAACTTTTTAATAGGGGCAAGGCTAGGATAAAACCGTTTAAACTAGGTGATTATGTTTTCATCAAGTGTAGCGAGCGTAATCAGACTAAGTTATCTAGAAAGTTTAAGGGACCATTCATTATAACTAAGATCTTAGACAACGATCGCTACGAATTAAAGAGTGCTAATAGATCTAGCAGAGTCTATAAGTACTCTCATGAAAACTTGCGTGAGGTACCTAGGGGTTTCGAGGGCTTGTTAGAGATATCAACAACATTGATTAATGAGGAGGATGACGTGTCGGCGATCGATGAAAATAGCACTGACTTAATAGAGTCCTCGGACACCGAAACCGAAACAGCGTCCAGTGCCAGTGAAAATACTCTCACTGCCGGTTCTGGTACGCTCTCGGCTTCGGAAGAAGATTTTCACATAGTCGTGGGAGAAGCTCAAGTGCACCGAAGTGAATGATTTTGATTTGTACGAAAAGGCATGTCTATTTTAAAATTGTAGAGTAAAAGCTGGTTGAAAGGGCCTTGAACGCCCGGGCCACGCTTTGACAGTTAGTAATGTAAAGCTGGTTGAAGGGGCCCTCGTACGCCCGGGCCACGCTTTGGCACTTAGTAAAGCTGGTTGAAGGGGCCTCGTACGCCCGGGCCACGCTTTGGTAGTTGGTTGAAGGGGCCTCGTACGCCCGGGCCATACTTTGGCGGTTGGTTGAAAGGGCCTCGAACGCCCGGACCACACTAAGAGTAAGGGTCAAAGAGGCCTAGCACACCTGGACCACAGTCGAATACCCGGGTGCAAGGGCCCAGCACGCCCGATCCAAATTACCTGGCAATGACACTAAATCTTAGTCTGGTCAGGAATAGTCGAGCGTATGTTAATGTGTATACCCACTTTTCTGTTGGAACAGGTAGACGTCCTAGCATGTAGATGCACGACACAGCACGCACGAGGTCGTGCGACTGTCAGGATTGGCCGTGTCGGCGCATCCGCTACTCAGTATATCTGATGACATTTTATAATATGCTAAACGAGGCGGCCATATTGTAAAAAGTGTCACTTAGTGTTGTACCGTCGAGGAGCGCGCACGCAACCACGTGCTCGGTGGACGTTAAAGTTCTAATCTATCCTAATCTTAACAATCCATAATTAAATTGTGAAAATAGTTATTGTAATATCAAGAATTATAAGTGAAGTGATTATAGCAACAGTTATTTTATTGAAATACTGTCTTCCTACCCGATAACCCACGCCTACCTGAACATGTCTCATAATTCTGATAACGGTCGAAAGACTTTAAATATATAAGTATTGTGTACGTGTGCAGTTTGATTAAAGTCTTTTACATCAGAAGTGGGATGGAATCGCGTCCAGATGCCGCGAAGCCGCAAGCGCACTCGAGGAAAAAGAAGTGCGTCAAAAATAAGTCTTACGAGCTCGTCATCGACCTCTGGTTCGCTTTCGTCCAGCAGCAGCAGCAGCTCTGATGGACACAGGCGTAGGAAAAAGAGACGCACCAGGCGTGCGTCTCCCATTTTATCTTCGGTGATTCCTGATTTTGACCCATTAGTGGACGATATTCAAATGTGGATAAATGTTGTGGAAGCCAATGCGCGTGCTTTTTGTTGGTCTGATCGTGTCCTACAATATCAAGCTTTGCAAAAATTGCGTAATACTGCTAAAACGTGGTATGACTCGCTTCAAAAAAATAAAACACGGTGGACTACCTGGAAATGGAAGGATTGGCGAAGTACACTATTAGACACATTTCAGATAAAGCGTAATATGTATTGTTTGATGAAAGACTTGGTTCAAACGAAACCCTCGGCCAGTCATTATACGAATTTTATTTTATACAAAAAGGTAAAATTGACAAGATGAGATTGTCATTTTCTGATCAGGATATTATTTCAGTAATCGTAACATCAATTGGCGATAAAAATATAATCACTGCAGCAGATGCTGGTAATTTTAAATACTGTGATGAGTTAGCCTCATTTTTGCACGGGAAAATTCATGTTGACCCGGAACAAAAGTCCGTTCAGAAGCATAACAATTTGCACGGTAAAAATTCAACTTATTCAACTCGCTTATTCTATAGTAATGTTGATAAAAAGACTGACAGTTCTTCCAACTTTAATGGAGTACCAATGCATAGTTCTGTTGTCAGTGCTGGTACAAATATAACATGTTTTCGTTGTGGTGAACCTGGCCACAAAAAGACCAGCTGCAGTCAGAAAGATAATGTCAAATGTAATGTGTGTAATAGATTTGGTCATTTAGAGCTTGCATGTAGGTTAAAACCTAAAATGAAACCTGAAAAGGATAGCGAAGTCAAATTAATTGTTGAACCTACACCTAAGGATAAATTTTATAAGGCAATTGTAATTAATGGATGTAAACGACAGGCTTTTATTGATATGGGTAGTGGTTGTTCTCTAATAACGTCTTCTTTGGCACGCGAGTTAAACCTTGCAATTTTCCAATTATATAAAACTGTTTTGTTAACAGGATTTAAAACAGACTCTTGCTCTGAGGTTACACATGGGGCACAGGTTGACATTATGGTTGATAATGCTGAGCTTAATGTGCTCCTATATATTTGTGATGAATTAGCTGGCTGTCCTATTTTAATTGGTAGGAATTTTACAGAGGATAAAAGAATTATGTATGCACGTGTTGGAAGTAGCCTTTCTTTTTGCCCTATAAGTAACTACCACGTTGCTTTAATAGAGTCGTCCATGTTTAACCCTGACTCTATTGAACACATCTGTGTTAAATGAAATATTTTCTAGATATCCTCGGCTTGTTTCAAAAGATTTAAAATCGTTGGGGCAAACTTCTTGTGTTGAGTTAGACATTGAACTAATAACCAATAAACCTGTGTACCATAGACCCTACCGTATGTCTGAATCCGAAAAGGCAGCAACTAGGGAAATTATTAATGACCTATTTGTTAAAGCTTCAGTTCAAGTCAACTCTGAGCAATTTAAGTTAGTCAGTTTCAATTAGTAACTTTAGCTATAAGTATTTTATCAGGCGTTAACCTTGATGTCCTTGGTTTTCGTTTTTGAATGTGACCAGTCATTATTAAAAGGGTTCTCTGCGTGCTACGTCCTGAGTTTATTTTTAATTCCCAAATTTCCTAAGAGGTGCCTTCAGTTTTGTACATGGTCCATGCGAACCGGATATTATTAGCTTCATACTAGCAAAGTGGAATGAGCTGGAATTGGATATTCTGGAAATTGGATTAAATGAGTACCGGAGTGACGAGGTTACGAACACGTTTTGGAAGAAAAGTGGATCGGACATTAAGTGAAATAAAACAGGAAGTGTTTAAGTATTGTAATATTAATTAAAGTCACCCAACACTCATTAATGTTAAATCAGGTAAAATAAAATACAGGAATTAAAGTAAGTAGGTATTGATAATGACAACTTAATTAAGGTTAGTAAAATATTTTTATATCACATTTACAAAGTTATTTACTTGTGTTTTCTCTTGTTTATTTACAAGGTATTATTTACAGAGCATTAGGTTAAATCACAGTTGTAAATTAATATAGTTAACGTGTGCTTAAAATACAGTACAGTAGTGTTAGTGTTAACCTACATTAGTTAGCTATTTATATTTCAATATACAAATGTTATTTACTTATTAAAACCTTTAATATTAATTGTTGCTTTGTAAACCATTTAACCGGTAGATAATTAATTTGTTTATTACGTTATTTCTTTGGAGTAGTAAACATTACATACTTTCCTTCGGTTCAGTGATATAACTTAAATTCAATCTTGTATAATTATCGTTATTAACCTAGGCAAAGTTTATTGCAGTCTCATTAGACCATACGATAGGTTTATACGTTAGTTTGTAACGTATAAACTTTATTAGTTATATAGTTAAAGTTTCATTTTAACATTATAATTGTATAATTTACAGGTCTACGACACTATCCTTTCAAAATGACTGAGATTAAAGATCTTAAAAGGAAGCGAAGCAGTTATAAAGGAAGGTTAACAGTATTTGGAGCCTATTTAAGCAATCTAAAAGACGCTGAGATAACCCCTTTTCAGGTAATGGAGTTGCAATTGCGAGTCACCAAATTGGATGATCTTTTTAATGAATTTAACGAGGTTCAATTGACATTAGAATGCATGTGTGATAATATTGATACTGAGGCACTCGAAAGAACTACAATTGAATCTCAATATTATGGGTTGGTAGCTCAAGCTAAAATTATGTTAGGTAAGTTTTCGAAACTTGAGCAAGATGAAGTAAAATCGAATTGCAGTACCTAGTGGTAAGCGTCAGTTTGTCAAATTACCTACAATCCAATTACCCAAATTCACAGGATCATATGATAACTGGCTTGAATTTCGCGATACCTTCGCAAGTCTCATTCATGGCAGTGACGATATAGACGAGATTAATAAGTTCCATTACCTAAGGTCATCATTAAATTAGCCGAATCTGCTGCTGTCGTGATCCAGTCAATCGAGTTTTCTGCTAAAAACTACAACGTGGCATGGGAGCTTCTATGTGAGCGATTCGATAATGAAAGATTATTGATTGAGAATCACGTTACTGCGTTGTTCAATGTCGAAACAATCACAAAGGAGTCCTCAACTGCATTAAAAAGTATTGTAGACAATGTAAACAAAAATATCAGAGCGTTAAAAACATTAGGCGAACCTGTTCATAGTTGGGACACATTACTTATCCATATAATTCGACAAAAACTAGATACTACAACATTCCGAGAATGGGAGGAATACAAAGGGCGTATTGATAAGTCTAAACGAATCACTTTTGATCAGTTCATTGAATTTATGCGTAATCGCGCTGATTTAATAGAAACACTGGAAAAATCACGTCATTCTATAACTAACATTAAACAGAACACTAAAATAAAAGCCTTTGTTACAACGAAAAACACCAGTAGTTCTTCTTCATCAAATTGTCCAAAATGTAAAAGCGATCATAACCTCAATTCATGTCCACAGTTTCTATCATTAAGTGTCAACGATAGAATGTCTTTACTACCTAGCTATAAGGTATGTTATAATTGTTTGCGTCACGGTCACTATCCCAATAATTGCAAGAAACCAGGCTGTAAAATATGTAAACGCAAGCACCACACGCTTATTCATAACACAGATTTTAAATCACAACCTGTTTCAAGCAAATCAGCTGACGGTACGACCGATAAGGCTAAGGTTGAGTCATCCTCCACTGCCGACACAAACAATAGTCACGTTGCACTCTCAGCTAATATCTCTGCGCATTCGCATACGAGCAGCACAGGCGACATCCTGTTGTCGACTGCCTTAATTAGGTGCTACGATGTCAATAATAAAGAACACATCGCTCGAGCTCTTCTCGATTCTGGTAGTTCGTCGTGTTTAATGACAGAGAATTTATTTAATAAGCTGAATCTGCCTCATTTAAACACAAACAAATCTATACAAGGTATAAATAATTCTCTATCGCATGTGGAGAAAATGTGTCGTGTGCACATTAAATCGTTGCATGAATCGTACGCTAATGATTTAATATGTTTTGTCCTGCCCACGATCACCGATAACGTTCCCGCTAGACAGGTACATGTGAATATACCGTCAAATATTCACTTAGCTGATCCGTATTTCCACACACCGGCTTCTATTGATATTATTATAGGAGCAGACGTATTTTGGAGTTTATTAGGATCAGATAAGATTTTACTAGGTGATGGGAAACCAACACTTTATCAAACTAGACTTGGTTGGCTAGTTTGCGGCCCAATTAACAGCGGCTGTAGTAATAATAATTCATCTCAATTCTCATCAATTAAATGTAACTTTACTAATGTTATTGAAAGTTCTTCCAGTTCGACTGAGTTAGATGACATCCGAAACCAATTATCGCGTTTCTGGCAGGTCGAGGAAGTTTGTCATGAGTCATCAACTTATTCAGCTGAGGAGAAGATGTGTGAAGAACACTTTATAAAACACACAACGCGTTTGGCTGATGGCCGCTTTAGCGTTAAAATACCGTTGAAGGAATCTTCGAATAGTTTAGGCGATTCATATCATCGTGCAAAACGATGTTTTCTGTCTTTGGAGCGCAGAAATCTCAGCCAACCTTCACTCGATAAAATGTACAAAGATTTCATGACTGAGTACATTTCTTTAGGTCATATGTTCGAGTGTACTATTCATGAAGATCAGCGGTCATATTTTATTCCTCATCACGGAGTACTGCGCGAGAGTAGTAGTACTACTAAATTACGAGTAGTTTTTAATGCTAGTGCACCCACAACCTCTGGTCTTTCATTAAATGCAATACAGATGGTCGGGCCTACCGTCCAGGACGATCTGACTGCAATGCTTCTTAGATTTAGAATGCATAAATACGTCCTCTCTGCTGACGTAGGGAAAATGTACAGGCAGGTGTCTGTACATCCATCAGATAGGCACCTGCAGCAAATTATTTGGCGTGATGATGCTTCTAGTCCTCTTAAAGCTTACCAGTTGCATACAGTAACTTACGGTACGGCTAGTGCACCGTTTCTCGCTACTAGGTGCCTCAAACAGATCGGTCTTGAATGTCACGATCAAAAGGTCGCGGAAGTTATCCTTCATGATTTTTACGTAGATGACCTTTTGACCGGTGCGGACGTGTTTGAGGATGCTCTAATGTTGCGTCATCAGGTGACAGATGCTCTTGCTTCTGCTTGCATGCCTTTAAGGAAGTGGAAATCTAACGAACCCAATTTAATTTCAGAACCATCTGGCGGTAGTCATTTTGATTTCCACAAGGAATGTGATGTTGTCAATAAAACACTTGGTCTTAGTTGGCAAACTGACACAGATGATTTGTGTTTTCCTATTAGTGTTCCTGAATGCATTGAAACTACTAAGCGTGGCATGTTAGCAGTAATCGCGAATATTTGATCCACTAGGGTTGTTAGCACCTTGTGTCGTGAGTATGAAGATGTTACTTCAGAGACTTTGGCTAGACGGGTTGAAGTGGGATGACCAGTTATCACCTGAGGTTAAAACAATATGGGCAAACATAATTAAAGCCTTGCCTTGCCTTAATAACTTACGTGTTTCACGTCGTGTGGTCTGTGACGCATACTCGTACAAACATGTAGAATTTCATATTTTTTGTGACGCTTCAGAGCGAGCTTACGGCGCTTGTTTGTATATTCGCAGTATCAATGAGCAGGGTGACATCGACGTGCGATTGTTAATGGCTAAAAGTCGCGTAACTCCTATTAAACCATTAACAATACCGCGACTTGAGCTCTGTGCTGCTGTGCTTGATGCACGTTTATATCAAAAGGTTGCTGGTTCCCTTCACATTAAACCATTTAGTGTAGTCTTTTGGACTGACTCCGTGATAGTGCTGGGTTGGTTAAAGATGTTACCTATTAAATTAAATACTTTTGTTCGCAACCGTGTTGCCGAAGTATTAGAGTTGTCCGGTGCAGGCACCTGGAGACATGTGTCGACACACGACAATCCAGCTGATTTAATAACCCGCGGAGCGGAACCTACCGCCAGTGGCGGGGCTTCAACTAAATTTGATGTGGGCAAGACAGATTTCGCGAGGCCCTGTTCTATGGCGACCTGAAGACGGATTTTATAAAATAATATAAACAAACAAAACAATTAACACTGCCAAGTTTTTATTCATAAAAATACAAATTAGATTAATAAGTATTAAATGAAAAATCACAAATCGTTGATATAAAGGTGGAGATATACATTTCTTAAAGTGTATCTTAAAAAACATTAGATTTCCTTATTAAAGGAACAGAAATTTCCTGCTTTTAACGTTACTAAATTCCTTATTTATGGTATCGTAATTCAGCCTAGATGCCAAATCTGATTCAATTGATAAAACAGCCAAAGCTGAAAGTCTTTCTTGGCTCATTGTGTTTCTCAAATAATTTTTTATTAATTTTAATTTTGAAAAACTTCTTTCAGCAGAAATTCCGGTAAGTACAGCCGTACTTACCGGAATTGTTAATAAAATTCGGATGACAATGTAAATATTTGGGTAAATTTCTTTCAAGCTATTTTCTGTTATGTATGACAGCAGCTGTTTCACATCTTTAATGAAGTTGGGTAAATTCGGGATCATTGTATTTAATTCTTCATATAATTCAAATGGTTGGAAGTCACTGCTCTCACCCACACGCAGGACGTTATGTAAATCGTTACAGTGTTTTAATATTTGCTCCTGTGGCATATTTTTTAGCGCGCTTAAATCATAGAGAAAACCAAACTCTTCAAAATGTTGATTTAAAGACGTAAATCTTAATTCCATATTGGTTATTATAGAATCAATCATGGCGTAAAAAAAATCTGTTTGATACCGGATTTTGGGAGACTGTATAGGTTCATCGCTGCTTTCATAATCGAACATCCTTTTCTTTTTGGCTACTCTTTTATTCTTAAACTCTTTTGGCAGGTCATAATCGCTTTGCTCAGTAAATTTCCGAACATCAGACAGGGATTTCTCAAATCCAGTTTCCCGATACTCTTTTATCCATTCACAAAATGTGTGTAAATGTTCAAGAGCAATGCTTAAATGAATTTGTACTGATTGCCATAATTTACTTATTATATTAACACGCAATAATATCTCATACCACACATGTAAAGATACGATAAATTCTAAACTGAACATTTCATTTAGTATTGAATCGCAATCACTGAGAGTGTCTGATTGCTCCGTTTCATTTTTTAAGTTTTCTATGCATTCAATCACTTCATCAAATTGCAATAATACGGCCTTTACTGCTTCGACCCTACTTTCCCATCTTGTGTCTGATAAAGGTTTTATAGTGAGTTTTAATTTTCCTTTTATAAAATCCCAGCGCTTGCTTGAACTTGAAAATAGCAAATATTTTTTTTGTATGAAACCAAAAAAAGTTTTTGCTACTATAGATGAGTTCGCTGCATCTACCAACAGTAGATTCCAACTATGACAGCCACAAGGTGTGAAAAATGCCCTAGGGTTAATATTCAATATTCGAGTTTTAACTCCACTATTTACACCTACCATATTTGCACCATTGTCGTATCCCTGGCCACGGCAGTCTTGAATATTTAAGTCATATTTTTCTAGGTGTTCCAGTATAGCATTGGCTAAATATTCTCCAGTTGTCTGAGTAACAGCTAGAAATCCCATAAAATGTTCGACTATTGTACCAGTTGACGTATCACAAAATCTTAAGATAACCGACATTTGTTCAACTCTACTACAATCTCTAGTGCAATCGAGCAAAAAAGAATAATACTTTGCTTCTTTAACCTTACGAATAATTTCATTGACAACTGTTTTTGACATCAATATGATCAATTCATTTTGAATATCGTGACTTAAATAATGGTGTGAAAGTTGTTTGTCACTAATGCGTTTCATGTGTTCACGTAAAGTAGGATCAAATTTTGATATCAGTTTAAATAAATCGATGAAATTACCGGAATTCTTAATACCGTCACCTGTCTTGAGAGATTCTCTGTGACCTCTAAATGCAAGATTATGAGAGGCCAGAAAGTTTATTATGTCAATTATTCTCTCTAACAAGTTGTGCCAATGTTTTTGTGATTCACGTATTAGCCTTTCGTTTTCTTGGTCTATTGTTTTGCCTTGATTTATTCCTTTCTCTAAAGTTAACCATTGGAACATATGTGCCATATGTTCTTTGGTATTCTCATGTCTATGTAAAATGCTACTTAAATATTTCCAGTCACAACACCCTCCTTGCACCACCTGAGTTTGTGAATTGCTAAATAGTCTGCATGGAAACGTCCACAATCCCGGATCCGAATTAACAAGTACTTGCTGAACTATGGCGCTGGCGTCGTCGCTGCGAATTGGAGAATCTATGTCAATCTGTTCTTCTTGACTGCTTGATGACAGCACAAGAGTTTCAGCGTCAATTTTTGATTGGCTAGAAGATGATTCAAGCTCTACGTCTAACTGACGTTCGCTCTCGGTATTCAGTGCATCTAGAGCATTTTCCAACGGTATCTCGGACGTTTGTTGTGTAGAAGTCGAAGCTATCGATTCAGAAGGTTCTGTACTACCAGATGCAGTTTGGTTGAGGAACTTCATCAAATTTAAACTCAAAACTTGGTTGGTTGCAGTTCTTTCAGCTTTTCTTTTTCTTTTTGCTGATCCAGACTCCCATTTTCTTCCAATATCTCTATCTCGGCCGGACATGTCGATAACGTCGTATCTATAAACTGTAAACGAAAGCAATAGTTAAAAATTTTTTGCAGTTTTATCTACATAATATTGTAAAACCTAAATTTAAATTAGTTTTCAAATAAAAATCTTTAAGATAGCTTTTACTACCTGCTAGTTTTAAAAACTTAAAAAGTCGATACGTTTTTTACCTTAAAGCTTTTTTGGTTTCCTTTAAAAGATATTATAAAGCGTATTTTATATACAAGTAATTACTGCGTTATATACTTATTACCAATAAAATATTTCTTACCTTATGTAAAATAGACGAGTACAGGTACCGGTGTGTTACAAATCACAAAGAAAACAAAAAAACAATTAAAAAAGTCACTGTTTTAAAATTTTGGGTCAGTTTACAGGAGCAATCAATATACCTAAACACTATCTATTTATTCACTAAATATTATTAAAACATTGAACACACTATTCTTATCAAAATAGGTACGTACAGTCATAAAAATAAACAATATTGAATAACACAATTATACGTTTCTATTGTTATGCGCCTAGCGACTGCGTTGCGTACTTTGATTTGATTGGTTGACTTCCTAGTAAAGAAAGTAAACAAATAAACCGGGGATTCCCCGCACTCTGGTCGGCGGCAAATGTTGCCAGACTAAGAAAACATGTTTCACAACAAAATTGATTTATATTTTTAACTTCCTGCTGAGAAAATTGAAAATTTTCGAAAATCGGGAAGATATTGGTTTTACCCCGTTTTTCGAAAATTGAGTTTTCATCAGATCTCGACGTTTTGAGGTCCTAGAAAACTTCTTTGATGGTTTTCACGGTGGTGTCCGTCAGGCTGTATGTATGTGTGTGTGTGTGTGTGTGTGTGTGTGTATGTATGTATGTATGTATGTATGTATGTAAACTTCTTATAACTTCTAAACGGCTTGACCTACCGAAATTGACCAAGAGAGCTGATTTGAAGAGTATCACTGCCCTTAAACTCTCTGAAAATTTCAACCGATTTCGTTCGTTGGTTTTCGAGAAATCTCAAAAACAAAATTTTCAAAAAATCGTTTTTTTGGAATAACTTTCAAACGACTTTACCGATCGATCCCAAAAACTAATCAGTTCTTAAACTCAGAAAACTACGTCGATCGCCGTTAGACCGATCAAAATCGGCCAAATGCTTCGTGAGATATCGAAAACGAAAAATTTCAAAAAAAACGTTTTTTCAAAAAATCTCTTAAATCGCTTTACCGATCGATTCCAAAAACTAATCAGCCTTTAACCTTTGAAAACTTTGTCGATCGCCGTTGAACCGGTCAAAATCGGCCGATTTCTTCGTAAGATATTAAAAACGAAAAAATAAAAAAATAAACGTTTTATCAAAAAATCTCTTGAATCATTTTACCGATCGATTTTAAAAACTAATCAGCTTTTAACCTTCAAAAACTACTGCGACCGCTGTTGGACTGGTCAGAAGCGGTCGATTTCTTCGTGAGATTTCAAAAACGAGAGATTTTAAAAAATACGTTCATAGAACTTGAAAAAATGTTTTATAATTGGAATTGGCGGGAAGTTACAGGGATGGCCTTTAGGGTCAACCGTTTTCCAATTTTTTTTTGTTTTATTCTCGCTTTAAACATTTTTGAGTCGCGAGGCCCCTTGTACCGCGAGGCCGTAGGCGGTGGCCCACGTCGCCCACGCTTAACGCCGCCTCTGCCTACCGCTATGCAATCACTGGATTTGTGGTGGTTCGGTCCGACTTTCTTAAAGTCTGACAGTACTACATGGCCATCTCCAGGTATAAACCCAGGAATCTTACCAGACATTAAATCTAGTATTTCAATTAATTTAGCCCAAGATCATGTTACTGAAGATTTATTTAAATCATTCATCGAGTTTAATCGTTTTTCCAATTTTATTAGATTACAGCGTTCTATTTGCTACGTTTTCCGTTTTATTAATGCATGTAAAAGGCGTTCAGCAAACACGTCCTATTTGAATGATGAAGAATTACAAAATTCATTAAACTTAATTATTATTCAGTCTCAAAAGGAGTCATTTTCTGAATACATTTTACTGTTAAATAATAAAAAATTACCACATAAAAACCAATTATTAAGCCTAAATGTGTTTCTAGATGATAATAAAATTATTCGTATAGGTGGTAGATTACATAATTCCGAATATTCATTTGAAAAGAAACATCCAATTTTATTACAGTCCACTCATCACTTTGTCAAACTTTTATTTAGATTTGAGCATATCAAATTAATGCACGCAGGTCCTCAGTTATTATTAAGTACAATTAGAGAGACTTACTGGCCACTTGGTGGTCGTAATTTAGCCAGAGCTTGTTATCGTCAGTGTGTTCGATGTCAGCGTCTAAAGCCGCAGACAGTTGTCCCTCAGATGGGTAATCTCCCATTGAGCAGACTCTCACCAGCAGACTTTCCCTTTCAAAGCGTAGGAGTTGACTACGCAGGTCCTATAATCTCGGCTAGTCGTCAAGGTCGTGGATGTAGATTGGTTAAGGTTTACATTGTTATTTTCGTGTGCTTCACTACTAAAGCCATTCATTTAGAGTTGGTGGGTGACATGACGAGCAGTAACTATTTACAGGCTTTACGTCGGTTTATGTCTCGAAGAGGAAAACCTCTGAACATATACTCCGATAACGGAACTACGTTTGTAGGAGCCTACAATGAGATAGCTGATTTCTTGAAACGCAATTGTGACTCCATAACTGATAGTGTGGCTCGAGATGGTATCAAATTCCATTTTATTCCTGCTTACGCTCCACATTTTGGTGGTCTTTGGGAGGCGGGTGTCAAATCGACCAAATTTCATTTGTATCGAGTGTTGGGCAATTGTAACCTAACTTACGAGGAGCTTAACTCCGTTTTAGTTCAAATTGAAGGCATTTTAAATTCTCGACCACTCACACCATTATCGTCAAATCCAGAAGACCTGTTGCCTCTCACTCCGGGTCATTTCTTAATTGGACGACCTCTCACGTCTCTTCCTGTAAAGGATATCCGGGACTACTCCACTCATCACTTGACGCGCCATCAACGTATCGAGCAGTTGCGTCAGCATTTCTGGTCAAGATGGAGCAAGGAATATGTCTCCGAGCTTCAGCAGAGAGTTAAGTGGCATACCGGCAACGACAGCCTGAAATTGGACTCCCTCGTGGTCGTAAAGGAGGATAACCAACCACCGCTGAAGTGGAAGTTGGGCCGCGTTGTTGGTCTTCACCCTGGCACAGATGGCATAAGCAGAGTTGCCGATATCAGGACTTCAACTGGAACTGTGAGACGGGCATTCTCCAATATTTGCCCATTATTAAAAGACAACTGTTGAAAGGCGAGCTTCCAACGGCCGGGGGCATGTTAAAGCTTCAGTTCAAGTCAACTCTGAGCAATTTGTAATTAGTAACTTTAGCTATAAGTATTTTATCAGGCGTTAACCTTGGTGTCCTTGGTTTTCGTTTTGAATGTGACCAGTCATTATTAAAAGGGTTCTCTGCGTGCTACGTCCTGAGTTTATTTTTAATTCCCAATTTCCTAAGAGGTTCCTTCAGTTTTGTACAGAAGACATACAGGAGAATTCGCGGCGAGAACTGAACTCAATTCCGGAAGCTGCGTATAAAAAATGTTTTGATGAATGGATTATTCGTTGGCGCAAGTGTATCGTTTCTAAAGGAGCATACTTTGAAGGTTATAAAATAAATTTGGATGAATAACAGACATTTTACATACAATGCGTTCAATAACAGCAACGTTCACGCCATCCTGATCTCAGAAACTTGGCTCAAGCCACACCTTCTTTCCGCCACTTACCCTCTGACAGGTTTCGTTCTCATACGGAACGATCGGACGGGTGGGGGAGGGGGTGGTGTGGCCATATATCTTCGCAGTGATTTTCCTTTTAAAATTCTTTCTTCTTCCTCTTCACACTATTCTGCCTCTGCTGAATTTATTTTCCTTGAAGTATGCGTCAAAGGAGTCAAAACCATTATCAGTGTTGTCTATTGTCCACCTACTGTTGACTAACTCTCTGACTTCGAATCGGAATTAGAATCTTTGGGTTCGCAGTATGCACACATCATCATCATGGGTGATTTCAACACAAACCTCCTTGACCGAAATTCCCCTTGATCCCGCAAACTCCTCCATCTCATCAGGTCAGCTAGTCTGCAAGTGCTGCCGCTCCAGCCTACTCATCATAACACCACTGGTGACGACACTTGGCTCGACCTTATACTCACCTATAATCCTTCTCTTGTTTCCTCCCATGGTCAACATGACGCTCCTGGTTTCTCTCATCATGACATGATTTTCCTCTCCTATATCCTGAAACCTCCCAAACCCAAACCCAAGGTTCTGTATAGGCGTTCTTTCGCAAGGATGGATGTTGAAAACCTGAAGAAAGATGCATCTGTGGTCGATTGGAATCCTTTGACGGAAGCCACTTTAGTTGATGATAAGGTTGCAATCTTCAACGCTATTGTGGTTAACCTATACAACATCCATTTCCAAAAGTAACGTTGAAACGTCCTCCTGCACCCTGGATGACAAGAGGAATTCAGATGGCCATGCGACGGAGGGACCGCGCGTACCGTAAATATAAAGGGGATCGCTGTGCTGAGAACTGGGCACTGTTTAAGGTTTCACGGAGTAGATGTAACCAGATGATACGCAATGCTAAACGCCGCCATATTCTAGATAATATTTCTTCTTCCTCTTCTGCCGATATCTGGAAGTTTCTTGGAACACTAGGTATCGGTAAACCGCGGCATTTAGACCTGCCAACCTCTATTAACTTAGACGATCTCAACGAGCATTTCTCCACCGTGCCTATCATGGGTCGACTAAGCATGCAACAAACTCTGTCTCTAATTTCTGGTCTAACGCGTCCTCACATTAATCCTTTTCATTTTGTACCAGTTGAACCGGGAGAGATTAGAAAGATCATTCTCTCCATCAAATCCAAAGCAGTAGGATGTGATGATATCACCCGTGGAATGATCATAACTATTCTGGATCACCTTCTACCTGCGATCACACATATTGTTTACTTTTCCATGTACTCTGGAGTATTCCCCTCCTTGTGGCGCAAAGCTTATGTTTGTCCACTACCCAAAATTTCCAATCCCACACTTCGTGCTCACTTCCGGCCAATTTCTATCCTTCCCTTTTTATCCAAAGTGCTCGAGGCCTGTGTTCACAAACAATTCTCCAATTTTGTTCATTGTAACTCTCTCATTACCCCTCTTCAGTCTGGGTTCAGGCCCGGGCACAGCACTGTTTCCGCCCTTCTGAAAGTGACTGGCGACTTAAGGGCTGGACTAGAATACACCAAACTTACTGTACTGGTGCTAGTTGATTTTTCCAATGCCTTTAATATTCATATTCATATTCATTTATTGCGAACCATAATGTGTATAAAAGGTGTTACATGAGGCTTAGAGCTAAGGTACAGTTATGGACCCTGTTAGGGCACAGCAACATACAATAAAAAATAAACATAAAAATTAAAAATACAGAATTAAAATTAAAAATAAATTAAATTAAGAAATTAGCGATAACAATAATAATCATAAAATAACATATCAGGTCGGTAGTGGGTTATAATGGTGTTGTGTACAGGGAAGAATTAAATGTCAAAATTTATTTATCGTCCAAGAATTCCTTTAGAGTGTAATACGATTTTAATATAAGGTATTCTTGGAGACTGTCTTTAAATCTATTTTCATACTCAATATCCTTAATAGAATTTGGAACCTTATTATATATTTTCACACACATGGCTAAAGGTCCTGAATGGAACATTGTTAATTTAGAGCTAGGTAAGGCTAGTTCATGTTTGTTCTGGCGTCTAACACTGCGATGTTGTGGGCGAAGGTCCTTAGTGAGTGGGAATAGTGACTGATGCTTTCTTACAAATTTGCTAACTTCTAAAATGTAGATACCGGTTAGTGTAAGAATTTTGTGTTTTACAAATAATGGCTTGCAGCTTTCTGTGTTATCTATATTAGCAAGAATTCGTACACATTTCTTTTGTAGAATAAAAAGTCTATCCTTGTCTACACTGTTTCCCCACACCACGATTCCATAAATTAGCCAGGAGTATGCGTAGGCATAGTATGCTGTTAGAGCAGTTTTAAAATCAGTAGCTCTTTTAAGCTCCTGCAAGGCATATATAAAACTAGCTAGTTTATTTGCCAAAGTATTTATATTGGCTTTCCAGTTTACATTAGTGTCTATAGTCAAACCTAACAGTTTAAACTCGTTTATGCATTCCAGCTTTATATTGTTGTATGAGTAGTTTATATCCAATTTGCGTTTTTGGTATGGTCTATATTGCATTAGCTTCGTTTTGTCAAAATTTAATTCTAAATTGTGATCTTTTAACCATGCTATTATTTTGGAGAGCTTATCATCTAGACTTAAGTTTAGATTTTCTGTATTGGTGTAAGGAAAAATGATGGAAATATCGTCAGCAAATAAAATACTTTGAGCGTCAATTTCTTTAGGGAGGTCATTAATATATAGTAGAAATAATAAGCATCCCAAAACGCTGCCTTGTGGTATTGACATTGTTGTTTTTGCTTTATTCGATCTTACTCGTGTTATTTGGCCAGTGTGTGGATCGCTATGTTCTACTTCTACGAATTGTTCCCTATTTTCTAGGTACGAGCAGAACCATTTGTGTGCTATACCTCTAACACCTATTGCATATTATTTGTTTAGTAAAATTTTGTATGAGACTCTGTCGTAGGCTTTGCTCATGTCCAGTAAAATCCCTACCGCATATTGTTTATTATTAATTATATTTAGAGCTTCCTGGATATACTTAAATATTGCTAATGTTGTGCATTTGTTTTTCCTGAACCCATTCTGACTATCATTGAATATTTTATATCTTTCGCAGTATGAATAAAGTCGTTTTGACATAGCAGTCTCCAATATTTTTGAGAAGGTTGGTAGCAATGCTATCGGCCGATAATTGCTAGTATCAGTCTTGTCTCCCTTTTTGTAAATCGGTTTCACTATCGATATTTTCAGCAGGTCAGGGACTGAGCCTTCACCTAGAGACTGGTTTATTAAATAACTTAGGGGTAACGTTAATTGTTCAGCGCATGCTTTTATAAGTATAGGTGATAGCTCGTCATGTCCATAACTTCGCTTGTTCTTCAATCTTTTTATAATAAATCTTATTTCGTTAGGGTCTACAGGTCTTATGTAAATTGAGTTTTTGCTTTGGGAAGAGGTTTTAATACCGTCAGTCATGATATCCTGTTAGCCATTCTGTCCTATATTATGGTCTCTCCCAAAGCACTGGAATGGTTCACTACTTATCTTCAGGAACGCCGGCAGTCGGTTCGTTCTGGGGATTTTTCTTCTAGTTGGTGTGGATTGGTAACTGGCGTTCCTCAAGGCGGCATTCTTTCTCCTCTTCTGTTTTCAATTTTTATAAATCTTATTACATCAGAACTTCAGTGTGCGTATCATCTGTATGCAGATGACCTGCAGTTATATTGTCAGGGGAGGGTTGATGAGTTACCTGATGCTATCGGTAAATTAAATAGGGACTTAATTGCCATAAAAGCCTGGTCCGATAGATTTGGCGTAGCGGTTAACCCGAGTAAGTGCCAAGCTATTATTATTGGGAGCACTCGAAGCATGAGTAGAGTAGATGTTGCAACCTTGACACCAGTTCGGTTCGATAGTACGATCGTCCCATTTAGTAACGACGTTAAGAACTTGGGCTTGCACATCGACAGTACCCTGAACTGGCGCACTCAAATTGCTAGTTTCAGCCGGAAGGTTACTGGGACGCTGCGGGCTCTGTATCGTCTGAAGAACGTCCTACCATCCAGTACAAAGAAAATGCTTGTGCAGACCTTAATCTTTCCTATTATCGATTATTGTGATGTGTGCTATTACGACCTGAATGCAGATCTCCTCAACAAACTTGACCGACTTCTTAATAACTGCATTCGATTTGTTTTCAATCTGCGCAAATATGATCATGTGTCTGCACATCGGTCGCTTCTAAAGTGGTTACCCATACGTCAGCGCCGAGAACAAAGGGCGCTTACCACCTTGTATTCATTTCTTGTCTCTCCCAATTCCCCTAGTTATCTAGCTCCTCATTTTCAGTTCATTTGCACCAACCACAACAGAAATCTGCGTTCCTCCCGTAACCGTCTTCTTCAATGCCCGACTCACCGTACTGACTTCATCCACAATTCTTTCTTCGTCCAAGCTATTTCTCTGTGGAATGCGCTCCCGCAGGAAATCAGGATGGCAACCGGCCGATTGGCCTTCAAAGTTAAAGTGCGTGAGCATGTTCGTAAGAAGTTGGCAGTGGTTTCATCACAGCGCTAATGTTTTCTCATTAACTGTTCTTATTGTTTATGTATATGTTTATTTGTGTATATATTCTATGTAGGTATTATATTTATAGTTTATAATAATATATATGTATATATATATTTCATAAATATATATTTCTTTTCACTTTTCTTTTAAGAAATTGCACCTGCCACTGTTTGTCTCTGCATCATCCAAAGGTTGACTGGTAGAAAATGCCTATGGCATTAAGTCCGCCTCTGTACATTTGTGTGCTTAAAGTATTAAATAAATAAATATCCCCGAAACTGTTCACAAGCGCGTTGGAAGATTTGTTTAAGACGCTAGACTGGAAAGGAAAGGGCATTAACATAAACGGCGACTACATCTCACACCTACGATTCGCAGATGACATAGTCTTAATGGCGGAGTCGCTAGAGGAGCTGAACCAGATGTTGGACGGCCTAGCTTCAGCCTCGCGGCGTATCGGTCTTGGCATGAATTTGGATAAAACCAAAGTCATGATCAATGGCCACATTGATCCAATACCGGTCGTCGTACATGGCCACCTTCTCGAAATCGTTTCCGAATACACTTACCTCGGGCAGATTCTGCAGTTAGGTAAAAACAATTTCGAGAAGGAGGCCAAGAGGAGGATCCAGCTGGGCTGGGCAGCGTTTGGGAAACTGCGCCGAGTCTTCTCGTCATCCATACCGCAATGCTTATAAACGAAAGTTTTTAATCAGTGCGTCCTACCCGTCATGACCTACGGAGCCGAAACATGGACACTCACGGTAAGGTTGGTCCACCAATTCAAAGTCGCTCGGCGAGCTATGGAGAGAGCTATGCTCGGAGTTTCTCTGAAAGATAGGATTCGAAACGAATACATCCGACAGAGAACCAAAGTCACCGACATAGCTCAAAGAATTAGCAAGTTGAAGTGGCAGTGGGCTGGCCATATCTCGCGAAGAACCGACAACCGCTGGGGTAAACGTATTCTTGAGTGGAGACCGCGACTTGGCAAACGTAGTGTAGGACGCCCTCTGACCAGCCTAGGTGGGATGACGATCTGCGAAAGACTGCAGGCTGGATGCGGCAAGCTGAAGACAGGGCGCTATGGCGCTCATTAGGAGAGGGCTATGTCCAGCAGTGGACTAGTATAGCCTGATGATGATCCTAGACCAGCTGGGCCACTCAAAATATTTTAGCACTTTGGACCTCGTAAGTGGCTTCCATCAAATAAAATTAAATCCTAAGGACGCATCCAAAACTGGCTTCACCGTTGTAGGTAACGAAATATCCGGGCACTATGACTTTACAAGAATGCCCTTCGGTTTAAAAAATGCTCCGGCTACGTTCCAAAAATTAATGAATACTTTGCTCTCTGGTCTTCAAGGCTTTCACTGCTATATCTATTTAGATGACTGCATTATCTATAGCCAAAATCTCCAATCCCATATCGATAAGCTCAAACTAATCTTCGATAGATTTCGTGAATACAATCTCAAATTACAACCCGCAAAATGCGAGTTCTTACGACGCGAAGTTGCCTACTTAGGTCATATAATTACCGATAAAGGTGTTTGTCCCAATCCAGATAAAATCAAGGCCGTCACTCAATTCCCAACTCCTAAAAATCCGAAAGATAAATAAATAAATAAAAAAATATTGCTGGACAATCCACACAGCATCATCTAGCCCCAAGCTAAGCAGAGCTTGTGTTATGGGTACTAGATGACTGATGTACTTAATACAATACATTACATAGATAGATATTTTTATTATATATAGCAAATACCCAGAACACCCGGAACAAATATTTGTAGATCGTACAAACATTTGTCCCAAGGCGGGAATCGAACCCGCAACCTCTTGCGTCGCAGGCGGACCTCCGCCCGCCGCGCCACATCGGTCGTCAAATCAGAGTCAGATATAAAATCTTTCCTAGGCCTAGTCGGCTATTATAGGCGATTCATTGCAAACTTTTCCAAGATTACGAAACCCTTAACTTCCCTTTTAAAAAAGGACATTTCTTTTATATGGTCAACAGAGCAAGAAAATGCTTTCAATATTCTGAAACATAAATTAACAACGGCGCCCCTATTACAATATCCAGATTTCGCTCGGCCGTTTCTGCTGACTACCGATGCTTCTAACTATGCCGTAGGCGCTATACTACCTCAAGGCGAAATAGGCAAGGATAAGCCTATCGCATACGCATCGCGAACATTAAACAAAGCTGAGGGCAACTACTCAATAACCGAGAAAGAGCTATTAGCCATCCTTTTCGGTGTTAAAACGTTTCGTCCCTATCTGTTCGGTTATAGGTTCAAAATCGTCACCGATCACAAGCCCTTAGTATGGCTATTCAACGTCAAAGACCCTGGTTCTAGACTAATACGTTGGCGCCTAAAATTAGAGGAGTACAACTACGAAATAGTCTATAAACAAGGCAAATTAAATTGCAACGCGGACGCTCTGTCGCGTTTCCCATTACAAGATCCTGATAATAATTTAAATCGCCCGGTATGCGCTATCGAAGTTGAGCCACCGAACTCAAATATTCCGAATCCTCCGGATTCTCATTCTCCAAGCTCGCCCTTCGATAATCCTTCGCCATGCCCATCAGATACTTATGAAAAATACTTAAAACAGTCTAAACAGCCTAACTTTTGTTTTGATACTACTATTCAAGAATACAATGAATCGTTGCTGAAGGCCAAGTGCAAGTTAATTGCATATCCTACCTCAATTGATTTGGACGACTCTGTTCCTTATTGCAGAGACATTATAGACTTATCTACAAGTCAACCTAGCGTTCGTGACATTGAACGCGAACTTTATACCTTATACAGCACTTCTAACGATAAGCATTTGTTCACTCATTTATTCGTCCGCGTTCATTACTACGATGAAATGTCATATAAAGATATTTTTAGACTATTAGTCGAATATAGAGATATGGTTAAATATTGGTATTTAGAGGAGAAGGAAGTTGCGATTTCAGATTTCTCCGACCCATTCACCAAACTTTCTTATACAAAAATCTATAATATTATAGGCTACGTATTCCGTGATACTGGCATTAAAGTAAATATTTATAGAAACTCTATTCTATTTCCCACACCTGAGGAAGTCAAGAAGATACTTCGTGACAATCACGATTTACCGACGGCTGGTCACCCTGGTGTATCACGTATGTTTGAAAGGATAAAGTCTATGTACTGGTGGAAAAATATGCGGCAGGACATCGAAGATTACATCAAAAACTGCAAATCCTGCCAGATTAACAAACCCCTACGTCAAATTCATCGTGCGCCTATGATTATTACTTCTACCGCAACAAAAACGCTCGAAAAAATATTCCTTGACATTGTTGGTCCTCTTCCAGAGACCTACGAATTTAAATACAAATTTATTCTTACCATTCAGGATGATCTTACAAAATACTCGCAAGCCTATCCCTTGTTAGCCTGCTCATCGGATGAAACCGCTAAAAAATTAGTCCACTTTATATCTCATCTCGGAATTCCTAAAATGATCATCACTGACCAAGGCACTAATTTTACTTCCGAAGTCATTAAACAACTTACAAAATTATTCGGAATTAAACACATTCTAGCTTCGCCTTATCATCCTCAAACTTGTGGCGCTCTAGAGAGGAGTCATGGCACCCTTAAAGAATACTTAAGGCCATTTGTGAACGAAAATGCCCATACTTGGGACTTATATCTTAATACAGCTATGTTTTCTTACAATTCAAATGTTCACTCGACTACCAATTATTCGCCATTTGAATTGCTGTTCGGCTTCAAGCCACACATTCCTAAATCTATAGATACTTTAGAGAATAACACTCATACGGATTACGTCAGACTACTAAATCATAGATTATATTATAGTAGGCAAAAAGCACTACAAAATATTCAATTATCTAAAGAAAGGTCTAAACGTCTTTACGATTCATCATCATGCTAAGCCCGTTACGTATAACATTGGTGACTCAGTCTATCTCAGGTGTCACCACAAGCAAAATAAAGCCTTATCCCCTGTATGGAAAGGCCCTTTTAAAATAGTCAAAATAAACGGTAATCACACCGTCACCTTATTAATAAATCGTAGGCACGTACGTCATCATTATGACGAAATAAAGTTGGCGTCAGATGATGCTATAACTTGATCTTATCTTTACAGGAACTTTGGTTCATCAACTTCGTGTCATCAGATCGTTACGCCTATAACTACGAGTCCAGGCCTATATTTCGATAAACTTAACAATCTAAAATTCACCAACGATAACTGGAACGTCATAACTTATCTAGATATTAGTAGAATACATTCTCACTTTACTATTGTAGAATCGTTATTTTCTAGAGTCAATACTTATTGCAAAGATTATAGTTCTTCTAAAATCCAACAGGATTGTTTAAATGCATTATCAGCATTACAAAATCAACACGATAATAATGTTAAAAAGTATTCCTCTGTCTCATATTTGGTTAATAGTAATTAAAGATACAAACGCGGCCTCGTCTATGAGGCCGCGTTTGCTGGCGGATCTTTATTAAAAACTTTTTTCGGCACTTTGGACGCAGAAGATGCTCTCAAATTTTCCGATGCGATCGACCAAGTACAAACAGATGAAAAACAATTAGCTCATTTAATGAGAGATAACATCCATGTCATTAAGTCAACTATTACTACATTTATAAATTCTATCTCTAAATTAAACGAAAATGAGAAACGTCTAAATAAAAATCTCGAAGTCATTGATAAAGGACTTCAACTTATTTCCAACTCCAATGATAAGTTAGAAATCAAGTCGAACATTAATTCACTATTAAGTGCTCTTGAGAGTATCATTATTTCATTATCGTTTGATATAGAAGATATTATCAATAATGCGATTTTATTCAGCAAGATGAACGTATTGCATCCGACTATACTTAGTCCACATCAAATATATAACGAACTTGAACAAAATAGGAATAATATGCCAAGGTATTACGAACTCCCGGTATCCCTGTCGTTACAAAAAAATTCATGAATTAATCGATATTTCTAGAATTATTTCTTATTTCCATAATAACAAGATAATTATCGTCATTAAAATCCCGCTCGTCCTTCCGCAGACATATACCCTGTACCGCGTGATTCCAATGCCTGTCCCTTACGACGTATCGCAACCCGATACGTTTGCACTTATCGCTCCGACTCATCCTTACCTAGCAATAACAGTCGATCATATGTTCTATTCATTGTTGCGTAGTGTGAATCAGTGCAAAGTGATTCCGGGTAAATCCCATGTAAGGCCATGTGTGTGAGTTAGAAAGTGTTTTTTCAAGTGTCGTTAACCCAATTTGAGAGACTACCTTAATTACGGAAGTAATAAATAAATTACCTAGTTCTTGTGAAATTAAACTACTGAAAGGCTCAGTACAAGTATTTCATAAAATAAATAATAATAATTGGATTTTCGTTCTGTCAGAGCCAGGCAAGTGTCATATTTCCTGTGAGAATGATGGAAATAATTTCGATGAAACCTTGTTCGGCACTGGCATACTGTCTATACCTAAAACCTGTAAAGCCTTCTATAAAACTCTACAATTCGTGCCACAATCAAATGCCGTTCTCAATGTTAGCTCACAGATTATTTCTAACTTTAATCTTGTAGACGATGATTGTTGTGATAAAAGAAGAATCAACAAAACACTTACCAGATTGCCTTATTTAAAAGTAAACGATGCAAATAATCTGGATTCTCTATTACAAGCTAGTTTACATTTAGATTCATTCGAAAAGGATTTAGACAGCCTCGAAATTAGAATTTAAATTTAATGATCTTAATTTCTCTTTTAATCATTAATAATATACCTAATGTTTATCTGGGGTAATTAAATTGTTTTAGGACTATAATGTACTATTATTTCAATTTTTAACTATGTGCTATCGCTATAATTACTATTGTTTGTAAGTCTGAAATGACGTTCAAGTCACTTCGTAAACTTCAATGTTAATTTCGCATCTTTTTCTCCCAGATGCTCCATTTTATCCGGGGGGCTGTTATATATTAAGTAACATTAATAAGTATATAATAATAAACAGCTGACGCTGCAACACGTGTATCCAACGTTTTTCCCATTGACTCAGCATATTGCAATAACTTAGAAATCACACCATTTTTATTGGCAGTGTGGAATTGAACATCGTCACGGACATTAGGCTTTCTTTGTAAACCTTTTTATTAATTAAGTTTTCTAGTTCTATTAAAAGTCTTTTTTTTAAAAAGCCTATTTTGACCCACCCCGTAACAGTACCCTTTGTTTTTGTTGTGTTTATGTTAAAGAGTTATTGTTATTGTTTTTAAATTTAGTTTTTGTTACGAGTTGATATTATTGTTGTTGTTTTAAATTAAAAAATTAAGGCGACAAAAGGTATGCCTTTTTTCGCATACTTTCCTCGTATGCATATTATTTATAACTCCCAATAAACTTTACGAATTCCACTCCCTTCTTCAACTTTCTTCTAATCAGATATTATTAAATATAAATGATGGCAATAACCATAAAATAATGACGATCAGTAAAAGTCACCACTTTTTTGTTCCACTAAGTGCACGATGCGCGAACTTACCCCCACTACGCCAAAACCTTGCCAACTTACGTGCCGGTGACTATACCAAGGCCGATTTCTTCGAACTAATGAAAACTTTTGTTTTAACTGTCTAGCTTGTTTGCATTACACTCAGTAGACTTGGTTTCGTTTAATGAGCTGTCGTAATTTGCTATAAAATAAAATGAGTCGCAATCTTAGTAGTTCTCAAAAAGAACAAGAACTTTTGTGATATCGGGATATACAATTAGATGTGTCAGGTGATGAAAGTGGTGACGATTTATCAGACAGTGTTTGTGAAACCCGTGATGCAGAATTTCAGCCGGAACAGGTCACTTCTTCATCAGACGACTCCGATGTATGTAGATCCCTCTGCTATAACTAACAATACTATTGTAAATTCGCGCAGAGATCGTATTAGCGGCAGGCGAACAGCGCGCGGTGGACGTTCAGCTAGGACCTCCGTACCGGAAGTCGGTATGATACAAGTAGCAAGTGAGGGCACAGAATGGGCTTGTATTTCTGCAGACGCTAGTGGAGTAGGACGACGAAGCCAGCAAAATATGCTTAAAGAAATCTCAGGACCTACTTATTACCGGATTTTTGAATATTGACTATTGCTCTGTTTACCTGACCCTTGATTGCCTAAACGTTAACCTGTGCGAGAATATTGGAATCCTGAGATTTATTAACTTGTGCTGGAACATTTTTGTGCGGAATTTCTTTCCGAAATCTCATACAAGAAGAACGAAATCAAATTATAATTTCAAATGGACAAGGATATAATATTAGTAAAATTGCTGAGCAGCTGCATATGAGCGTAAGTAGTAAACTAAAATTAAAATCAGTCAAAATATTTTGTGCTGTAGACAAGGATTTATAGTAAAGAGACTCGAATTCAGATCGCTCAGAATATTGTAATTTGAGATCATCTACAATGCATTCCAGGCGTAACTGTACCTCATCATACTGCTCGTACAATGACTCGATCTTACCCATGCGCAACTGCAATTCAGACACATCACAGTTTGATAATTCTTTGTCCTTGATTGAGTCCAGAACTCTGTGTTGACAAACGCAGTCAAACGACCCTTAAAGCTACCTCGCTTTTTGACTAATTCTCTTTCCTCAGACATGCTGGGAGATGAGTGTTGTCAACCTGAAATTGATACAGGAATACAATTATATAACGAAACGTACAATATCTTTTCCTGAAAATTCTATTGCTAAACAATAAACCTTAATAATGTAACTACCAAATGTATATACTATAAATACAATTCAGATCCAGTCTTTATCTCCTTGAAAGCTTTAACGCTAACTTAGTAATAATTAGGCACAACTAAACACTACTTGCTATTGAATACATAAATGATTCTAAATAAGTATTAATAACTTTACTAATATAAATAATGACTTGCGCTAATATCAAGCACTCAACTTATACGTATTTTGTTAAGATACCTGTTTACAGTTATTTACAACCACTGTTAAGTAGATATAATTACGCGAATTAGTTACAGCTTTTTAAATATAAGTTTAAGTGATGTAGCAATAAGCTAACTGTACTGTAATCAGTATTATTTTTAAACTTAATTTGCTGATGAATAAATACTAATCACAATGCAACAAGTACCTAATGATTTTCATCTAACACAATACAATAGGTAATAAAAGTATACTGACCTTTAACATTAATATATACTTTTACTTATACTACCTGAGTGTTGGGTGAAGATAATACACTACTATTATAAATGCCGTACACCGCTAATAGCTTGCTTGAGATCACTCCAATCCACCGGCAAATAACCTCACGTGGCACGTGGACAGTGATATCCTTAATTCCTTGATTACAACCGCTGATCTTCTTTATATTATATGTTATCCGGTTCGTTAGGACCATGTGCGGGAATTTAAGGGATTTATGAAATAATAACTGCAGGAATACTCAGTGCAAGAAAAATAAATTATAATGGGTGTTAACTGTATGGCTTATGTACAACAAGTGACGAGACGTGTGCCAACGACATGACACATTACATGAGGTGCTAACTAATGGTTAATTAGGTGAATTGCTGCTGGCGGTTGATCAGGCGCTCCAACACATTCTAACCTGTCTTGAGAAGACCAAATAATTGTCACATTAATCAAAGAAACTTTATTCCCACATGCAAGAGTTGCAAGGATGCTAAACGCAAGTGACATGGTATAAAAACTTGGAATAAAGAACTAACATTTTAGCAAACAAATACTTAATAAATGTTTTGATCTAATATTTATGCTAGTCTTAAGCATAGCTTGGAATTTCGAGATCTCATAAATTGTTATTTACAGATGATGGAGGACCACGACATCGATGACGAATCGTCAATGGAGCCCCTGAGATATTCGCCAGATGGTAAGCCCTGAGATATTCGCAACCGTGTTGCCGAAGTATTAGAGTTGTCCGGTGCAGGCACCTGGAGACATGTGTCGACACAAGACAATCCAGCTGATTTATTAACCCGCGGAGCGGAACCTACCGCTATGCAATCACTGGATTTGTGGTGGTTCGGTCCGACTTTCTTAAAGTCTGACAGTACTACATGGCCATCTCCAGGTATGAACCCAGGAATCTTACCAGACATTAAATCTAGTATTTTAATTAATTTAGCCCAAGATCATGTTACTGAAGATTTATTTAAATCATTCATCGAGTTTAATCGTTTTTCCAATTTTATTAGATTACAGCGTTCTATTTGCTACGTTTTCCGTTTTATTAATGCATGTAAAAGGCGTTCAGCAAACACGTCCTATTTTAATGATGAAGAATTACAAAATTCATTAAACTTAATTATTATTCAGTCTCAAAAGGAGTCATTTTATGAATACATTTTACTGTTAAATAATAAAAAATTACCACATAAAAACCAATTATTAAGCCTAAATGTGTTTCTAGATGAAATTATTCGTATAGGTGGTAGATTACATAATTCCGAATATTCATTTGAAAAGAAACATCCAATTTTATTACAGTCCACTCATCACTTTGTCAAACTTTTATTTAGATTTGAGCATATCAAATTAATGCACGCAGACCTGCGTGACACAAGACAATCCAGCTGATTTATTAACCCGCGGAGCGGAACCTACCGCTATGCAATCACTGGATTTGTGGTGGTTCGGTCCGACTTTCTTAAAGTCTGACAGTACTACATGGCCATCTCCAGGTATGAACCCAGGAATCTTACCAGACATTAAATCTAGTATTTTAATTAATTTAGCCCAAGATCATGTTACTGAAGATTTATTTAAATCATTCATCGAGTTTAATCGTTTTTCCAATTTTATTAGATTACAGCGTTCTATTTGCTACGTTTTCCGTTTTATTAATGCATGTAAAAGGCGTTCAGCAAACACGTCCTATTTTAATGATGAAGAATTACAAAATTCATTAAACTTAATTATTATTCAGTCTCAAAAGGAGTCATTTTATGAATACATTTTACTGTTAAATAATAAAAAATTACCACATAAAAACCAATTATTAAGCCTAAATGTGTTTCTAGATGAAATTATTCGTATAGGTGGTAGATTACATAATTCCGAATATTCATTTGAAAAGAAACATCCAATTTTATTACAGTCCACTCATCACTTTGTCAAACTTTTATTTAGATTTGAGCATATCAAATTAATGCACGCAGGTCCTCAGTTATTATTAAGTACAATTAGAGAGACTTACTGGCCACTTGGTGGTCGTAATTTAGCCAGAGCTTGTTATCGTCAGTGTGTTCGATGTCAGCGTCTAAAGCCGCAGACAGTTGTCCCTCAGATGGGTAATCTCCCATTGAGCAGACTCTCACCAGCAGACTTTCCCTTTCAAAGCGTAGGAGTTGACTACGCAGGTCCTATAATCTCAGCTAGTCGTCAAGGTCGTGGATGTAGATTGGTTAAGGTTTACATTGTTATTTTCGTGTGCTTCACTACTAAAGCCATTCATTTAGAGTTGGTGGGTGACATGACGAGCAGTAACTATTTACAGGCTTTACGTCGGTTTATGTCTCGAAGAGGAAAACCTCTGAACATATACTCCGATAACGGAACTACGTTTGTAGGAGCCTACAATGAGATAGCTGATTTTTTCTGAAACGCAATTGTGACTCCATAACTGATAATGTGGCTCGAGATGGTATCAAATTCCATTTTATTCCTGCTTACGCTCCACATTTTGGTGGTCTTTGGGAGGCGGGTGTCAAATCGACCAAATTTCATTTGTATCGAGTGTTGGGCAATTGTAACCTAACTTACGAGGAGCTTAACTCCGTTTTAGTTCAAATTGAAGGCATTTTAAATTCTCGACCACTCACACCATTATCGTCAAATCCAGAAGACCTGTTGCCTCTCACTCCGGGTCATTTCTTAATTGGACGACCTCTCACGTCTCTTCCTGTAAAGGATATCCGGGACTACTCCACTCATCACTTGACGCGCCATCAACGTATCGAGCAGTTGCGTCAGCATTTCTGGTCAAGATGGAGCAAGGAATATGTCTCCGAGCTTCTGCAGAGAGTTAAGTGGCATACCGGCAACGACAGCCTGAAATTGGACTCCCTCGTGGTCGTAAAGGAGGATAACCAACCACCGCTGAAGTGGAAGTTGGGCCGCGTTGTTGGTCTTCACCCTGGCACAGATGGCATAAGCAGAGTTGCCGATATCAGGACTTCAACTGGAACTGTGAGACGGGCATTCTCCAAGATTTGCCCATTATTAAAAGACAACTGTTGAAAGGCGAGCTTCCAACGGCCGGGGGCATGTTAAAGCTTCAGTTCAAGTCAACTCTGAGCAATTTAAGTTAGTCAGTTTCAATTAGTAACTTTAGCTATAAGTATTTTATCAGGCGTTAACCTTGGTGTCCTTGGTTTTCGTTTTTGAATGTGACCAGTCATTATTAAAAGGGTTCTCTGCGTGCTACGTCCTGAGTTTATTTTTAATTCCCAATTTCCTAAGAGGTTCCTTCAGTTTTGTACACTATTAAAAAATGGAATAATTCGCGAAAGTAATTCCGCTTATGCCAGTCCGATTCTGTTAGTTGATAAACCGTCGGGCGAAAAACGTATGTGCATTGATTATAGATCACTAAATAAAATTACTGTCAAAGAGAAATACCCAATGCCCATTGTAGAAGACCTTATAGACAAACTTAGAGGAAGTAAATGTTATACATCTATTGATTTAAAAAGTGGCTACTATCAGATTAATGTTAATGAAAATTCTATTGCTAAAACTGCATTTATTACGCCTGATGGCCATTTTGAATTCAGAAGGATGCCATTCGGGTTATGCAATGCACCGTCGGTATTTCAAAGGTTAATGAACACCGTCTTGGGTAAACTACGCTTTGATAAAGTTATTTGTTATATGGATGATCTATTGGTAGCTACAGGGTCGATGGATGAAAATATTAAGCTGTTGGACGAAGTTTTAAAAATGTTGCAAAATAACGGTTTGACAATAAATTTGGAGAAATGTCACTTTTTCCAGAGCTCTGTTAACTTCCTTGGGTACGATATTTCCAAAGATGGTATACGTCCAGGTAAAAAGAAATTGAAGGCAGTAGAAAATTATCCTGAACCTAAAAATGTGCATCAAGTAAGACAATTTTTAGGCCTAATAAATTATTTTAGAAAAATTATAAAGGATTGTGCTCTTATAGCAAAACCATTAACAAAGCTCTTAAAAAAAGATATCACATGGGAGTGGGGATCCGATCAAGTTTCAGCGGTTAATAAATTAAAAGATGAATTGTTACATAATGCTTTATTAAAAATATATGACCCCAAATTACCTACTATTTTATACACTGATGCCAGTCGCGATGGTATGGGCTGCATACTGACTCAAGTTTCTGATACAGGTGAAAAACCAATCCATTTCTATAGTCGACAGACTTCTAATGAGGAGAAAAAGTATCACTCCTTTGAGTTAGAGTTTTTAGCAATAATTGTTGCACTTCAAAAATTCTGTCACTATTTATTGGGATCCACTTTTAAAATTTATACAGATTGTAATGCTGTGAAATATACAATAAATAAGCAAGAAATTAATTCTAGAATCGGTAGGTGGGTATTACTTACACAAGAATTCACGTTTGAAATAATACACAAACCAGGGGCTCAAATGCAACATGTTGACGCTTTGAGCCGAAATCCATTTGATACAAATTCCACCCCCATATGCAATGAAAGTGTGTTGGCTATTACTGAAGCAGATTGGTTATTGTCAGTCCAGTTACAAGATCCAAGTATATGTGCAATCAGAAATATTGGAATCAGGTCAGGCCGAGCTTAATAAGAAAGTGTATAAAGAGTATGAGTTATTAGGTAATAAGGTATACCGTCGGACTGACTATGGTAGACGGTGGGTTGTGCCCAAACAATGTATTTGGCAAATTATTAAAGCTAATCATGACGACCTTGGCCATTTTGCCGTGGATAAGACAATTGAAAGAATAAAATCACGTTATTGGTTTCCCAAAATTAAGAAAGTAGTATCCAAATATATCAAAAATTGCATTAACTGTATTTACTATAAAAATATCCATGGCAAAAAGGAAGACAAACTGTTTCCTATACCTAAATATGCAAAGCCCTTTCACACGCTTCACATAGACCATCTGGGTCCATTTGTAAAAACCACGCGTAAAAATACCTACCTCTTGGTGACTGTTGACTCTTTTACAAAATTTGTATTTATATCTCCTGTTCGTAACACTAAAACTCAAGTTGTTATTAGCGAGTTAGACAAAATATTTAAAGTTTTTGGAAATCCTAAGCGTCTTATATGTGATGCTGGAAGTTCTTTCAAGTCCAAGTTATTCGCTAAGTAGGTACTGTCAAGACAAAAATATACGACAGCATGTTATAGCTACTGCTGTTCCACGCTCAAACGGTCAAGTGGAACGTTTTAATCGCACCATCCTTGACGCATTGAGAAGTATGGGCGCTAATACCAGCTATGACAAATGGGACACTCGTATTACCAGTATCCAACAAGGTATTAACAGTACCATTAATAAAACCACTTCAGCCATTCCCAGTGAAGTATTCTTTGGATACCGACTTCAAACTGATGCTGACATGTTGGCACAGGAAGATCAATCTGTTGACGTCACGTTATTAAGGAATAACGTCAACAGTCGCATTCAGGTCAGTGCAGACAAGCAAAAGCAGGCTTTCGATTCCAAAAGAAAAGTAGCTCAGTTGCAATGTCAACGATTTGGTAGTTATAAGAATTCCCAGTCAATCCAATGACGGGCAAAGTACAAAATTATTGCCACTTTTCAAAGGACCTTTTCAGGTGATTGAAGTATTAGGTCATGACCGCTATAAAGTAAAGGATATGCGTGGCGCTGAAAGAACAAGCAAGTGCTATGAGGGGACCACGTGTGCTGAAAATGTGAAACCGTGGATCAAGTTGGCAGACCTAGATGTTGAAGGTTCGGAAATGGCCTAAGATGTTGTCAGGTATTTATTAAATCTAAATAATGATACAATTTATTACATTTTTATCTTTCGTAGTATTTACTACTACTTGTTATACGCTGTCAAGTGCATTTGCTTCAAACATATTTTGGTATTTGGAGTATTTTAAGTTACAGTATTTATTCGTGTAAAATAAATCTGTGATAAATGAGTTCGGAGTTTGTAGTGATATGCAACTAGGGTTGGCCAAAGGCATCGCCTAGGGAAAAGTGCAAACTCTAAACATAACTGACCGCTGATGGAACAGTTAGATACACGTAAATACCAACATATGTCATGATAACAGGTCTTTTGGGTTGGGGTCTTTCTCTACTAGCCGTTGATGGAATAGTGGAGTAGACGCTCAATTCAAATGACGAGTAATAAGTAATCGCAGCTTCACTCTGACATATTATGACTTATTGTTTATACTTTGTTCTCAGCAAATGAACCAGACTGGGACGCTATCCGAGGACGGATGCGTGCGCAGGACGGCCGGATGTTGTCGCTTTAAAGACAGACATACATATTTACATAAATGTTGTTATTTTGATTTATGATTTAATTATTAGTTGATTTATTTGTTCAAAACATATTTATTAATAACCTTTTTATAATAATACGTTACCCTTTAAAGTTGAAATATTATCTGATTAATACTAGTGTCGCGCCATTATTGTTCCGTTGCGTATTTCCGGAGCAATGGTGTGGCGACGCTTGCAAAACGATTATCGGACTGGGTGATCGTCAGTCGGTGGTTGGATACAGTGCGAGTAACATCTCCAGAATTGTTATAAAATTGTGTGAACATAGTGTGGTTATATTTGAGACTAGAAAATAAATATATAAGTATTGTGTACGTGTGCAGTTTGATTAGTCTTTTACAAAATCTATTGCATAACTTAAGGTTTATTTTATTGACATAATCCTCTCATTCATTGTTTTGTTTAATTTCATCTTGACATTTTATTTACAGGGACGACGCGAGGTGGAAGTGAAGAATATTGTTGTCTAGAACACCTTCCTCAAAGATGAGCTAGCTGAGCGACACATTCAGCATATCGCCAACCAACACAGTCAACTTAAAATCCATGTTTGATATGAACTATTGTTATATTGTATTATGTGTACCAATAAAAATGTAGTGTTCATGAAACGAATCTCTGGTTTTACTGATTACTGATTATTCTTCTTTTACTTGGCTTTTTAGCCCATGTTGGGCTGGATTAATTGTTAGTCTTTATAGTATTTGTATTTCGTATACTTATTAAAAATCACTGCCACCTATTTAACTACGTCCGCAACAAGAAGACACCGCGTGTGGATCGTATCGTACATTACCAGAGGACAACGCGTGCCTTGATTCTGTGGTGTAGTTTTGTTGCTAGCTCACTCGATTTGTAGATAGATGGCTCTGGGTACATTTTACTTATGTAAAAACGTCCAGTAAAATAGTAATGCCTACTGAATTGAGTGAGGAATCAGCACTCGCATGCTGTTGAATGGCAAATCAACAATTTTTTCTCTAGATAAAACCTCAATACCTCGCGTAATGTTACATTAAATGAATAAATAAAATTGAGACTCTGTTGCGTATACTTATTAAAAATGACTACTAGTGCCACCTATTTAACTACGTCTGCAACAAGAAGACACCGCGTGTAATTCGTTTCGTACATTACCAGAGGACAACGCATGCCTTGATTCTGTGGTGTAGTTTTGTTGCTGGCTCACTCGATTTGTAGATAGATGGCTCTGGGTACATTTTGCTTATGTAAAGACGTCCAGTAAAATAGTAATGCCTACTGAATTGAGTGGGGAATCGGCACTCGCACGTCGTTGAATGGCAAACCAGCAATTTTTCCTCTAGATAAAAGCTCAATGCCTCACGTAATGTTACAATAAATAAATAAAGCAAATTGAGACTCTGTGTGAATTTATAATTTATTGCATGCAACACTTCAAACATGTCAGTGTCAATCAAACAAAATAAAAACTTTGACAGCCGGTTTGCCTGTGTTTATTTTCCGCGTCCTGCTTGTTTCTTTTAGTTATAATCGTCCAAAAGTGCTTCTTCCACCCAGTAACGTTGGGTAGAGCCTCTGCTTCTCCGGCCGTGTTGATTTCGTGCTGGTATTGATTGTTTAAATCTACGTATTGAGACAACCTACCTGACTACCCGTTTGGTGATTTTGGAGGCTGCTACGTACAATGCAATGTGAATTTGCATAAATTCCCTACCCCGAATAAGGATAAGGAGTTTTTTAATACATTCAAATACCGCCATGTAAGTCATACCATCGAGTAAGTTGGAAGTGTACACATACTTCGAATAACGGTATTGGTGCTGGAAGATACAGCAAAGACGCCGTATGAACAACAAACATGCCAGGTTAGATAGATTGATATCATCATGATCTGCCTAGCCCTTTCCCAACTATGTTGGGGCGGCTTCCAGTCTAACCGGATGCAGCTGAATAACAGTATTTTACATGGAGCGACTGCCTATCTGACCTCCACAACCCAGTTACTGAGCAACACAGTACACCTTGATGAGGCGGGTTGTCAAACATTCAGATTTCTGACTATCTGTAACAACAAACTTTCAAAGATCTACAAATGACAGCCGGGACCCTGGACTAACGGGTTAGCGTGCTTTCCGTGGCGCGCAGGCGTCTCGATATGTTACGATCGGTCACCCATCCTCACAGACAGACCTCGGCGAGCGTAGCTTAAACTTTGATCAACCCATATGGCTGTTTTTATTTGGCAATGAGCCACTCATAACATGCCAGGTTACATAGATTGATATCTATACTAATATTATAAAGAGGTAAAATTAGCTTATAAGTTTGTACATTATTCATATTCATTCATACAAAAAGCTACATTATTCCTGAGTGCTACAGGCTATAGAAATCATTTATTTGCCCATAATGTAGGTAACAGATAAGTTGTTAATTTATGGAGTCCCAATACATTTTGCCTTAGGGCATGCAAAATTATTTAATTAATTGAATACATTGCCTTAGTTGCTACATTTACTTAACATTTTTGTATAATTGAGACACATGATGACATAGTATTACATCTAAAATTGATTGATTGTAGTATAAAATAATCAAAATATACTATGAATGTAGTTATAATCTATAAATTGTCATTCCAGAACCTCCTGTTACTTCACATTTGGACTATGTGGATATGCAGCACACTCAAAGTACCATAGAAGATGTGCAAATAAAGGAAAGTCTTGGTAAGTGAAGAAATAATCATAACAGCATTTAGCAGCCTGTTCAAGCATCCTCATATCTGGAGGGATGAGCTAACAAAATGATAAGTAGTGAAAAAGAATTAATGTTTTGCATCATCATTATATAAGACTAATTTGTCATTCCAGGACCTGTTACTTCACACAGATGTGACTCAGTATCCCGAGATAACGTGCCTATGCATATTTGCATGCTTCAATTGCTGTGGAAGACGCACAAGTGAAGTAAATCTCGCAAGTAAAAATAATTATCATCCCTTGACCGGTAACGGCGCCTGTGACTGTGCGCAGCTGCTGCTTAGTCAGTAGGAGAGCCTGCTTTGTGAAGCGGCCGTCAATTGCAGGGAGTGTCTGCAGTCAGTTTGGTCCGACCACGCTTTGTCGTGCTGATCCCTAGTGCGTTCCTTACCAAAGTGCGTATGTACCCAAAGGGGATCAGCATCAGCATCTGAAGCTACCTCGAGAACTGCTGTGTCCTGTATTGTATTGTTAGACGGGCCGATTTCCGCAACTCCACGACGTAGCGCGTATTTTGCGTAAAGGGTGGGACAATACCTTATTCGATCCACCCCAGTTCCCCGAGAAAGGCCAGCAGCGCCCTGACGTTACTGGCGATCTCTCGGAGAGTAACCGGGTTACCGAAGTATTTAGCCCTGTATGCAGTAACCTCTGGACAGTGGAGAAGCTCGTGGTCCGCCGTCTCGTCCACTTCCATGCATGCTCTGCATAGCGGGCTATCTGTAACTCCTATAGTAAACAGGTGCTTGTTAAATGACCCATGACCTGTGACAGCGGCTGTGACTGTGCGCAGCTGCTGCTTAGTCAGTTGGAGGGCCTGTTTTGTAAAGCGGCCGTCAATTGCAGGGAGTACCTCCCTGGACAGCCTGCAGTTTGTTTGGTCTGACCAAATTTTGTTGTGTTGAACCCTAGTGCGTTTCCTTACCAGAGTGCGTATATACCCAAAGGGGAGTGGTACGATGGGTTCCGGTCCCATTACTGCCATGCTAGATCCCCTTCTTGCGAGGTCGTCTGCAGCATCATTGCCACGAGAACCGCTGTGTCCTTTAATCCATTGAATGGTTATGTTGTTTAGAATATCCACCTGATTCAAGCGGTGATGACATTCGTATAAAAGCCCAGAGTTGGTTGTGTAGCATTTTAGTGCTTGCAGGACCGACATGCTGTCTGATAGAATACGGACAGTGTGGTCCCGAACCTGTCTGGCTGCGATAGCTGAGGCTGCTAGGGATATACCCATACACTCTGCTTGGAACACCGTATTGTGGGCCCCTAGAGGTGTGGCTATATGTATATTGAGGTCCTCCGAAAAGTTGCCAGAGCCGGTACCTGTCTTGGATCCGTCTGTGAAAATACGCAACTCTGCTGGACGTTGTCTCTCGTACCGGTGATCCTCATGGAGTTGGATTTTGTATCTTTTATCGAAGATAAATTGTTTGGGAATCCGGTCATTTATGGCTTTAGTCAAGGGGAACTCCTTGTAGTCCCTCAAGTAACGCGGAGTGTTGTGTTTCTCTTTTACTCCAGAGATTTAGTATTTTTAGGCGTACCGCCGCCATCGTCGCTTCCTGTTGTATAAACAGGTGGAGGGGCGGGAGTTCTAGCATTGCTTCAAGAGCTGCGGTAGGAGTAGTCCTCATACAGCCCGTGATTGCCATGCAATCTAGCCTCTGCATGCGTTGAAGTTTGCTTGAGGCTGTAGTTAGTTTGGTGCGGGGCCACCAGACCACGGCACTGTATGCGATCATTGGTCGGATAACAGTGTTGTATAGCCAAAGTATGATTTTGGGTGATAGGCCCCACTTATTGCCTATCATTTTCCTGCACTGCCAAAAGGTGATACAGGCCCTGTTTAGTTTGTTGTCTAGATGATTGCTCCAGTTTAGCTTACTATCGAGGATGACCCCGAGATACTTGACCTCGTTCGCTAGTTGTAGTTCTGTGTTGAATAGTTTTGGTAGGCTAAAGTCTAGTTTAGGCTCGGAATAGGTAGGGTCCAGAGAAGGACATGAGCGACAAGGATGGTTTCATCAAGGTTGAGAAGAGGAAGAAGAAGAAGCCTCCTTGTCGGAACCAGTGCGGTACTGCGCTGGCAGGACCCAGCATGCTGCTACAACCAGCAGTACCGACAACGCTGCTCTACGTGTCCAGATTGCACTACTCTACGAAGGTTGAGGAGATCGTGGAGTACGTGCGCGTCAAGACCAACTGGACTTTGAGGGTCGAGAGGTTGGAGCCGCGTCATAACACGAACTTCAAGTCGTTCGTGGTGCGAGTTCCGACACACCATCTCGAGAAGTTCCTCAAGGAAGAGTTCTGGCCGAAAGGTGTTGTGTATCGCCGGTTTCGTGGCCGCCTACATGACACTAGTCAGCGAAACACGACGCCGACACTTCGTGTGCACTAGTGTTAGTTATTATGTAATATATATTTATAGTATTTTTAAGTTTTATTTAATATAGTATTGTATATATTTATATGGGCCTCGATGCCTGAAATAAATAGATAAATAAATAAATAAAGTGGCCTAGTGTTCTTTTCTTGGTGAACATGACTACTTCGGTTTTAGTGGGGTTCACCGAGAGGTCAAATTCCCTGTTTTGGTCCGAACTGCAGCTTTCGCCACAATCGGACCAGCACCCGCGCTGGTGCCTGCAGTATTACCCGCAGGACCTCCAGGGGCGAGCGGGGTGTTGTTAGCACCCCGCTTAGGAGCTGAGTCGGCTTTCGCTGACTTCACTCCGGTTGGTTGAAATGGCCTTGGATTGTCCATGTATGTAAAGTAGTATTATTCGTCTCTCTGGCTCCCACCCACCATGGAGCCCGCAACTGGGAACGTCTCACTGTTAAGAAGCTTGATCGTTAGGACTACCAGAGAGATATAGGAACGCAAGGCTGGTTTACAGTGCGACATCGGGTGCTCACTTACACCGTCAGCATGACCTTCACCCACCGCTTCTGCCACCCGAGGATGGCGCCAGCGGACCTCACGCACCTCGCCTGTGGCCCTCTGACGGGACACTGTGACCATTTCCCTACCCCTGGCTAATGAGTAGGGCCACCGTTTCGCCTGAAATCCAGACCAAAGAGGGCGTGTTGCCTCACGTACGCACAACCACCAGCGCCGATCGGCTCAACCCCCCAGGACTCCTTCATCCCTGCTTACGGCGCTCAACTGCGCAGGTCCTAGCGCAGGTGGTTACTACTCCTACTCGACATCAGCTGCTTGTACTGACGACGAGCCCGATAATCTTGCAGGTTCAACGTGGCACTGCGTCCCACCGGACAACCACGACTGGTCACTGTGGCTGGCGACAGAGGCACGGCTCCGTGTCCCTTCGTCATGAACCCTCATGGCAACTGGATGGTCACCATCAAAACCAACAAGGAAGTCATGATTGTAAGTTATTTTATCTTTCTATTGTCGTAATGGCCCAGTGGTTAAGAAGAATGCGCAGACGCAGCCCGCGTTTCAGGTCAGTATAAGGTATGTTACTGAAAGAGTTATTCGCGTATATGTATACCACAACAAACATACATAGAATTGTGGTTAAATGTCATCATGTAATGAAACACTTATTCAGTTGCATAAATCGAACTGAAAAAGTCGTACTAATGATTTTAATTATTAATACTTTGTGGAGTACACATTTGTTAGTTACGAAAGCTCCAAATTGCTAAAAACATGAAAATTTAAATTCCACGAGCTGCCTCTACGCATTCACCTAAAGGTCTCACCTCTCATGAAAAACATTGAGACTTTTTTAATTCATTTGTACCATCTCGGACGGATAAGGTTCAAAACTGGTTCACCTCCAGCGATGATACCTACTTTATTAGTTTATCTTAGACATTACTGACATCTACACACATTACAATGAGTATAAGTCTTAAATCGCCAACCCGCCTTGGTAAAGCCCAAGTGTTCTGGGTATTTGCTATATATAATAAGAAATATCTATCTATGTAATGTATTGTATTAATTACATCAGTCATCTAGTACCCATAATACAAGCTCTGCTTAGCTCGGGGCTAGATGATGCTGTGTGGATTGGATGAGGATGAGTTTAAAATCAAGACGGTACACATAAGACCTCAAAGGAATAAATGCATTAGAAGATTTGTAGTACCCACTTGTAATAACTATTATGGACCAAGGTGTAGAAAATGCTTAGTCCCAAATTTTTTTAATGATATACCAATAGATTTAGAACGTAGCTGTACTACAAAAATGTCTTTTAAAAATAAAGTGGGGAAGTTTCTTTTTAGCACCTTTTGTCAGAACTTTGTTTACGGGAGCTACATCTGTCAACAAACTGCTGTACAGTTTGGCAGAAGAAACATTGCAACAACATAACTGTGTTGAGGTTGGCTTCCAGTCTAACCGGCTACAGCTGAATACCGATTGAAACTGTAAGAAAAGACCACTTTCATAACAGTGTAGTGACATCCATTCATGTCGATGACATATCTTGGATACAAGTTCAATGTACATGATGCGAATTATGTAATTTATTTGATGGTAAGTTTCTGTATTTTCCCAACGATCCGGTTTAAGGTTAGACTTCCTTGGTTTCTGTGATTGCAAATTAGCGCGTCACGAAAATATTATTTCGCCACAATATTGTGGACTGTTAATGACACTATCACACTTCCCACTAACAATATTATTAACACCAGAACAGCTGAACAGATCTGGATGAAGTATGGCGCAGATATAGATTAATAGTCTGGCATAGCACGTAGTGTATTTTTTACCACGGAAAACGGAAGTATTCCCGTTGGAATTCCGATTGTTTCATGTTGACTTAAAACGTAAAACCGCGGGGCGCTGCTAGTGATTTATAGTTCTGCTTCGCATTCTAAATGTTGTTGACGACTATTGAATCGTTGAATGAATTCTAATCATTCAGGACTCACTACTATCAGTGTTAATTTTAAACCGTGGGGCTAGGCAACTGGGCCTAACCCAGTTGTAAACGTCCCTTTGTGCCTATTGGCCCAGCTCAGTTCTGTCTCCTGGTCGATATGGAGGGAAGAAGAAATTGCGTAGTTTTCTTAGTCCTCCGCTGCTTTTTTCTGATTAATTTCGTTGCGGGTTCCAAGATAGTTGAATCGTTTCTCCGGGACTCGACGGACTTCATTGTCTCGACGCTTTCCTGATGGTCGCCACTGTTGATTCTGGTTTTCAGGAGTTGCAGTGGATTGGGAATAGTGTGGCGGGCTCGTCCCATAGTAAAAAATATTTAAAAAAAATCCTATTATACACTTTCAGGGCGACCGCGACATGACAGTGGGGATCAAGTCAACTGTAGCGATCCCTGAGGCAGATTGGCACCTGGACTACATCACCCCTCGCCCGTAATGCTTGATACGCAACAACAGTCTTCACGGCCGCTGTAGATTCTAAGAAGGTATGATACGTTTAAATGATTAAACGTCGCCTATTTTTTTTTGTTTTTATGTCGTCGCGCCACACTAGTAATTTCTCCTATATCGTGGGTGCGTTAACAAACATTTAAACTCACATACACAACAGCCAGACCCGGAACAACCACCTGTAGACCAGAGAAATATTTTTTCCGTGCGGGAATCGAACCCGCGACCCGTAGCGCAGCAGCCAACCACTCGGCCACTGCGCCCACCGTGTCGTCTATTGGTGGTAGTCATTTTGCATTGATATTCTATTTATTTGAACAACACAAAGAAACGAAATCAAAATAACCACTGCTATAATTACATTAAGTTTGGTATAGCCGGGATTACTTATTTAGTCAGAAAGGAATGTCCATATTATTGTTTGGTGGAAAGAAGTTTAGGTGTATGTTAAAATGAAATTTTTAAGAAGTGAATAATTTACTTTTTAATTAAAAATCTTATTGCACCATGAACCACCAGAATCATGCAGTCATGGTGTCAGTTTGTGCGTCCAAGTCCCTTCCACCGTGTATACATAGTATAGTTCTTTACTCATTGATTATAAATAGTATTGGTTCTGTCTCTTATGCTTTGGTAAGCAGAAGAGACAGAACCAATAAACCATGCTAAAGGCGTGAGTTTATGCTTGTATGTATGTTATGTGATACTTATCTAAGTGTATATGCACATTTATGCATATTGAATAGTTTTAGTGAAGTATAGCAGCAAACTATAGTTGAAAGTGATGACACGATTAAACATTATCCATGCTGTAGAAGCCATATTTAGAAGTTGGTCTTTAATTATGAATTGTTTTTAGGTGAATCCCATGGCTCGCTTGTGCCATAATTGCTACAGAGCAGCTTGATGTACAGTTGCCCGGATGCCTTATCAGACCCAGATCCGGAGCAGAGCAGAGCAGAGCAGAGCAGAACAAAAGCATCAACTCAAGAAATTACAGTTGTATGACCTGCGCTGCACTTCATTTCTGATCAAGAGATGTCGTCACAGCAAAGCTCTCGACTATCATCAGGTTCGGAATGGATACTTTTACCACAATACAACAACATACGATACTCACACTGGAGTCTGAATCATTGATATTTAAGTTGTTACAACATTATAAATTATATCTTCCAACCCATAATAGGATTGGTAGTAATGATCTTATCGTCAATGTGTGGGATGATGCACTGTACAATTCCATCACTACATATTTTAACTCTCAGCAAACATCACAAGATCCATAGCTCATTTGAGAGGCTTGGTAATCAATGTAATCATATCTGCTTTTACATCAATTTACCGCTTTCTTTGCTGGATTTGCCTTTAAATGCATTTAAATGTAATCCATAATGTATCCATGGAATACTTTTCCATCAAGTATACTACTTAGACAACAAGAATAATTGGGAGCTCTTTGTAAAATACAAGACAATTTTATAATATTGTTTCACTCTATTTAGCTTATTGCAGGTTAATAAATCTATTGCATAACTTTAGGTTTATTTTATAGACATAATCCTCTCATTCATTGTTTTGTTTAATTTCATCTTGACATTTTATTTACAGGGACGACGCGAGGTGGAAGTGAAGAATATTGTTGTCTAGAACACCTTCCTCAAAGATGAGCTAGCTGAGCGACACATTCAGCATATCGCCAACCAACACAGTCAACTTAAAATCCATGTTTATTATTTAATATGAACTATTGTTATATTGTATTATGTGTACCAATAAAAATGTAGTGTTCATGAAACGAATGTCTGGTTTTACTGATTACTGATTAATTTTCTTTTACTTGGCTTTTTAGCCCATGTTGGGCTGGATTAATTGTTAGTCTTTATAGTATTTGTATTTCGTATACTTATTAAAAATCACTGCTAGTGCCACCTATTTAACTACGTCCGCAACAAGAAGACACCGCGTGTGGATCGTATCGTACATTACCAGAGGACAACGCGTGCCTTGATTCTGTGGTGTAGTTTTGTTGCTAGCTCACTCGATTTGTAGATAGATGGCTCTGGGTACATTTTACTTATGTAAAAACGTCCAGTAAAATAGTAATGCCTACTGAATTGAGTGAGGAATCAGCACTCGCATGCTGTTGAATGGCAAATCAACAATTTTTTCTCGAGATAAAACCTCAATACCTCGCGTAATGTTACATTAAATGAATAAATAAAATTGAGACTCTGTTGCGTATACTTATTAAAAATGACTGCTAGTGCCACCTATTTAACTACGTCTGCAACAAGAAGACACCGCGTGTAATTCGTTTCGTACATTACCAGAGGACAACGCATGCCTTGATTCTGTGGTGTAGTTTTGTTGCTAGCTCACTCGATTTGTAGATAGATGGCTCTGGGTACATTTTGCTTATGTAAAAACGTCCAGTAAAATAGTAATGCCTACTGAATTGAGTGGGGAATCGGCACTCGCACGTCGTTGAATGGCAAACCAGCAATTTTTTCTCTAGATAAAAGCTCAATGCCTCACGTAATGTTACAATAAATAAATAAAGCAAATTGAGACTCTGTGTGAATTTATAATTTATTGCATGCAACACTTCAAACATGTCAGTGTCAATCAAACAAAATAAAAACTTTGACAGCCGGTTTGCCTGTGTTTATTTTCCGCGTCCTGCTTGTTTCTTTTAGTTATAATCGTCCAAAAGTGCTTCTTCCACCCAGTAACGTTGGGTAGAGCCTCTGCTTCTCCGGCCGTGTTGATTTCGTGCTGGTATTGATTGTTTAAATCTACGTATTGAGACAACCTACCTGACTACCCGTTTGGTGATTTTGGAGGCTGTTACGTACAATGCAATGTGAATTTGCATAAATTCCCTACCCCGAATAAGGATAAGGAGTTTTTTAATACATTCAAATACCGCCATGTAAGTCATACCACCGAGTAAGTTGGAAGTGTACACATACTTCGAATAACGGTATTGGTGCCGGAAGATACAGCAAAGACGCCGTATGAACAACAAACATGCCAGGTTAGATAGATTGATATCATCATGATCTGCCTAGCCCTTTCCCAAATATGTTGGGGCGGCTTCCAGTCTAACCGGATGCAGCTGAATAACAGTATTTTACATGGAGCGACTGCCTATCTGACCTCCACAACCCAGTTACTGAGCAACACAGTACACCTTGATGAGGCGGGTTGTCAAACATTCAGATTTCTGACTATTTGTAACAACAAACTTTCAAAGATCTACAAATGACAGCCGGGACCCTGGACTAACGGGTTAGCGTGCTTTCCGTGGCGCGCAGGCGTCTCGATATGTTACGATCGGTCACCCATCCTCACAGACAGACCTCGGCGAGCGTAGCTTAAACTTTGATCAACCCATATGGCTGTTTTTATTTGGCAATGAGCCACTCATAACATGCCAGGTTACATAGATTGATATCTATACTAATATTATAAAGAGGTAAAATTAGCTTATAAGTTTGTACATTATTCATATTCATTCATACAAAAAGCTACATTATTCCTGAGTGCTACAGGCTATAGAAATCATTTATTTGCCCATAATGTAGGTAACAGATAAGTTGTTAATTTATGGAGTCCCAATACATTTTGCCTTAGGGCATGCAAAATTATTTAATTAATTGAATACATTGCCTTAGTTGCTACATTTACTTAACATTTTTGTATAATTGAGACACATGATGACATAGTATTACATCTAAAATTGATTGATTGTAGTATAAAATAATCAAAATATACTATGAATGTAGTTATAATCTATAAATTGTCATTCCAGAACCTCCTGTTACTTCACATTTGGACTATGTGGATATGCAGCACACTCAAAGTACCATAGAAGATGTGCAAATAAAGGAAAGTCTTGGTAAGTGAAGAAATAATCATAACAGCATTTAGCAGCCTGTTCAAGCATCCTCATATCTGGAGGGATGAGCTAACAAAATGATAAGTAGTGAAAAAGAATTAATTTTTTGCATCATCATTATATAAGACTAATTTGTCATTCCAGGACCTGTTACTTCACACAGATGTCACTCAGTATCCCGAGATAACGTGCCTATGCATATTTGCATGCTTCAATTGCTGTGGAAGACGCACAAGTGAAGTAAATCTCGGTAAGTAAAAATAATTATCATCCCTTGACCGGTAACGGCGCCTGTGACTGTGCGCAGCTGCTGCTTAGTCAGTAGGAGAGCCTGCTTTGTGAAGCGGCCGTCAATTGCAGGGAGTGTCTGCAGTCAGTTTGGTCCGACCACGCTTTGTCGTGCTGATCCCTAGTGCGTTCCTTACCAAAGTGCGTATGTACCCAAAGGGGATCAGCATCAGCATCTGAAGCTACCTCGAGAACTGCTGTGTCCTGTATTGTATTGTTAGACGGGCCGATTTCCGCAACTCCACGACGTAGCGCGTATTTTGCGTAAAGGGTGGGACAATACCTTATTCGATCCACCCCAGTTCCCCGAGAAAGGCCAGCAGCGCCCTGACGTTACTGGCGATCTCTCGGAGAGTAACCGGGTTACCGAAGTATTTAGCCCTGTATGCAGTAACCTCTGGACAGTGGAGAAGCTCGTGGTCCGCCGTCTCGTCCACCTCCATGCATGCTCTGCATAGCGGGCTATCTGTAACTCCTATAGTAAACAGGTGCTTGTTAAATGACCCATGACCTGTGACAGCGGCTGTGACTGTGCGCAGCTGCTGCTTAGTCAGTTGGAGGGCCTGTTTTGTAAAGCGGCCGTCAATTGCAGGGAGTACCTCCCTGGACAGCCTGCAGTTTGTTTGGTCTGACCAAATTTTGTTGTGTTGAACCCTAGTGCGTTTCCTTACCATTCACTTTTCATTCTCTACAAGACCGGTTTCCGCTACGAAGTTCCTACAACGACGACTCGCTTGTACAAAGATATCGAGGTATTTATAAACATATTTAATTACCAATACTGCAAACTGTCGGGAACACTATTAATAGTGTTAAAGGTACTGAATAATGGAAAGTCCTAAGGATAAATCACATTCGGAAGCGGATGACAGTCTCATGGACACAGACTTGCATACCCCGCCGAATTACGTATCTCAGCGCAATAAGCCAAGTAGGGGGGATATGGATGACTTGCTCTGCAAGCAATTAGAGGAATTCAAGCACGAAATCAGACAAATGATGACGTTTTTTTCCGATAAACAGGGAGAAGAGATACAAAAAATTACCTCAACCCTAAAAGAAATACGACAATCGAACCATAACATAGAAGGCTCGATAGCTTACCTAACTGCACAAAATAAATTCCTTAATAATAAAATCCAACTGCTGGAAAACCAGGCCAAAGAAGATAAGAAGCAAATAGTTCTGCTTGAAAATAAAATTGAAGACCTGCAAATGGGAGGACGAAAAACCAATTTTGTAGTCAAGAATGTGCCAAAGAAACCTAGTGAGACCAAAGAAGATCTTATTGAGATGATGTTAAGCCTTTCTCATACCTTAACCTGTAACATTACTAAGTACGACATAAAGGATATTTATAGGGTGCGTGGCAAGGAAGCTGATAAGCAAAACACCCCTATCATCGTGGAAACGGGCTCCACTCTTTTGAGGTCAGAAATTCTAAAGATGGGGAAAGCCTATAATATAAAGAACCAAACTAGGCTATGCTGCAAACACCTGGGCTTCAAAACGCAGGAAGACACCCCTATCTTCTTATCGGAACATTTAACCCCAAAAGGATCACGACTACACTTTCTTGCCCGAGACTTAGCCCGATCGGGAGCTTACAAGTTTTGTTGGACTACGTACGGTAAAGTGTTCATAAAAAAAGATGAGCATGCCAAAACCATACCAATTACATCTGAGGCGCAAATACATCACCTATTAACAAAAGAATGACTAGCCATCTATCACATTAGTGCACGATATTTGCGAAAGTTACATGAAATACCACTATTAATTGACTACGTAAAGTCTTGTTATTATGAATGTTTTGTAATAATTGAGATATACTTACCTAGTACTTCTATTAATTTACGTTTAGAATTAAGTTGCTTTGTTATACACAAAACGCACACACCATCTTGCACACACTATCATACTAACTTACACATTTAACTCAATCACATACTTACAAAAACACACTATACAACACACTATACACCTATCATACACTTCCACTTATATTAATATATATTTATATTTATCCATGATCCCCAAACGAAAATCCACGCAAAATACATGGCGGTTAACTATACACGTACACGCAAACTACCAACAACCTACCTTACACATCCAAAACACGTTTCTAAATATGACATCTATTCAACGCCGCTACACATCTCAATGACTGACACATTATCTACTGTTACAGATATAGATACTATGGAAATTGCCCGTACGGTTGCATGCGATAGCTCAGAATTATGCAACCACGTCAATATCAACAAAAGTGACCTTACTATAATCTCCCAAAACATAAGAAGCATCTATTGCAATTTTGATGACTTTGTACTTAACTTGTCTACTCTTAAATTCGAAGCTGACGTTATAGTCTTATCGGAATGCAGATTGACCACTAGCAAACCTATACCCCTACTGACTAATTATTTATCGTACTCAACAACGCGACAGATCAATCAAAACGATGGGGTTGTGGTATATATAAAACAATCCCTAAAACACAAAGTTAAGGAGCCTGAAATTTCCCAAGCTTCCTGTCTACAGGTAAACTTACTTAATAACACTATCTTATGTATTTATCGCTCGCCCTCAAACACAAACATTGACAGTTTCGTAAACTCCCTCAGCACCCATTTACACAACTTAAATACGCATAAAAACATAACTATAACAGGGGACATAAACATCAACATTATAACTCGAGAAACTGAATCATCACATGAGCAAAAACATAGAAATAGTTATTTGGATATGTTATCACTGTACGGTATACTTCCAGGACACACACTACCAACTCGTGAAAGGAATTGTTTGGATCACCTCATGTTAAAAACAAATAAGAAAAAGGTTTCCGCGTTTATTGCTATCCTACATACCTCTATCACAGACCACTATACTACATTTTTATCATTATCTAAATTAAAAAATAACAGTACTCCTAAAAAAACTACTACCATTATAGACTACGAAAAAGCATTGAAATATCTACAGGAACAAAATCTAGCTGAATTATTGTTCTGCAGCGACCCAAATCTACTAACCGACCTTCTTATAGAAAAACTAACTGACTCTTTAAAATTTAGTACCACTATCCGCAAAATCCCAAATAATAAATCGATATTTAAACCGTGGATTACGAAAGGAATATTGCGATGTATAAGAAACCGAAATAAATTACAGAAACAAAACAAACTAGACCCATTTAATGATACCCTTAGAATAACATATATTAGGTATAGGAATTACTGCAACAATTTGATAAAAAAACTGAAACGTAAATATGAGAGAGAGCTACTCGTAAAATCACTACCAAATAGTAAGCTTCTCTGGAAAAATATTAAAAATATAACCTACACGAATAACACTAAAAATCATAGTACAGAACTTCTTAACATCAAATCCTCCTCTCTTCATTCTGTAAACTTTATTAATAACCACTTTGCTAACGTCGGTAAACAACTTGCTAATCAAATACAACCTAGTACATATAATCGTAATTCTCAGCATTCAAAAACCCATACGCAGTGTAACTCATTCGTGCTTCTAGACACTGATATAGATGAAGTGAACCGCATTCTAATGAGCCTAAAGACTGATAGTGCCCCTGGTTGGGACAACATACCAACAAGGTTCTTAAAATACAGTCGAAAGGAAATAGTGCCCATTTTAACACATCTTGTAAACCTCTCCTTTAAAAAAGGAATCTTCCCCCTTGCCTTGAAACAATCTGTCATTACTCCAATTCACAAGGGAGGGGACAGGGAAGACGTCAATAACTATAGGCCAATATCCGTCCTACCTGCTGTTTCAAAAATATTTGAAAAATTACTGAACAATAGACTAATTCAATATCTAACCAAATTTAATATTCTATAACACTCGCAATTTGGCTTTAGGCGAAATATATCTACAGAGGACGCCGTAACAGCCTTGAGTTCTCTAGTAACGAAACACCTTGACTCAGGAAACAAATGTCTGACGGCATTTTTAGACCTAAAAAAGGCCTTTGACACTGTCTCTGTCCCCATCCTTGTGAGCAAATTGGAAAATGTTGGAATTAGAGAAGTTTCGTTGAAATTGCTGGAAGATTATCTTTCGTCTAGAAAACAAAGGGTCAAGGTCGGAGATATTATTAGCGAAACTGCAGAGGTAACGTACGGCGTGCCGCAAGGTAGTGTACTTGGCCCTACGTTATTCTTAATCTACGTTAATGATTTATGCAATATGAATATTAACAATGCACAAGTCATTTCTTACGCTGATGATACAGCTGTCGTCTTCTCTGGTAAGTCCTGGGATGATGTAAAAATTACCGCTGAAAAGGGTTTGGCTCAAATAGCTACCTGGCTTAACAGTAATATGTTAACTCTAAATGTATCCAAAACTGTTTATATGTGTTTTAGTATATATCAAACTACCAAACAGACTGACGACCTTGATATTAAAATACATGTTTGCGGTTATAAAAGGAACACACAATGTAGCTGCACTTGTATAAAACAAGTTACACAAACTAAATACCTAGGTGTGATAGTTGACCAGCGCTTGAGTTGGTACCCTCATCTCGAGCAGGTAGCAAATAGGATCAGGAGATTAAGCTGGATTTTTAGAACAATAAGACATGTAGTTCCTAAGGGAATTTCTATTGACAATAAACCTCCTAGAAATATTCTGGTTGAGATTTACGTAGCTCTGGTACAGTCAGTACTGACATACTGTATACCTGTATGGGGAAGAGCAGCAAAAACCTACTTCATTAATCTTGAGAGAGCTCAACGCGCACTAATTAAAATAATGTATTTTTTAAACAGAAGATATCCGACTGCTGGCCTCTATAAAACCAGTGACTTACTTTCGGTGAGAAAACTATATATAACTCAAACCATTATAAAAAAACACAAAGAGCTTCCATTAGAATCATCTAACCTAACATAAAGAAGGAAATACATTGTTGCAATCACACCTCACACTAAAACTATATTCGCAAGTAGGCAACTCAAAAAGCAATCAGCTAACCTATACAACAAAATAAACAAAAAATTAAGTATATACACAAAAACGATTTTCGAATGTAGGAAAACTGTAACAAAATGGATAAAATCACTTACATACGACGAAACTGAGGCACTCATGGAATATATAATATAGCACCAATAAAACACAGACATACACACGCAAACATATGGATGGACGCCTCGCCTGACTTTGCCGCGCAATATAGTGCCCAAGTGAATAACCTATTAGAAAAGGGTTACGCAGTGCCATGCGACGGTGCAGAGCCCACAAGAGCCATCTGCTGGTACCTGCCTCACTTCGGCGTACAGAATCCGAACAAGCCCGGCAAACAAAGATTAGTGTTCGACGCAGCGGCGAAAAGTCACGGCGTGTGCCTGAACGACAGGCTACTAGAAGGCCCGGATCTGCTGCTGTCGCTACCGGGAATCATATTCCACTTCAGAGAAAGAGCGATCGCCGTCACTGCGGACATACAAGAAATGTTTTTACGCATCAAAATCAGACATGAAGATCAGCCGGCGCAGCAATTCCTGTGGAGGGGTAGCGACCGAACGAGCCCCCCGCGCCGCTACAAGATGACGAGCATGATATTCGGCGCAGCCAGCTCACCATATATGGCTCATTATGTACGCAATCACAACGCGGACATACATGCGCACGAATATCCACGCGCGCTCGAAGCCATCAAGAACAGTCACTATATGGATGACCTGGTGGCAAGTTACGACAACCAGGAAGAGGCTCTGCAAGCAATAGAGGAAATAAGAAAGGTGCACGCGGTCGCTGGGTTTACTCTACGAGAATGGAGCGCTAATAGTGAGACAGTGTTACGCCACGTACCCCGAGAGCTGCGTGCCACCGTGCCTACACAACTGGGAGGAGAAGAGCCCGCAAGCAAAATACTCGGGCTGTACTGGAGCGCTGAACGAGACGAACTCGGGTTTAACACCTCAATGAACCGGGTTCCTACTCCAGTACGAGAGCGTAAAAGCTCACCTACTAAAAGGGAAGCTCTCAGCGCGGTGATGTCAATATATGACCCTCTGGGATTGCTGAGCCACTTCACGATACGGGCAAAAATCATATTACAAAGTTTGTGGCGCCTGCAAATATCGTGGGACGAGCCAATACCAGAGGAAGAAAACGAACTCTTCGCAGCGTGGCTCACTCAGCTCAACGACATCACGCGACTCAAGCTACCCAGGAACTATACGTCAAACGAATACAGAGACATAGAACTACATGTCCTATGTGACGCGAGCGAGCAAGCCTACGCCGCCACAGCCTATTGGAGGATAGCAAACTGCAACGATACCGTGAGTATCGTATTGGTCGCCGCGAAAGCTAAAGTGGCGCCACGACGGGCGCAGACTATTCCAAGGCTGGAGCGACAAGCGGCAGTCATAGGGGCTAGACTCGCTGACACCGTCCGCAAAGAGCATCGCATCGAGGTGAGCAGAACCGTGTCCTGGACAGACTCTTCCACGGTCGTGCACTGGATAACGCACGACATGCGCCGATACACGCCATTCGTCGCACACCGCCTGGGAGAGATAGCCGAACTCACCTTGAAGGAAGAGTGGCGTTGGTTACCTGCCCAACACAACGTAGCCGACGACGCCACTCGAATCACCAATGCGACTATCAGTGCGACTGACAGATGGTTCCAGGGGCCTGACTTTCTCTATTTACACGAAGACCAATGGCCCGGGAAAGTGACGCCTGACGAAGACGATGAACACGAAGTCTTGCACGTCGCGGAGGGCCCACCAGACAGCTGGCTACCTGACCCTGCCCGCTTCTCCAAGTACGAGACACTGGTGAGGACCGCGGCGAGAGTGCTGACTTTCATCGATATGTGTCGACGCGCCGCTACGAGGCTGGAACATAGACATGTACAGCGCGCCGAGAAAGAAATAATGCAGCGAGCGCAACAGGAGAGTTTCGGTGACGAAATAAAACGAATACGGTCTGCTCGCCCTATCCCTAAGACGAGCAGGCTGTATCCTCTCGACCCAGTGCTTGAAGACGGCCTCCTACGGGTACGCGGGCGTATCAGCAATGCCGCGGCGCCACAAGAAGCCAAGCGACCGGTCATTTTAGACGGCCGTCACCGAATAACAAAGCTCCTAGTGCTACGAGAACACTGCGCAGCGGGTCACGCGAACCGTGAGCGCGTGACCAATGACCTGCGACAAAGGTATTGGGTCATACATTTGCGACCTACCGTGCGCACTATAGAAAGAAACTGTGCATTTTGTAAAAGGAGAAAGGGAACGCCACAGACGCCGGCCACTGGAGACCTGCCGCATGCCCGCCTGGACCCCTTCCACCACCCGTTCACAAATTGCGGGGTGGATTATTTTGGTCCCATGATGGTCAGGATGGGCCGCCGCCGAGAGAAGAGGTGGGGGGCACTGTTTACGTGCCTCACCTCCCGCGCCGTGCACATTGAGCTCGTGGCCTCCCTCTCGACGGACTCTGCGATAATGGCCCTAAGAAGAATGGCTGCGCGCAGAGGGTGGCCGCGGCTTATGTACTCAGATAATGCTACTAATTTCCGTGGGGCCGACCAGGAGCTTTACACCGCTTACAAGGAGTGGCTGCCCGTCCTGAACGACCTGGGACTACAGCACCGGATGGAGTGGCGCTTTATCCCTCCCGGCGCACCTAATCAAGGAGGTGCGTGGGAAAGGATGGTGCGCTCCGTCAAGACGGCCCTGAAGGTGACTCTGAAGGAGAAGGCGCCTACAGAAGAGGTCCTCAACACACTCCTCGCCGAGGCAGAGTTCGCCATCAACGCTCGACCCCTGACCCACGTCAGCGTTGACCCTAATGACCCCGAGGCCCTGACCCCTAACCATTTCCTGTTGGGGTCATCGACCGGCCTACCAACGACGGGACCATGTGAAGAGGACGACCGAAGGACATGGCGGGCTACACAAGCGCTCGCCGATCACTTCTGGCGGCGCTGGTTACGGGAGTACCTACCTACCCTGGTACCCCGTGGCGAACCCAAGAGTAACGTGCGTCCTCTTCAGCCTGGCGACGTGGTCCTCGTGGTCGACAGTACGCTACCCCGAAACACTTGGCCAATGGGAATCGTCGAACGCACGCACCCTGCAAGTGATGGCAGCACTCGAGTCGTCAAGATACGGACCAAGACGGGAATCTTCCGGCGCCCAGTGAGCAAACTCGTCGTCCTGCCTAATAGGGAAGAGGCTTCGCGAGCTACGCCGGTAGGAGAAATGTAGCGGACGCCGCAGCTTGTAGAAAGATCATTAATAATTTGTTATGTATAAGCGCATGCCGCGGCTTGTAAAGAGATCATTAGAGTTTGTTATATATAAGCGCATGCCGCAATTTGTAAAAGAGATCATTAAAGTTTGTCATATATAAGCGTATACCGCAGCCTGTAAAGAAATCAGGAAAGTTAGTTAGTCTAAGCGAACACGGCAATAAGAATGAAAAATGTAAATAGAAGTACTTACACCTAACCCTAAGAATATTTCGCAGAGCCGATGGCTCCCGAGGAAGACCCTGTTTTCTTCTCGCCAGAGGCGGTGAAGCGCGCCATCCTTAGAACCAGGCCGAGGAAGGCCCCCGGAGCGGACGGTATCACCAACACAGCGCTGCGGCACCTGCCATACCGTATGGTAGCGGCGGTGTCGCGCCTGTTTACGGGGATACTACGCACGGGGACCTTCCCCGCCTCCTGGAAGGAGGGGCGCGTCATCATGCTGCCCAAGGCAGGCAAAAATATTCTGAAGCCGGAGAGCTATCGGCCCATCTCCCTGCTATCGACCACCTCCAAGGTGTTCGAATCACTCCTGCTTAGGCAGCTCGTCCCGCACGTCACACCGCGCCCCGAACAATTCGGGTTCCGCGCGGAACACAGCACGACGCTCCAGCTGTCGAGGGTGCTGCACCTGATGTCAGCGGCTATGAACAAGAAAGAGCACTCGGTCGCAGTACTCCTCGACATGGAGAAGGCCTTCGACCGCGTGTGGCATGAAGGCTTACTGTACAAGTTGGCCACCTCAAAGGCGCCCCGTCGCCTCGTGAGAGTGGTCCAATCCTTTCTAACCAACAGGTCCTTCAGGGTGGTGGTCGAGGGGGCGCTATCAGGCGCCCACCCGGTGAGAGCGGGCGTGCCGCATGGTAGCTGCCTCTCGCCAGCGTGTTACTCACGGTACACCGACGACATCCCCACCACAGCAGACGCCACTCTCGCGCTGTACGCTGACGACGCCGCGTACATCACTACCTCGATGAATCCGAGGTACGCGGCGGTCAAAATGCAGCGCGCACTGGACTTGCTCCCAGACTGGCTGTCGCAGTGGAGGCTGTCGGTCAACGTGGGTAAGACGCAGGCTATCATTACAGGGTTCGTGCCACTCCCACCACCCCTGAAACTACACGGAGCCGACATCGACTGGTCGCCCCGGGCTAAATACCTGGGTGTGACGATCGATCGTCGGCTGACCATGGGGCCGCACGTCCGCAACGTCGTCGCGCAGGTAAGGGTAGCCCGTTCCCTACTCAGACCAGTGCTCTCGTCCCGCCTCCCGCTGCGCGTCAAGTTGGGCGTATATAAAACTTATATACGCCCAACGTACGTGACGTACGCGGCGCCAGCATGGCTTGCCCTCACGAGCGAGTCCCATATGAAGCTGCTCCGCGCGCAACAGAACCTTGCGCTGCGGACAATCGTCGGTGCCCCTCGCTTCGTGAGGAATCAAGTCATCCAGCGCGACCTCGGGATCGAGAGCCTGGAAGAGTTCCTGCGGCGCCTAGCGAAGGCTATGATCGCGCGTGCCAACGCTTCTGCTTGGCCCCACGTCAAGCACATAGCGCCATGGCACGCGCGGCCACCCGACGCGAGGCGCCTGCCCCGCGACCTAGTTGCGGACGGCGATGCCCCCACCCCACCGGATTTGACGCTTGGATAAGCCGTACCAGTCTACACGCGGCTTATCCATACACTGCTACTATACAAAATACTTTCACCAAGGAGTGTGTAGTTGCCTAAGTTAACATAGGTAACGCACACCCCCGACTCATACACACACGACTCCACATGCGCCAACCTCACGCGTCGCACCGATGGTACGGGCCCACGGTGCGCCGCAGACACTGGGCGGTGTTACACAACTACAATACCGCCCACACACTCATGTCGGCATCCCCGCCCAAACCACAACCGGCTAGACCTGGAAATGGGGAGGACGGGAGCCACACACCCCTCCCCCGTGGATGCGTCTAAGTCGGCATCTCTGTCGCTGGTCACCCCCGCCGGGCCTCCCCCAGGTAACTGGGGGTCTCACTCAGCGGGGGCAGACCGCCGGGATGCCGTGAAGAAAGCGACACTTAGCTACGGCGCTGCCCGGCAGCGTCTGTTATGCTATAGTGTCGCGGCGCGCCCACGGGAAAATTTACTCACACGCAACCTCACACAAGCGGGCTAAACCCCGCCATCAGCCACGCCATAGGCCACCAAACGAGGGGCCCGTATTTACGGGCCAACGTACAGCTCCTGCGGGAGGGGGGCAAAGCCCCGTAACCGCCTGCCACGCCCCCTGACGGGGGCGTCGCGAATTTCTCAGTTCAGGTTACGGTGACTTCGCTCTACGCGCTCGACCCGAACGGACGTGCCGCTCTCGCTGCTCCCGCTCCTCGCTCGCTGCGTGACTCTTCACGCTCCGCCATCGTTGCGCCTCCGCGCAACTCCGCCGTAGTCGCCGACTACGAAGAGTCCCGTGCATCAGAGCCGTCTTTTTCAAGACAGTGGGTTACTGATTTCGCTATTTCGTTTACGGAAACGTGCGTCTAACGTCTTTGGCCCCTTCAGGGCTAAAACCACAGTTTCGTGGTCTCTCGGTGGATACCTTACGGTGCCAACGAAGCCGAGTGCGGTGTTGACCCGATACACCGGCCGAGCCCCTTCAGGGTGAGGCAGTCAAGTCGGCAGGGAGCTAGAAGCTTGGCCTTGGGGGATCTCCTAGTCAGCTCTAGTCTCTATTTTCCTTCCCCAGCAACTCACCTGGTGTCGGTTGGGTGTGTCTACCCCTTCGCACCAGACTGGTCAGGGCCCCGTTCGCACAATAAGATTTGCGACGGGATCACAAGCTTAGGGCTCACCCGAGGTACTCACCTCCCTGCCTACACCCGGCAGGGAGGGTTTGGTCACACATCCCCGGGCGTACCCACCCGGGGAGTTAGAGAAAGGTTTAGGCGTAGGCCCCAAAATTACTCCCTAACGGGACTTTTTCTCAGCCATGACGGACGCTGACTTATTAGCGTTCGTCAGGGAGGTCCTCTTAAAGGACGGGTAAAAGTCACCATCTAATTGGCCAGTGTCATCGCTGCCAATTGTACGGCCATTCTCAGCGGAACTGCTTCGCCAGGCCCAGATGCGTCAAGTGTCTGGGCGACTATGCCACGGGCGACTGCGACCGACCAAAAGACCGCACTCTCTGCACAGAACCACCGAGTTGTGTTCTGTGCGGACAGTCCGGTCATACCGCAAACTTCCGGGGCTGCCCGCGAGCCCCAAAATCATCTTCCCAAAAGTTGATGAGACGTGCAAACGCTCGTCAACAAAGGGAATGCCCCTCTACTAGGGCACCACAGATCTACAAATGACAGCCGGGACCCTGGACTAACGGGTTAGCGTGCTTTCCGTGGCGCGCAGGCGTCTCGATATGTTACGATCGGTCACCCATCCTCACAGACAGACCTCGGCGAGCGTAGCTTAAACTTTGATCAACCCATATGGCTGTTTTTATTTGGCAATGAGCCACTCATAACATGCCAGGTTACATAGATTGATATCTATACTAATATTATAAAGAGGTAAAATTAGCTTATAAGTTTGTACATTATTCATATTCATTCATACAAAAAGCTACATTATTCCTGAGTGCTACAGGCTATAGAAATCATTTATTTGCCCATAATGTAGGTAACAGATAAGTTGTTAATTTATGGAGTCCCAATACATTTTGCCTTAGGGCATGCAAAATTATTTAATTAATTGAATACATTGCCTTAGTTGCTACATTTACTTAACATTTTTGTATAATTGAGACACATGATGACATAGTATTACATCTAAAATTGATTGATTGTAGTATAAAATAATCAAAATATACTATGAATGTAGTTATAATCTATAAATTGTCATTCCAGAACCTCCTGTTACTTCACATTTGGACTATGTGGATATGCAGCACACTCAAAGTACCATAGAAGATGTGCAAATAAAGGAAAGTCTTGGTAAGTGAAGAAATAATCATAACAGCATTTAGCAGCCTGTTCAAGCATCCTCATATCTGGAGGGATGAGCTGACAAAATGATAAGTAGTGAAAAAGAATTAATTTTTTGCATCATCATTATATAACACTAATTTGTCATTCCAGGACCTGTTACTTCACACAGATGTGACTCAGTATCCCGAGATAACGTGCCTATGCATATTTGCATGCTTCAATTGCTGTGGAAGACGCACAAGTGAAGTAAATCTCGGTAAGTAAAAATAATTATCATCCCTTGACCGGTAACGGCGCCTGTGACTGTGCGCAGCTGCTGCTTAGTCAGGATCCGTGCTGTCTCCTCTCTTGTTCTCGCTGTTCACTAGCGACGTCCCTAGGGGTAGAAAGGCCCAGTTGGTACTTTTCGCCGACGACACGGCCATCTACTATACCGGTAACGGGTTGTTACCGGTATAGTAGATGGCCGTGTCCACCATAGCTCGCACCCTCCAAACTTCCGCAAACGTCTTAGGCGCTTGGTTCCGGAAATGGAGAGTCGAGGTCAATCCCGACAAAAGTCAAGCGGTTCTCTTTAGGAAACCCGGACGCCGCAATGTCCCCACGCCTAGTCCGTTAGCCATGTACGGCAAGCCTAGCCCTTGGGATAAGCGAGCCAAATACTTAGATGTGATACTCGATCACAGACTTTCGTTCGCCGAACACATAAAGGCGGCGCGTTCGCGCGCCGTCTTCGCGTCCGGCAGGCTTTATTGTATGACCAACGAGAAAAGCAAGTTGTCACTCAGGTGTAATGGATTATGGGTGTTTTTATCAATTAAAGATGGTAATTAATTGAATATGAAAACTTTTATTCTTCAATTGCACAGCAAGAACACGATGTACAAACAGTAATAATAATAATGTAGAGAGTCATAGACAATACTGTCACCTGGTTAAACTTTTTAAAAGCTTATTTAATTCAACAAGGTGCAAATTGCGGCTCTTCGTCTCGGTCATCCGACCAATCATGACATACGCTTGCGCAGTGTTCGCTCACGCCAAGCCGTATCATATTCATAGGCTTCAGACCGTCCAGAACCGATTCCTGCGCAGAGTCACGGGAGCACCCTTCTACGTCCGAAATGAGACTCTCCATGTAGATCTCAAAATACCCACGGTGAAACAGTTCATGAAGCGACTCACCCAACGCTTCATGGACTGTTCTACCGCTCATCCTAACCCAAGTAAGTGTCATCGGCCGCCCGATACACTCCCTCGCGAATAAGTACAGTTCGAAGACCAAGACACACACTCACAGAGCCAGATGATCCTATCACTCTCCTCCAGGAGAGCGATAAGGCCACCAGCACTGTTCGCAAACAAAAACGGACATTCCGTCCTCGCCGCCGAGGCCCGTCGCGACGACCTCGTCGATGCCCCCCTCCCGACCCTTTGCTAGAGCCAGCCCGCGAAGCTGAGCCGATTAATATTTAAAATGTCCCTAAATAATGGAACAATCAGATCCAGCCTGTCCCTTGCTGTCCTCTTCAGCGACGTCCTAAGCCGAGGTTCGTACCCCGCAGGGGGTGTCCTTAGCGATAGTCGCTTAGCTTATAAGTTTTTATGCCTGGCTGGAGGCCTTAATTTTAATTAAGCCCCCCACAGGAAAGTTCGGTTGAGCAGTAAATATCCCTGAAGGATAAACTGCGAGATGCCCATTCCAAAAAAAAAAAAAAAAACGCCAACTAAAGTAAGAAATGTTAACTAGTCTAAAGGAAGATTAAATAAAGCAAGAAAATACGACCAAGAAGAGTTTTATTCCACAAACGACCCAATATACAGTCCACGCCATAATAGAAACCTAAGCTACGCTAAGATCCGGCATTGTGCCTTTACGTGTTCATTGATGTGTAAGAAGCACCATTGTGATACGTTTTTGTAAAAAAAACTAGAAAAAAGACAGATTTTATGAAATCAATACGCCTGCGTCAGCAAAATTATTCCAATAAATAATAATAATAATAAATAAATAAATATCGCTGGACAATCCACACAGCATCATCTAGCCCCAAGCTAAGCAGAGCTTGTGTTATGGGTACTAGATGACTGATATACTTAATACAATACATTACATATATAGATATTTTTATTATATATAGCAAATACCCAGAACACCCGGAACAAATATTTGTAGATCGTACAAACATTTGTCCCAAGGCGGGAATCGAACCCGCAACCTCTTGCGTCGCAGGCGGACCTTCGCCCGCCGCGCCACATCAACAAACAAACAAAAGACTATTGAAGTAGTTCTTATTTCAAACGAAATATTAATGTATATGTGGCCAGTTTGTATTATTAAGTTTTTGTACATATATTAGTATTTTTCTTTGATTGATGAAGCGTTCCTCTAAATAAGTCCATGAGTGTATATAATTTGTCCCCATCTCGGTATACCTTTAGCTCTGCGTGGCATCGCACGCTTCATGTATTATTAATAGGACACACCGTACAATACATAATAAAAGAATAATAAACGATCGTTATTTAAATCCTTACGACGGCCTTTCCTTTAGCGTCCCCTTGAATCCTAACAGTGACCAATCTGGTGACGAGCTCCACAGGAGTTATCCTTGAGGCAAAACCACCTTAATATTAAACTTAGGAAAAAAAAAAAAATAGGCTTATTAGGAATTTCAGGAACAGCCACATTGGCATCAGACGCATTTAAAACAGATACAATTCGCGCTATTCAGCCTGTAATTTGGTCGCACGGTTTAAGTTATAATAAAACACGCATTAAACATTATTTAAATTCATGTCCAGCATTAAACGTTTTGACGACACGACGGGCGCAGTGGCTGAGCGATCGACTGCTGCGCCGCGTGTCGTGGGTTCGATTCCCGCACGGAACAAGTATTTGTATGGCCTACAGGTAGTTGTTCCGGGTCTGGCTGTTTGTGTATGTGACTTTAAGTGTTTGTAAACGCACGACACAGGAGAAATTCCTAGTGTGGGGCAACGTCTTTCTTAAAAAAAAAAAAAACGTCGGACTTTGTTAGGTAAAGTTACGTTACGGTGTGGACGTTTATTTTACATGTCTTAGTAAGTAAGTACTTGTACTAGAAGTCCATATCTCTGGACAGAAAGAAGGTTACACTTACGTTCTGACAGATACACACAATTTATCTTGTTACGATCTACTTACATTAACAGAAAAAAAGAGGAAGTATTGGAAAGTTTTTCATCCCAAACTCGGACTGAATTAATTAAATAACAAACAATCATTCGAGATGAATGTAAGCCTTTAAAAGTTATATCATGCTAATGTACAGAAGTGGACATAATGCCATAGGCATTTTCTGACAGTTAACTGTTGGGTGATGTACAAGCTGTGTGCTATGTGCATGCTGAAATTTTGAAAGAAAAAGTATGCTAATATTTTTATTTTTTTTACAGGACTATGCGTCTCTAAGGACCACTTTTCCTCAAAATACTAAGGAGGTACGAGTAGTAACTGCATTCAAATAAAAATAGAAAGAGCTCTTCTATCCTTTCTCCGTTCTGTGAGTTTACTAACGTTGAAACTTGTTAACTTGTTATCGACTTTGAATACAGGACGTTCTAACATCAGTAACATAAGTAGTCCATTTTAAGGGACTAGTCAAAAATATGATCAAATATAGGCTAAAATATAGCCTATAGGTGAATACTCATAAACGCCATAATGATATCGAGTCAGGCGATAACTATTGTACGCTGGTTTTAGTTTTAACTGCAAAACCATAAAGGACACGTTTTGTTGTACTGATTTTTCGCGTAAATTAATATCTGTATAGAAAATATGATATTGAATGCTCAGTTCAATATTTTTAGTAGATCATAATAAAACAATCGGCCCGATGACGAGCCTGTAGCTACATTTCATTTACTAAAATGATTGTTATAGTGCACTGAGCTATTTAAAAATGTAATTCATTTCGGTTTTTCCGTTTATTTAAAGAAAAAATTCTACTAATATTATAAATGCGAAAGTTTGTGAAGATGGATGGATAGATCGTACATATTAATTCTAGCCAAAATAGATTTTTCTATTAAGCCTTTTAAGTCCTCATTAAGGTCTTCAATTAATAAACATTATTATATGTTCATTACTATTTCTGAGACTAGTATTTCTGGGAACTGATCAAGTTCATTCTCAATCCCTTATCTATGGTCACAAGAGGATATTTATACAAAATACCCAAAGGACAACCCCAAAGCTGCTCAAAGTGAGCAACGGAAATATGCAGCTCACGACTGCAATTGTAACAAGATAATGTCGACTGAATATACATTGGATGATAATGAAAGTCAAAGAAGTCCCCATGTGTCCAACATCCGGGGAGGCATTAACAAGTTCCCATCTGGTGGCAGACGTGCCGCATGCAGGCATGCATTGCGGAGACGGGAAATCCAAGGAACAAAAGACAAAGCAGACGAGGAGCAACTTGCAGACGAATCTATCAGACAAATGATGGGCCGCTGCAGGACAACTGGTAGATTTGCAGAGACACTGACTTGCCAGTAGCCCACTAGAGGGATCCACTAAATGGGGAACTGGTCAAAATAATCCATGACAGAAGAACTGGTCGTCCACCTGGCACCTCCGAAGCTAGATAAGATAGTTTACAGGTTTTAAATTTTAAGTAGCCTTGTAGCTATTTCTGCTTGTTTAAAGTATAACTCTAACATATTGAACACATATTGTGAAATTATAACTCTTTTGATTGAATGATACCCATATAATGCTAAACACTTGTAAAATAACAATTGTTTATGCTTTCTGACCAGAAATCTTCCAAATTTTTTAAGGGTCACAGTTACCCGCAACACATTCTGCAACCTTTTATTTATATGAATAAAAGGTGACAGATATTGAAATTTACTTATCATCTCATGATGAAGTGTGGGTTTTTCATATATTTCTGCCATTCTCCAAGGAATTTAAAGTGTGGGTACCTATCCATAGTTACAACCGTAGCTGTAATTTTCAACAATAATGTTGTCTAATTTGGCCATCTCGGTGGTATCATAATTGGAGCATCAGACCAGATACAAAGACAATAATTGAATACGTAACAAGACAATGATCCTAATTTTGTTCATCAATCGTTAAATAGAATGTTCGTATACTAAAGATTGACACAAAAAAATGCAGCAAAATAAACAGAACATTTTGTAAAATTCTGTTTCAACAAGCAGATGTGGAGAACAAAGAAAAATGGCACATACCATGATCGATTGATTGTCTGTGCAAGTTATTCAGACACAGTACTAACATAAACATGTAAATAAACTTAAATTTGAACAAAATAACATAATCATTGAAAATAATAAGAAAAAAAACTAAGTGTGTTTATAAATTCCGACTTTCTCGGCTGCCTTAATATGCTCCAACGCCTCTGCTATTTTAGCTGACATCGCAAACAATTAAATCACTTGAATTACTAGATATTTATTTAATTCAATTCGACTTAGCACTGTGATGCTGTGACTTGTGAGAAATCAATAAAGAGCGGACAGTGAACGCGTTGGCGCTAACAATCTCCAATGGCGAATGAGTGAGTGGCGTTATGCGTCAGTCAGAGTTGCCAACCCGTAGCAGAAATATACCAACCTTAGCAAAATTTTACCCCAATATTTTTTAAATCCCCCTTAAAAACTCCCAACTACAGATTGTCGTAAGTAAAATATATTAGATGTAGTGCCCTACAACCCAATGCGTTATTGACTCATAAAAGATAACGCATTCATATTGTTTGTATTTTTTTTTAATAAATGAATACCTACATAAGTACCTACCTACCAATTGTTAAACAACACACATCAAAAATGTCTAAGGATCAAGTACATTTTGAGTTTTTTTGGTTTCTTATCGATTCCTTTTAATGAATTTCACGATTTCAATAATGATTTTTCTTCAAATTTAAACTAAACATTGAAAGTCAACTGACAAACAGGATTCCCATAAAAGTGTGTAATAGCGTTCCTACAATAACGTTACAATTTCTGCATCGGAGCTGAAAGAAATTGCTACGATATGGAGCCACGACATCATCTGACACGCGAAGAGATGATGAGACCGTCGGAATGTTGCAAGATGGTTCCAGGCAACGTACTGTCGCTCGTGACACTACACAGAGCGTCATAAGCCGCTTCTGGACACGCTATTGTACAGGTAGCTTCGCAACAGGCTGCTGACTACAGATGGGTCTCAATCTCGTCATCAATGGTATATGTGGGTATCTGTTGTCTCAACGGGCTGTGGAGACATCATAACAAACCTGTTACTCCGCCTCTCCATCCCCGCTCTGGGAGCCGCCGACTTATATCAATCTTTTCGTGTTTTTTTTTTAATTATTCGTCCAAATTATTACTGTGTGTTTAAATACTCTAAAAGACGCAGTTTAAAAAAGTATTCAATTTATATAGGATATTTTGGCTTCCACATAAAAGGTAGATATATGCTGTCTCGGACTTTTATTTAGAACTGTTCAAGACAAACAGTCTCACGATACATTGTCTTTGTACAACTCCAATGGTTTAGGCAGCGCATGCCAAGATAGCTCTCAGAGGGCAGGGTTTTTCCGATTTACTTGATCCTTTTTGGAATACTATGGCACAAATCACAAAATTACACAAAATCTTAATAAATTGTTAAAAATGCTAACTGGGGTGATTATCGCGAAAAGGTCTCTAAAAAATTCTAGAATTTAAGGAAATAACTGTTAATGTTCAACAAATGTATGATTATTTTATAAATACTATAGAAGACGCAGCTAATAAGCATATACCATATTATAAATTTAGTGATCAGCCAGATGAAAAGTTTAAACCTAAGAATTATTGGACCCCCTATTTATCGCAAATAGTTGCACAACGAAGATTATATATCCCTATCCACTTTCCGCAAAAATCCCACCCCTGATAATTTAAATAAATTAGAAAAAATAACTCTAGAATCCCAAAAACTAATTAAAAATGCTAAAAATCAGGGTTGGCAAAAATTCTGTAATTCAATTGATGAAGTTACGTCAGCCCCTGAGATGTGGCGTCGGATGAGGTGGATGAAGGGTTTTAAACATCAACGCCCATGTATACCAGTTGAAAAGCAAAATGAATTGTTACAATACCTAACTCCGGACTACGTTTCTAGTTGTATGCCCTATTTTAGTTCTAAAATTGAGGTTTTAGAAAGTGATTTTACAAGTCGAGAACTCGAAAATTGCTTAAAAAAGAAATACACGGCTCCGGGGCACGACGGTATATCTTATGCAATGATTTATAATTTGCCCGAAATAGGAAAACAGTTTTTACTTAAAATTTTCAATTTTATATTTTCACTCGGTTTTGTTCCACTCCAATGGCGTTATATTCTAATCGTTCCCATTCCAAAATATTCAAATAATCTTAATACAGACATTACACTAAGACCCATTTCGTTGATATCTTGTATTTGTAAAACCTTCCACTTAATGATTTGTAAACGATTTGAATGGTTTGTAGAAAAGAACAAATTACTATCTCCATATACGGTAGGATTTAGGAAATCTCAATCATCTATAGATGCACTTTCTAGGCTGGTATCTTATATTCAGGTCGGATTTACTAAAACTGCTCCTATAGTCGCATGCTTTTTGGACATTGAAAATGCCTACAACAATGTGTTAATTGAATCGGTTACTAAAGTACTAGATGAAATCCAAATTGGTTCCAAATTTTGTGTTTACCTTTGGTCTTTTTTATGTGAAAGACATTTAATAATTAAGTCTCATAATAGTCAAGGGTCTGAATGTAAGTGGACTAATAGAGGTCTAGCGCAAGGGGACCCGCTTTCCCCTCTTTTATTTAACTTGTTTACAAACCAAATTTGTCATCAAGTACATAATGTAATAGTGTCACAATTCGCTGACGACTTTGTTATTTATATTGGTAACAAACAAATGTCAAAATGTGAACATGCGTTGCAAGATGCCCTCAATTGTATTATGTCCCTATTGGGTGAGATTGGACTGACTTTATCGTCAACTAAATCTAATTATTGTGTTTACAGTAGGGGTCGAAGACGAATATTGCCAGCTTTAAAAGTGTATGGTCAACCATTAAATATGGTAGAATGTATTAAGTATTTAGGACTTTGGGTTGATAGAAGTTTACATTGGAGAAAAGATATTAATGAATTAATTGAAAAATGCTCAAAATATCTGAATGTATTAAAAGTATTAGCGGGTAGTTCATGGGGAATTCACACCAAACACATGCGTAGATTATATATTTCCGCCATAAGAAGTAGGATTGATTATGGCTGTTATTTGTATGATGTTGCCGCAAAGACACGTGTTTCTAAATTGGATAAAATACAGAACCAAGCCCTAAGAATTGTAGGGGGCTTCATTAAAAGTTCACCAATTCATGTGATGGAAAGCGAATTGCACATACCACCACTGTTTTTGAGGCGGCAATATCTCCTATAAGCACATTCTGAAATCTCGATCATGGGCAAATAATTTAAATATAAATGTAATCTCTGAATTAAGTTGTCTTGTTAATAATAGTTATTGGGTAAATAAAAAGAAACCGTTACTAGCTTCTACACTTAACGAGTTGAGTCAGCTGCATATTGTCTCCTCAGATGTTCTCAAAATGTTTACCCTCGATGTGTGGGTGTCCGCCATACAAACTAAAGGAGTTATTAAATATAATCTAGAATATGTCAAACAATCAAAGAAATATTATGACCTATAGCCGGGGAACGGATGTAAGAAAACGCAGGTGCTATGAATCGGTAGTTTAATCCGGTAAACACAAGATACAACTTAAAAGTAAAACCAAAATCACTATACTCGCGCGCACACATTCGCGGGTAGCTCCCTTTGTCCAACTACCAAGTACTCCTGTCAGATCTTTCTCCAACGTTTTTGCCGGGCGCCCTCTTACGGGCGGCCGAGTAACCACTCTGGGTTGCCAGTGAAATAATGTTACTCTCTGCCGCACGCTATACACTCCCCCTCGAGTTCTAGAGAACGTCCTCGCTCATGAACTCGCTCAAAGGAAGCTGAACAGACTGGACAAACATGTTTGCGTGGACGCCCTCTCTGACGTTTTGGGACTACGGGACGAGGAGGCAAACTGTCCCGGTTATGGAACCGAGTGAGATCTGATACATGATACTTTCCTAACATACTTTCAGGGCTTTCTATGTTTGCTATGAAATATGTCGTGGGGCTCACCCTCTTTGCAATGACGTACGGCCCGTCTTTCTTAGGAACGAACTTAGCTGTTATATTCTTTGCTGCATTGCTAAGAACATGTGACTTTAACAGTACTTGGTCTCCGACCTCAAAGACTTCGGCAGGTACGAAGGACTTGTCGGCACATTCCTTACGTCGGTCTTGTTGTTTTTCAACCCTTTCCCTAACAGCAATAAACGTGTTAACGAAATTTTTCAAATAAGGCGTGATTTGCGGAACAAAATTATCTTTGTCAACACGACATTCGGTCGATTCTTAATCGACCGAATGTCGTGTTGCACGTCGAGAGGTGAGCGTAACTCTCTGGCGAACGTTAAGTACGCTGGAGACACACCTGTAGTTTCACATACTGCTGAATTCATTGCGAACCTTATCGCAGGTAAGTACTGCGGCCATGAAGAAGGTTTTGTTTCAACTAAACGTGACAAATGAAATTTTAAATCTCTATTTTTGCGCTCAGCTGGATTAGCTGAGGGATGATACAAAGGTAACAAATCTTGACTTATACCTAAAACAAACATACACTGCTGCATGACAGCGGACACAAATTGAACGCCATTGTCTGACACAATGCGTCGAGGAAATCCGTAACGCAGAAAGAACTCCTCAATCAATATACGAGCACACGCCTCTGAAGTTGCCTCTTTCAAAGCGTATAGCTCAGTCCACCGAGAAGCGGTGTCTTCTACTAACAATATCCAGCGTTCCCCATTATCTCCCGCAGGAAGAGGACCGAATAGGTCAATGGCTAACACTTCTCCCCTTTGATTCAAAACCGGTGTCTGTAACAGACCTGACGGCTTTTTGTTTGAAGACTTATAACGTTGACAAGTGGCGCAAGTCTTGATATACTCTGTTATGGCCCTGCGCATGCCTGGAAAATAAAAACCTTGAGCAATTCTATTGTATGTTCTGTCGACTCCATGATGACCCGCTAAATCCGAGTCATGACACTCCTTCATAATTTCGAGGCGTAAAGAAGACGGAACTACCAGCTGTGGTTCTTCACTGTCCACATCGGGACTGTATCTATATAAAACACCTTGTTGTAGGAAATAACCTCTTTCGGACCAACGCTTTTGACCTATAGATTCCGGATCAGATGTATCCTCTAACTCACTAACGATTTTTTTTAGTTCTAGGTCATCCAGCTGCGCGCGCCGAAGGTCGGAAGCACTCCTAGCAGGTAAGTCAACGACAACAGAGCAAACTCCACACTGATCCTTTGTTTCTTCTTTGCAGGTTGGTCGACTAAGCGTATCGGCAATAACATTAGCCTTTCCAGGTTGTTAAAGCTTCAGTTCAAGTCAACTCTGAGCAATTTGTAATTAATAACTTTAGCTATAAGTATTTTATCAGGCGTTAACCTTGGTGTCCTTGGTTTTCGTTTTGAATGTGACCAGTCATTATTAAAAGGGTTCTCTGCGTGCTACGTCCTGAGTTTATTTTTAATTCCCAATTTCCTAAGAGGTTCCTTCAGTTTTTGTACATGGTCCATACGAACCGGATATTATTAGCTTCATACTAGCAAAGTGGAATGAGCTGGAATTGGATATTCTGGAAATTGGATTAAATGAGTACCGGAGTGACGAGGTTACGAACACGTTTTGGAAGAAAAGTGGATCGGACATTAAGTGAAATAAAACAGGAAGTGTTTAAGTATTGTAATATTAATTAAAGTCACCCAACACTCATTAATGTTAAATCAGGTAAAATAAAATACAGGAATTAAAGTAAGTAGGTATTGATAATGAGAACTTAATTAAGGTTAGTAAAATATTTTTATATCACATTTACAAAGTTATTTACTTGTGTTTTCTCTTGTTTATTTACAAGGAATTATTTACAGAGCATTAGGTTAAATCACAGTTGTAAATTAATATAGTTAACGTGTGCTTAAAATACAGTACAGTAGTGTTAGTGTTAACCTACATTAGTTAGCTATTTATATTTCAATATACAAATGTTATTTACTTATTAAAACCTTTAATATTAATTGTTGCTTTGTAAACCATTTAACCGGTAGATAATTAATTTGTTTATTACGTTATTTCTTTGGAGTAGTAAACATTACATACTTTCCTTCGGTTCAGTGATAGAACTTAAATTCAAACTTGTATAATTATCGTTATTAACCTAGGCAAAGTTTATTGCAGTCTTATTAGACCATACGATAGGTTTATACGTTAGTTTGTAACGTATAAACGTTATTAGTTATATAGTTAAAGTTTCATTGTTTAACATTATAATTAGTATAATTTACAGGTCTACGACACTATCCTTTCAAAATAACTGAGATTAAAGATCTTAAAAGGAAGCGAAGCAGTTATAAAGGAAGGTTAACAGTATTTGGATCCTATTTAAGCAATCTAAAAGACGCTGAGATAACCCCTTTTCAGGTAATGGAGTTGCAATTGCGAGTCACCAAATTGGATGATCTTTTTAATGAATTTAACGAGGTTCAATTGACATTAGAATGCATGTGTGATAATATTGATACTGAGGCACTCGAAAGAACTACAATTGAATCTCAATATTATGGGTTGGTAGCTCAAGCTAAAATTATGTTAGGTAAGTTTTCGAAACTTGAGCAAGATGAAGTAAAATCGAATTGCAGTAGTGGTAAGCGTCAGTTCGTCAAATTACCTACAATCCAATTACCCAAATTCACAGGATCATATGATAACTGGCTTGAATTTCGCGATACCTTCGCAAGTCTCATTCATGGCAGTGACGATATAGACGAGATTAATAAGTTCCATTACCTAAGGTCATCATTAGCCGAATCTGCTGCTGTCGTGATCCAGTCAATCGAGTTTTCTGCTAAAAACTACAACGTGGCATGGGAGCTTCTATGTGAGCGATTCGATAATGAAAGATTATTGATTGAGAATCACGTTACTGCGTTGTTCAATGTCGAAACAATCACAAAGGAGTCCTCAACTGCATTAAAAAGTATTGTAGACAATGTTAACAAAAATATCAGAGCGTTAAAAACATTAGGCGAACCTGTTCATAGTTGGGACACATTACTTATCCATATAATTCGACAAAAACTAGATACTACAACATTCCGAGAATGGGAGGAATACAAAGGGCGTATTGATAAGTCTAAACGAATCACTTTTGATCAGTTCATTGAATTTATGCGTAATCGCGCTGATTTAATAGAAACACTGGAAAAATCACGTCATTCTATAACTAACATTAAACAGAACACTAAAATAAAAGCCTTTGTTACAACGAAAAACACCAGTAGTTCTTCTTCATCAAATTGTCCAAAATGTAAAAGCGATCATAACCTCAATTCATGTCCACAGTTTCTATCATTAAGTGTCAACGATAGAATGTCTTTACTACCTAGCTATAAGGTATGTTATAATTGTTTGCGTCACGGTCACTATCCCAATAATTGCAAGAAACCAGGCTGTAAAATATGTAAACGCAAGCACCACACGCTTATTCATAACACAGATTTTAAATCACAACCTGTTTCAAGCAAATCAGCTGACGGTACGACCGATAAGGCTAAGGTTGAGTCATCCTCCACTGCCGACACAAACAATAGTCACGTTGCACTCTCAGCTAATATCTCTGCGCATTCGCATACGAGCAGCACAGGCGACATCCTGTTGTCGACTGCCTTAATTAGGTGCTACGATGTCAATAATAAAGAACACATCGCTCGAGCTCTTCTCGATTCTGGTAGTTCGTCGTGTTTAATGACACAGAATTTATTTAATAAGCTGAATCTGCCTCATTTAAACACAAACAAATCTATACAAGGTATAAATAATTCTCTATCGCATGTGGAGAAAATGTGTCGTGTGCACATTAAATCGTTGCATGAATCGTACGCTAATGATTTAATATGTTTTGTCCTGCCCACGATCACCGACAACGTTCCCGCTAGACAGGTACATGTGAATATACCGTCAAATATTCACTTAGCTGATCCGTATTTCCACACACCGGCTTCTATTGATATTATTATAGGAGCAGACGTATTTTGGAGTTTATTAGGATCAGATAAGATTTTACTAGGTGATGGGAAACCAACACTTTATCAAACTAGACTTGGTTGGCTAGTTTGCGGCCCAATTAACAGCGGCTGTAGTAATAATAATTAATTCATCTCAATTCTCATCAATTAAATGTAACTTTACTAATGTTAATGAAAGTTCTTCCAGTTCGACTGAGTTAGATGACATCCGAAACCAATTATCGCGTTTCTGGCAGGTCGAGGAAGTTTGTCATGAGTCATCAACTTATTCAGCTGAGGAGAAGATGTGTGAAGAACACTTTATAAAACACACAACGCGTTTGGCTGATGGCCGCTTTAGCGTTAAAATACCGTTGAAGGAATCTTCGAATAGTTTAGGCGATTCATATCATCGTGCAAAACGATGTTTTCTGTCTTTGGAGCGCAGAAATCTCAGCCAACCTTCACTCGATAAAATGTACAAAGATTTCATGACTGAGTACATTTCTTTAGGTCATATGTTCGAGTGTACTATTCATGAAGATCAGCGGTCATATTTTATTCCTCATCACGGAGTACTGCGCGAGAGTAGTAGTACTACTAAATTACGAGTAGTTTTTAATGCTAGTGCACCCACAACCTCTGGTCTTTCATTAAATGCAATACAGATGGTCGGGCCTACCGTCCAGGACGATCTGACTGCAATCCTTCTTAGATTTAGAATGCATAAATACGTCCTCTCTGCTGACGTAGAGAAAATGTACAGGCAGGTGTCTGTACATCCATCAGATAGGCACCTGCAGCAAATTATTTGGCGTGATGATGCTTCTAGTCCTCTTAAAGCTTACCAGTTGCATACAGTAACTTACGGTACGGCTAGTGCACCGTTTCTCGCTACTAGGTGCCTCAAACAGATCGGTCTTGAATGTCACGATCAAAAGGTCGCGGAAGTTATCCTTCATGATTTTTACGTAGATGACCTTTTGACCGGTGCGGACGTGTTTGAGGAGGCTCTAATGTTGCGTCATCAGGTGACTGATGCTCTTGCTTCTGCTTGCATGCCTTTAAGGAAGTGGAAATCTAACGAACCCAATTTAATTTCAGAACCATCTGGCGGTAGTCATTTTGATTTCCACAAGGAAAGTGATGTTGTCAATAAAACACTTGGTCTTAGTTGGCAAACTGACACAGATGATTTGTGTTTTCCTATTAGTGTTCCTGAATGCATTGAAACTACTAAGCGTGGCATGTTAGCAGTAATCGCGCGAATATTTGATCCACTAGGGTTGTTAGCACCTTGTGTCGTGAGTATGAAGATGTTACTTCAGAGACTTTGGCTAGACGGGTTGAAGTGGGATGACCAGTTATCACCTGAGGTTAAAACAATATGGGCAAACATAATTAAAGCCTTGCCTTGCCTTAATTACTTACGTGTTTCACGTCGTGTGGTCTGTGACGCATACTCGTACAAACATATAGAATTTCATATTTTTTGTGACGCTTCAGAGCGAGCTTACGGCGCTTGTATGTATATTCGCAGTATCAATGAGCAGGGTGACGTCGACGTGCGATTGTTAATGGCTAAAAGTCGCGTAACTCCTATTAAACCATTAACAATACCGCGACTTGAGCTCTATGCTGCTGTGCTTGGTGCACGTTTATATCAAAAGGTTGCTGGTTTCCTTCGCATTAAACCATTTAGTGTAGTCTTTTGGACTGACTCCATGATAGTGCTGGGTTGGTTAAAGATGTTACCTATTAAATTAAATACTTTTGTTCGCAACCGTGTTGCCGAAGTATTAGAGTTGTCCGGTGCAGGCACCTGGAGACATGTGTCGACACACGACAATCCAGCTGATTTAATAACCCGCGGAGCGGAACCTACCGCTATGCAATCACTGGATTTGTGGTGGTTCGGTCCGACTTTCTTAAAGTCTGACAGTACTACATGGCCATCTCCAGGTATGAACCCAGGAATCTTACCAGACATTAAATCTAGTATTTTAATTAATTTAGCCCAAGATCATGTTACTGAAGATTTATTTAAATCATTCATCGAGTTTAATCGTTTTTCCAATTTTATTAGATTACAGCGTTCTATTTGCTACGTTTTCCGTTTTATTAATGCATGTAAAAGGCGTTCAGCAAACACGTCCTATTTGAATGATGAAGAATTACAAAATTCATTAAACTTAATTATTATTCAGTCTCAAAAGGAGTCATTTTCTGAATACATTTTACTGTTAAATAATAAAAAATTACCACATAAAAACCAATTATTAAGCCTTAATGTGTTTCTAGATGATAATAAAATTATTCGTATAGGTGGTAGATTACATAATTCCGAATATTCATTTGAAAAGAAACATCCAATTTTATTACAGTCCACTCATCACTTTGTCAAACTTTTATTTAGATTTGAGCATATCAAATTAATGCACGCAGGTCCTCAGTTATTATTAAGTACAATTAGAGAGACTTACTGGCCACTTGGTGGTCGTAATTTAGCCAGAGCTTGTTATCGTCAGTGTGTTCGATGTCAGCGTCTAAAGCCGCAGACAGTTGTCCCTCAGATGGGTAATCTCCCATTGAGCAGACTCTCACTAGCAGACTTTCCCTTTCAAAGCGTAGGAGTTGACTACGCAGGTCCTATAATCTCGGCTAGTCGTCAAGGTCGTGGATGTAGATTGGTTAAGGTTTACATTGTTATTTTCGTGTGCTTCATTACTAAAGCCATTCATTTAGAGTTGGTGGGTGACATGACGAGCAGTAACTATTTACAGGCTTTACGTCGGTTTATGTCTCGAAGAGGAAAACCTCTGAACATATACTCCGATAACGGAACTACGTTTGTAGGAGCCTACAATGAGATAGCTGATTTTTTCTGAAACGCAATTGTGACTCCATAACTGATAATGTGGCTCGAGATGGTATCAAATTCCATTTTATTCCTGCTTACGCTCCACATTTTGGTGGTCTTTGGGAGGCGGGTGTCAAATCGACCAAATTTCATTTGTATCGAGTGTTGGGCAATTGTAACCTAACTTACGAGGAGCTTAACTCCGTTTTAGTTCAAATTGAAGGCATTTTAAATTCTCGACCACTCACACCATTATCGTCAAATCCAGAAGACCTGTTGCCTCTCACTCCGGGTCATTTCTTAATTGGACGACCTCTCACGTCTCTTCCTGTAAAGGATATCCGGGACTACTCCACTCATCACTTGACGCGCCATCAACGTATCGAGCAGTTGCGTCAGCATTTCTGGTCAAGATGGAGCAAGGAATATGTCTCCGAGCTTCAGCAGAGAGTTAAGTGGCATACCGGCAACGACAGCCTGAAATTGGACTCCCTCGTGGTCGTAAAGGAGGATAACCAACCACCGCTGAAGTGGAAGTTGGGCCGCGTTGTTGGTCTTCACCCTGGCACAGATGGCATAAGCAGAGTTGCCGATATCAGGACTTCAACTGGAACTGTGAGACGGGCATTCTCCAAGATTTGCCCATTATTAAAAGACAACTGTTGAAAGGCGAGCTTCCAACGGCCGGGGGCATGTTAAAGCTTCAGTTCAAGTCAACTCTGAGCAATTTGTAATTAATAACTTTAGCTATAAGTATTTTATCAGGCGTTAACCTTGGTGTCCTTGGTTTTCGCTTTGAATGTGACCAGTCATTATTAAAAGGGTTCTCTGCGTGCTACGTCCTGAGTTTATTTTTAATTCCCAATTTCCTAAGAGGTTCCTTCAGTTTTGTACACAGGTGTATACTGAAACTGAATGTTAAAACATTGAAGCTTTAACGCCCATCGAACAAGCCTACCCGATGGTGATTTCAAAGTAAGAAGCCACTTTAATGGCTGATGATCGCTACCTATGATGACCTCGTGACCTTCAATGTAGCCTCTGAATCGATCGACAGCCCAAACAACGGCAAGAGCCTCACGCTCTGTGGTGCTGTAATTCCTTTCTGCTGGAATAAGAAGACGGCTAGCATACTCTATAGGGCGTTCATCCTTACCCTCACCCTGTAACAATACTGCTCCAAGAGCGTAGTTGCTAGCGTCCGTCCTTAACACAAAAGGCTTACTATAATCCGCTTGGATGAGAATCGGTGCCGACGATAGGCGCTTCTTAAGCTCCTCGAACGCACTAGCCTGGCCTGCACCCCAAGACCAGGGCTGATTCTTTTTAAGCAGGCGTGTCAAAGGTTCAGCTACAGCTGAAAAGTTTGAAGTAAATTTTCTAAACCATGAACACGTCTGTAAAAATGTTCTTAAATGGCGTAACGACGACGGTGCCTTCATATCTAAAACTGCACGTACTTTGTCATCATCCGGTGACACACCATCTTGGGTGATGACATGACCCAAGTACTTAACCTTGTCTCGTGCGAACACGCACTTGTCTCTGTTCGCGCGTAGCTTAAACAAGCGTAATCTTTCAAACACCTTACGCAAATCGGAAATATGCTTTTCAAAACTGCCTTCGGAGATAACTAACAAATCGTCTTGGTAAGCGAGAAGGGTTACGTCCTTCAGCGACGCGCCCGTACGCAGCCTATCTATTAGACGCTGGAAGGTTGAAGGAGCGTTCTTCAGGCCAAACGGCATACGCTTGAAGCGAAAAGAGCCAAAGGGCGTTAAAAACGCTGCTTTATCTCTGTCCTGCTCGCGTAAGCTAACCTGCCAAAATCCACTACGCATATCGATGGTACTCATAAAATAATGTTTTTTTGTTGATTGGACAAGCTCGTCTATCAATGGCATCGGATAGACGTCGGTCTTAGTTACCGCATTGAGCTTTCTATAGTCGACACAAAAACGCACCTGACCATTTTTCTTAGGAACGAGTAACGCCGGGGAACCCCACGCAGACTCGCACTCCTCAACAATATCATCTGCTAACATCTTATCTAGCTCTGCCCGCATGACTTCTTTCTTTGCAGGCGTCAACCTATACGGTGGAACAGCAATAGGGAGGTGATCACCAGTATCGATAACATGTTAACACAAAGATATCTTGATGCTCTACGGTGAGCTGCGCAAGTACCTCACGCTGACTATCACTAAGCGAACTCGCCTCGTCATCCCGCAGCACCTCTACAGCGGCACACGAAGATACAGGTGACCGCAACATCCTCTCAAACTGAGTAACATACTTTTAATAATAATAATAATAATCGTTTATTTATAAAAAGGGCACATTTACAATAAGTTTCTTAACAATTAAAATAGAACACAATTTCTTATTTGCCTGAACTAGGTTGAACCTGTGCTTCAGGCTAGGAAGTGCATAAATACTTAATGTAATAAATTAACAATGAGTATAAAGTGAAAAACTAAATCTAATTTAGGTTAGTAACAGTAAAATTGCATGTAAGCGTTTCTATTTGCAGACAACAAGTAGCTCTTCTGTCTGTGCATAGGCGATGGTTAGTAAATATTTAAGTATAATTTTTTTACAGCTAAAATAATTCAATTTATAGATACTTAGTTTTCTATTTAATCTATTGTACAGAAATGGGCCTAAGAATGTAAAAAATCTTTCCACAAAGACATGTTTTGAAGTAAAATTTGATGCGCATACTATATCATTCCGTCTCTTGTTAGTAATGTCAGCAGTGTAGGTAAGCATGGTGTGTTGTTTTAATACTAAGTGCATAATGAAAAGTTGGCGAACAGTCAGCACGTTGCAGGATTTATAAAGCAGATCAGTGGGAAAGAAAAAGGGATGGAAGTTTGCTACCTTTAAAATTGCTCTCTGAGCTCTTTCAAGAGGAAGTAAATTGGTTTTTGCTGCGCCACCCCATGAAGTAATGCAGTATTGAATTATAGATTGACATAGGGCTAAATAAACTTGTGTTATTAGTTTTGAATCTGCAAATGTTCGCAATTTTTTAAAAACATACATTAATTTGCGTACTCTTTTAACTAAACTATCAATATGTTTTCTGAAAGACAGTGTGTCGTCCATTATTACTCCGAGGTATTTTATGTTGCTCGTTTCGAGGATAAAAGGGCAATTACACATGTTGACTGAACGGATACCACATTGATGGGCATATAACTGAGGGTTAGCAATGTTAAGTTGAGGCTTGCGCATGGAGAAGTGAATATATTTTGTCTTGTGAGCATTTAGTGTAAGTAAATTGCTTTGAAGCCAGTTAGTCACATTATTAAAACCTAATTGAGCGACTTGGAACAGTTCGCTACTGGTTTTAGCGGTAAATATTAATGCAGTGTCGTCGGCATATGATATAATTTTGCCGTCTTTAATATTAAGATTGCACATGTCGTTAATGTAAATCAGGAATAGCGTGGGGCCCAGAATACTTCCCTGAGGAACACCAAAACCAGTACTTTTCTGCTCAGCGCTCGTGATATTATCTATTCTAACACATTGGTATCGGTCATCTAAGTAGTCAGCGAATAGTTTCAGGGGCGTTCCCCTTATTCCAATGGCCTGTAATTTGTTTAGAAGAACAGAAACAGACACCGTGTCGAAGGCCTTGGCTAAATCAAGGAAGACTCCCAGGGTCTGGTTCCCTTTCCCGAGTTCTTCTGAAATGTAATTTGTTAGGCTATGCACCGCATCGGCTGTAGATAATTTTGCTCTAAAACCAAATTGCGCAGAGGACAAAAAGTTATTTTTTTCTAGATAGTTAACCAGTCTATTGTTTACAATTTTCTCTAATATTTTTGATATTGAGGGGAGTAACGATATTGGCCTATAATTATTAACTAAGTCTTTAGTTCCAGATTTAAAGACAGGGATTACAACTGCCTTTTTTAGACAAGTAGGGAAAATACCTTTGGAGATACAGATTCGAAAAATATGCGTTAAAGGAGGTACCAATATATGCTTAAAAAGTTTAAGGATCTTATTGCTTATGTTATCCAATCCAACTGCACAGTCATCTTTTAGCCCAGAAATGATTCGAGTAATTTCGTCTTCGTCAGTGTCAAGCATAACAAAAGATTTCAGGTTACAGATATTGATTGATTTTTGAAAAGGTTGGTCACAATAATGTTTCGGAATCTGTTCGGCAAGAGTTTTCCCAATATTGACAAAAAAGTTATTAACGTTGTTAGCTGACAAGACTGGTGAAGGATTAGTAAGCAGTAAACTCGAATTTGCTTCACGCTGTTTAGACATATTGGTGACGTTTTTAATATATTTCCAAAGTTGCTTACTATTGTTACCTGCTGTTTTTAATTCATTTTTATCGTAGTTATTTTTTAAATTCTTTAGAAGATTGTTGCAGAAATTCCTGTATCTTTTATAGGTAGTCTGAATTATTAGATTATCTGGGTATCTCTTAGTTCTCTGATGAAGTTTATCTCTGTGTCTTATACACCGAATTAGTCCAGGAGTAATCCAAGGTTTAATATTATAAAGTTTCTTATTCACTGTAGAAACTATCGTGCTACGTAAAATTGCTTCTTGGACATGTTTTATTAAGTACGATAAAGCCAAATTAGCGTCAGCAGTATTGTAAACTAGGCTAAAATCAAGGTTGCATAATTCATATTCGAGTTTATTTGTGTTTAATTTGCTTTTGGTCTGGGGACGATTTAGCTTAGGCAGCGTTAAATTTACGGTGAGTAGGACAGCGTGATGGTCAGTAATTGTTGCGTTAGTAACAAGCGTAATATATGATAGACTGGTTTTGATCATCATATGATCAAGGCAGGAACCGCTCTGATGAGTAGGCATCGTGTGAGCGGGGAGAAATCCATGGTACGAACAGATATTAAGATAATCTTGGGTCCCAGCATCGCAGTTTTCAGAGCCAATATTTATATTTAAATCACCTGTTAGTATTACATTCTTGAACGAGCTTAGCCCTTGAAAAATTTGGTTTAAGGAATTGTGAAATGAATCCAAGTTTCTAGCGGAAGGAGACCTATACATAGCGATTATCGCTGTGGTTGTACCAATTTTAATAACTAAACAATTACTCATGCAGTCTTGTAGAGGAGGTTCCTCGACTGTGACCTTAAGTGATTGTTTTGTAAAGACTACCACACCATCATTTTGACTGTGGTTTATTTTGGTATGCATTAAGTTGTACCCAGGTATTACTGGAAGGTAATCGATGCGGTTACCTAGCCAGCACTCGGTTAATACCATTACATCACAATCAAAGTTTAGTCTGTGTAGGAAAATTTTAAAGCTATCTATGTTCTTATAAATACTACGAATGTTTTGGGTCAGTACGGTTAGTGACTTTTGGTAATCGGAAAGATATTGTCTGCAATCCTCAACGTCACATGTCTTTGACACAGCTAAAAATGTATTATCTATATCGGTAATTAAGTGATTATCCATACTAAAAATACAAAAATAAAAATACGACTAAAATATAAACTATTATGTGGCGCTCTTAGGCGCCTTCATAGTCTATCGAGTTAATGTACCTGTATTCGGCAGCTTTTTTAGCCGGACAATCTGCGTCCCCCGTCTTGTGGTTGGCTTGTTTTTTAAAACGCAAACATGTAGCACATTTTGGCGCCTCCGCTTTCTTTGTGCAGTCTTGAATAGTGTGTCCTTCTTCACCGCAATGTCCACATGTAGGGGCAGGAATTTTGCATGATTTTGCTGCATGACCGTACTGCTGGCACTTGTAACATCTCGTTACCAGTGTGAAGTCTCGTACCGGGCAGGACGTCCAATTTACGAATAGTCTATCTTGTGTGATGAGGGCCTTTCGAATGACTGCTGGAACTTCTATGATATTTGCATTATAATAAAAAAATTATAAACCTCATTTTCAGCCATTGATGTGGGAACTCCTATAACTATAATGCGAGGTTTGCGCTTTTTAGGTTCGTCGACGGTAAGACCTGACGAAGCGAGTTGGACTGTTTGCTTGATCCTATCTAGGTCATCTTTAGTCTCAGTGCTGATTATTAGTCCACCTTTTCCAATTTTGCGTACACCTCGTACTTTCAGCTTCATTTCTCCAGGGCATATGATTTTTTGGACCATGTTCTTAGTTTCGTCACTGGTTTTTGAGTTGTCACTGGGATAAATGGCCACGGAGCTAAGAGCATTAGGACGAACAAAAGTGTTGGAGCCCTTCTTCACCATTTCTGCAAAAGATGTAGCTGCTTCCTGCTTCGTACAGGACTCCTGAATCGTCCGGTTCATCTCCATTAGACAATCTGATAGGTCTCGAGCTTCGGTCATGGTTTTAAGGGAGGTATGGTTTTGTATGGCTTTTTGCTTTAGCGACTGGTATTGAACAGCCATTTGCGAAACTCCATGTCCAACATTCCGGCAAAGACTACTTATTTTTAGCTTCTGATCAGCGTTCAGTTTTCCCTCAGAAGAAATAACACAGACCTCATTCAGGCATTGCTCAATGGACGTCATCCAGTTCTGAATCTCCGGAGTGGAAACCGTTTCAAACTTCTCATCTTGGTCCTGTCTTGGTTGTTGGGGCGATGTCGGTGCCGGTGTCGGTACCGGGATCGGTGTTGGCGGAGGGCTGCGTCGTATCATGGCGCTCCGATTAAAGGGGTTGCCTTCCATAAATATCCGGTAGTAAAAGTATTCAGTCAGTCCATTATATTAAATTATCACTATAATGTTTTATTTGTATAACACGCTAAAACACTAAAACTAGGTCACTATTTATGCAAGCTTAATTTATTTTTATTGATATTAAACATTGATGAGCACGTCTGTATTCGTTGAATGCTGATTGAGCTCCTCCTTTTGATCACTATTTTCAGCAAAGTGCCAGCTGTTCTCACCGAAGTTGAAAACAAGATTGAATATCGTAAGAAAATCTATGCCTAACAAGCTTTCATTACTGTCCGCTTCAGGAAAAATTAAAAACTTTATGACTTTAGTCTTGTGTTTAAGTGTCACCTGTACCTCTGTAGTTAGTACATTTATTTCCCTACTAACACCGTCCGCCAACCTAACAACTTGCGTTGACGGCACTAACTGGTGTCCTGAACGGCGTAGGAGAGCGTACAGCGTGTGACCGGCAATACAGCTTTTTGCTGCAGAGTCTACTAAGGCCGTACCACAATAGCCTAAGACGCTTATGTCTAACACAGGGCGACGAAAGGATACACTATCTTTTGTATTTTCAGAATACTCACAACTATTACAAGAACTGTTAAAATCATAACAACTAGACACAGACGTATTTACATTAACAACATTATCATAATTAAACTTGCAGATATGCAAGATGCTGACTTCGTCCATGTAGTCGATGGCATGCTTAATGAATGCCAGAACTTCATTGGCTATGAGAGTTTGAGTACTCATAGCAGAATCCGGGCAGCGGCTAAAGCCGCGCAATTCGCGAATATGATATTCAGTCGGAGCAGCGAAAACGCGACCGTACTCGACCGCGCATCGTGCATCGCAACCAACGGGGTAAAGGACGAGCAGTCCACATTAAACCACGTTACTAGCCACACGTTCGTTTTATTCAAACACCTCACTGGCGACGAGGATAAAACAGTTATAAGCGGGCTAACGTATAAATTTTAACATATAAACATGTCTATCGGGAAGTTATCTGAGTATAATGTAAGATCGGGAAACTGGACAATGTACGTGCAGCGCATGGAAATGTTTTTTAAAGTGAACAGTGTCAAAGACGAACTTTGGTTACCTACATTGATTACGACGATGGGTGACGAAGCTTATGAACTATTGAGCAATTTAACAAGTCCGGAAAAACCGAGTGCAAAAACGTATACCATGGTGGTGAAAATCATGACTGAGCATTTACAACCAAAACCGTCGTTTATGGCAGAGAGGTACCGTTTTCGACAAAGAAGACAAAATGCGGGTGAATCGATTTTACAATATATATCGGAACTAAAGAAAATGTCAAAATTTTGCGAATTTAAAGTCGTGTTAGAAGAGAATTTACGTGATCAGCTAGTATGTGGGCTGAGAAGCGAAGCGATCAGGCAACGACTGTTTACCGAAGAAAATCTGCAATACGCAAATGCCGTGAAAATTTCATGTACTATGGAAGCGGCGGAAAGAGATGCAGCGGCAGTGGAAAACACAGTCGGAAGCAATATCGAGCCGGGCGGTGGTGGCGACGCGGCCGGAACGCTGCACGCGGTGGCCACGCCGACGCGGGCCGGCCGCGGCCGGAGCGGCCGTGGGGGCAGCAGCGGAATATCGGCGAGCTCGCGGAAAGGCAACACCGACGAGTCGAGAAACAGCTGTACTGCTTGTGGGGCTTCTAACCATCAGAATGAAGGGTGTAGATACAATCGCTTTATCTGCGGTAGATGTAGGCAGAAGGGCCATCTACGTCGGGTATGTCCGATGCGAACAGGGGGTCGACAGCCCCAAGATCGATACGACACCAACAACATGGCGGCGCAGGTGCGTGCGTCGAGCGGAGCAGTCAGGACCCCTGCGGACCAATCAGGGGACGACGAACCACCGGTGTCAGATGAGGGAGATTGGGAGGCGGTAAAATATTTCCACCAACTCAGCTTAAATAGTTATAAACCGGTGAGCCTATCCATGTGTGTCGATGGAGTCAAAATAGGTATGGAAATTGATACGGGGTCTTTAGTGTCCTGCATCAGTGGGGAAATGTATTATAAATTGTTCAAACATAGACATTTAAAAAACTCCAATTTGGTATTTCGATTCTATGATGGTACTATAATAAAACCAATGGGGGTTATACTGCCACTAGTCACGTATAAAAATAAGTGTAAACAAATGGAGTTATTTGTGATAGATGGGGGTACGCGCACGTCATTGTTAGGCCGGCAATGGCTTACAGAATTAGGCATTAAAATACCGATGTATCAAAGTATGTTGACCATGAACGCAGACCAAACTAATTGTAATAACTCAGGTAATAAGGAATTAACGTTATTGCTTCACAGATATAAGGATTTATTCACGGAGAGACTGGGCCGATTCAAGGCTCGGTTACGTATACGCGAAGGAGCAGTGCCGGTGTTTTGCCGTGCGCGCTGCGCGAGCGCGTTGAGGCAGAATTGGAAGGTATGTTGCGCGCTGGTGTCATCGAGCCCGTGGAGAGCGCGGATTGGGCTACCCCACTGGTACCGGTACGTAAGGCTGATGGTGGACTCCGTATCTGTGCTGATTACAAAATAACCTTAAATCCCGTTCTATTGGTAGATAAATATCCATTACCCCGCATTAATGATTTGTTAGTTAAATTAAACGGTGCTAAGATATTTACGAAGATTGATTTAACACAAGCATATAACCAAATTGAATTGGATGATCCCGATAATTATACAGTTATTAATACCCACAAGGGTCTTTTTAAGTATAAAAGGTTAGTTTATGGCCTATCCTCGAGTCCAGGCATATTCCAAAGAATTATGGCGAACCTACTCAACGATATTCCAAACGTAGAAGTATTTCTTGACGATATCATTATTGGATCACCCAATATTAGGGAACATTTAGTTATACTGGAAAAAGTTTTAAAGCGATTACGTAATAACGGAATGAAACTAAAACAAAATAAGTGTGCGTTTATGACTAATGAGGTGAAGTACTTAGGATTTATTGTTTCCGCCGAGGGAATTAAAGTGGACCCGGAAAAAGTAGAAGGTATCTTAAACATTCCTCGACCAGAAAATATCACTGACTTACGTGCTTTCCTAGGCACAATAAATTATTATGCTAAATTCGTTAACAACTTGAGCACCATGCTCGCGCCGTTGTATAGGTTATTAGGGAAGGGAGTGACTTCGAAATGGAACATGGAATGTGAGTCAGCTTTTAAGAAAATTAAAATGTTTTAATTAGTGCGGATGTCCTAGCTCATTATGATCCGAACAAACCGTTGTTTTTAACTTGTGATGCGAGCGCGCGAGGCATAGGCGGCGTGTTGAGTCAGATGTGCAGGCAGGATAGCAGCAGTAGCTCAGTCGGAGAGCGCGAGCGACCGGTGGTGTATGTATCGCGCGCACTTAACGCAGCTGAGAAACATTATTCGCAAATTGAACGGGAGGCATTAGCTATTGTGTTTTGCTTAGAAAAATTACACCAATATTTATACGGTCGGCGTTTTACACTACGCACGGATCACAAACCGTTGGTCACTATTTTTGGACCTAAGCAAGGTACACCATCGATGGCAGCAAGTCGATTACAAAGATGGGCGATTAAGTTGTCAGCCTATACTTATGATATTGAGTACGTTACTTCCAAACAGAACGGGGCGGACGGTCCATCGCGATTGCCAGCTGTTGCTGAGAGTAAACAAAGAAATAAAATTACGGAACAGTCGTATTTACATTTCGCGCAAAATGCAATGTTGTTAGACTATAACGAAATTAAAAAATAGACGAGTCGAGACCAGTTATTAGGCCGAGTTTTAACATATCTTCGCGACGAATGGCCGTTGGATAACGACATAAAACCGCTTTAACCTTATTTCAATCGCAAGAAGGAACTGGATGAGGAGTTAGGCTGTGTAATGTGGGGCCATAGGGTGGTCGTACCGGAGGGTTGTAGGGATAAGGTTCTAACTGGTTTACATGAGGCTCATATGGGCATAGTTAAAACGAAAGCTTTTGCTAGGAGCTATGTTTGGTGGCCGGGAATGGACGAAGCCATAGAAAATACGTGCCGGGGTTGCAGTGTCTGTGCTGTAGAAAGTGAGGCGCCGCCGCGACATATGCTCTGCTCTTGGCCATGGCCAGATAGACCGTGGGCCCGTATACATGTTGATTTTTTAGGCCCTATGGCGGGGCGGATGTTTTTAGTGATAGTTGACGCTAGAACCAAGTGGCTTGAAGTAAGTCAAGTACCCAGTACAGCGGCCTGTCACACAATCAGCGTTTTAAGTGACGTGTGCGCACGTTTTGGTTTACCGAGACAAATAGTCTCGGACAACGGACCACCATTTACAAGTCATGAGTTTTCACGATTCCTTAATGCCAATGGCATTGAACACATATTCTCAGCTCCATATCACCCTGCTTCAAACGGGGCAGCGGAGAATGCAGTACACACAGTGAAAAGGGCGATTAAGAAAGCTGTTAGGGAAAATGTAAACATACCTTTATTTATAAATAAATTCCTACTATATTATAGGAACACGGAACATTGTACTACAGGTGAAACACCGGCGTTTCTCATGTTCGGCCGTAGGTTGCGTACTAGATTCGACGCGCTGAGACCCAATAGGGACAATAAAGTTAGAGATGCTAAGTTGCGACAACAAAAGCATGGCGCAACTGGGTCACGTCAATTGCGTACGGGGGAAGAAATTTGGTTGCGCCAGTATACGGGGCAAGATAAATGGGTATCAGGAAAGGTAACAGAAAAAATGGGAACCACTGACTACAAAGTAGTGGATTCGTTAGGTAGGGAATTCCACAAACATGTGGATCAGCTGAAACAACGGATACGGAGTTCACTTATCTGTCCTTCTAGCCCGGTTAGAGAGAAGGCGGAGACAGGGGTGGTAGTTAGGGACCAGGACACGCCCAGTCCGAGCGATCCAGATTTCGATGACGCAGCCGCAGCAAAGACACATCAGGATGACAGGTGTAGCGACATCTATCTCGCCACATACGAACTAAAAATCGACGTTTCCTACATCGTGATATTAAAGTTATCCACGCGACTGAGTATATATAAACGAGCCCGACAACAACCGTCGGGCAACTTCGCTCTACGCGCTCGACCCGAACGGACGTGCCGCTCTCGCTGCTCCCGCTCCTCGCTCGCTGCGTGACTCTTCACGCTCCGCCATTGTTGCGCCTCCGCGCAACTCCGCCGTAGTCGCCGACTACGAAGAATCCCGTGCATCAGAGCCGTCTTTTTCAAGACAGTGGGTTACTGATTTCGCTATTTCGTTAACGGAAACGTGCGTCTAACGTCTTTGGCCCCTTCAGGGCTAAAACCACAGTTTCGTGGTCTCTCGGTGGATACCTTACGGTGCCAACGAAGCCGAGTGCGGTGTTGACCCGATACACCGGCCGAGCCCCTTCAGGGTGAGGCAGTCAAGTCGGCAGGGAGCTAGAAGCTTGGCCTTGGGGGATCTCCTAGTCAGCTCTAGTCTCTGTTTTCCTTCCCCAGCAACTCACCTGGTGTCGGTTGGGTGTGTCTACCCCTTCGCACCAGACTGGTCAGGGCCCCGTTCGCACAATAAGATTTGCGACGGGATCACAAGCTTAGGGCTCACCCGAGGTACTCACCTCCCTGCCTACACCCGGCAGGGAGGGTTTGGTCACACATCCCCGGGCGTACCCACCCGGGGAGTTAGAGATAGGTTTAGGCGTAGGCCCCAAAATTGCTCCCTAACGGGAATCTTAGTTCAGCCATGACGGACGCTGACTTAGCAGCGTTCGTCAGAGAGGTCCTCTTAAAGGACCCGGACTTTCGCGCAAAATATTGCGGGAAAAATGCCGCCTTCGACAGGCTGGCCGCTCAACCGGAGCGAATTATTCGCGACGAAAGTAACTCGTCGCCGTCCCTGCCCACGAATGTAGGTAGTCTCCCATTGTCCAAAAGGACAATGGCACCGGTATACCCGGAACCCGCGCCCCGTCCAACGGTCGATAGCCCTTTATCGCCGACCTCTTCCACGAACGCAGGTAGTCCGGCGCCTTTGTCCAAAAAGACAAAGGCACCGAAATACCCGGAACCCGCGACCCGTCCGGCCTCGGCTTTTGTACCTATTACCGCCAGGTGCAACAACAGTCCCATTCTCGGAATGCCAGCCCCCGCGCATGACGATTCCGATGAATCAGTTGATAGGATGGACACGACTGTCCCTCGTTCACGCAGCTGCTCAGAGGCAGAGGAGTCTCCTTCCTCCTCGTCCGAAGACGACTACCAAGTCGTAGGAAAAGGAGGAAAGAGGAAGCCCTCTAAAGCTCCCTCACAGGCCACCAAGGCCAAAAAAATCGGCGCCCCGTCCTCAGTCGACGAATCCGCGCCCTCTCCCCCCCGCTCCCCCGTACCCCTGGCACAGGCCTCCGGTACGGGCCCTAACGGCACCGCCACCCGTAAGGCGAAGCCACCTCCCCCTGTCTTCATCCAAGACAAGGCGAAGTGGACGGCCGTCTCCAAAATGTGTGTTGATCGCAGGATCAACTACACCAACGCCCGAGCTACCCCTCTGGGTATCAAGGTAACCCTGCCGTCAGCAAATGACTACAGGGAAATAGTATCCCTTTTACGTGGGAAGGCCATCTCCTTCCACACCTATTCCCTCCCTGAGGAGACGCCAACCCGTGTGGTTATCAGGCGTATCCCCAGGGAGATCCGAACGGAGGACATCCTGGCCGACATCCGCGCCCAAGGTGTCCCCGCGTCCGCCGTCCACCGCCTTCATAAGGCCCGGGGTGGGCTAGTTTATGATATGGTCCTAGTAATTTGCGACCCCACAGAAGGGCACCACCCCATATTCAACATCAAAACGGTGTGTGCCCTGTCCGGTATTAAAATCGAAAAACCGTACCGTCCCCATCTAATTGGCCAGTGTCATCGCTGCCAATTGTACGGCCACTCTCAGCGAAACTGCTTCGCCAGGCCCAGATGCGTCAAGTGTCTGGGCGACCACGCCACGGGCAAATGCGACCGTCCCAAGGACCGCACTAAATGCATTGAACCACCGAGTTGTGTTCTGTGCGGACAGTCCGGTCATACCGCGAACTTCCGAGGGTGCCCGCGAGCCCCAAAGTCGTCTTCCCAAAGGTTGATGAGACGTGCAAACGCTCGTCAACAAAGGGAATGCCCCTCTACTAGGGCGCCACCCCCGCCATCGTCTGCGCTCCCTGAGCGCCTTAGCCCACAGAGGTCATCTCCGTGGAACAAGCTGAACCACCAGAAGGCCTTCCCGGCCCTGGCGGCTAAACGCAGCCACCCACCGGCGCTGATGGATTCACCCATCCCGGCGCCGACCCCAGCCCCTGCAGTCCAGGCTACCCTGACCGCAGAGGCTGAGGTTTCCGCCTTCCGTACTCAGCCTACGGAGGCTCTTTACGACGACAAAATCCGTACACAGCGCAATATGAACGTCATATTGCCAGTGTACTTAATCTTCTGCAACCGCGAAGCCGATCGTCTAGCCGATCGCTTAGAGGCTACCACAGACCCTAGGAAGCGCATCGAAGCGCTCATGGAGGCCCCCTCGGTGCTCCGTGACCTAGAAGCCCACTTTAATAACCGCAATGGATAGGTACGTTAACGCCAGAACCTTGAAACCGCGATCCCTAAAGTTAGGATACGTCAATATAAATGGCTTACTCCAGCAACGGGCTGAGTTTGCCAACTTCCTCCGCGATCACCAACCGGACGTCCTCCTCGTACAGGAGACGTTCCTCAAACCACACAACCGCGACCCCAAAATTGCAAACTACCGTATGGTGCGCAATGATAGATCCCGCTGCCACAAGGGCGGTACAATGATTTATTATAAAAACTCATTGCACTGTGTCCCTTTAACTTCTCCTCCCCCGACCTCGCTCCTTGAGTACTCTATCTGTCGGCTCGGCATGACTGGCCATCAGCCAATTACTATTGTATCCGCGTACTGCCCTCCCGCTCGTGGGAGGGACGACATCCCAGCTTTATCCCACGATATCTCGATTCTTCTCGGCTTGAGTGACTCCGTTATCATAGCGGGCGATCTCAACGCCAAGCACCCCGCGTGGAATAGTAATGTAACCAACGCCAGAGGGAGGGCTGTCCTCAATCTGGGCGCCTCCCTTAACTATGACGTCATCGCCCCGATGACTCATACCCATTTTCCCCACGATCCTGACCATAGACCTGACATACTGGACATAGCGCTCCTAAAGAATGTAAACCTTCGTTTACAATCGATAGAGGCGCTCCACGAGCTTAACTCCGACCATCGTCCGGTGATGATGACGCTAGTTCCCCGTACGGGTCCGCTTGACCCTGATCAGCCACCCCCGACTCAATTAGTTACCGACTGGAGGAAGGTAAGCGAAAAGCTGAAATCCTCCTCGTCGCCTCTACTCGACTCCATCCCCGATCTAATCACCTCAGTCGCTGACACCACGGGCGCAGTCGACTCGTTTACGGAGCACGTACAGACAGTCCTGAACGACTGTTCAAGGCGGGTTCCGGCGCTGAATGCCCAGCGCTGGAACCTACCGGACGATGTACGGGCTCTGATAACCGAGAAGAACGCGTCCGTCCGTGCCTATAGCGCTTTTCCCTGCTCTGCGAACAAAGCCCACATGCGAATGCTACAGCGTACTGTCAGCAAACGTGTGGCGGAGCATAGGTCGGAGAGCTGGGACAAGATGATCAGTGAGCTAGAGCCCAACCACCATGCCTTCTGGAACCTCCAGAGGAAACTCCGGTCCACCGTAGAGGCTACCATGCCTCCCCTCACTCGTCCAGATAAGAGCGTCGCGTTCGACGACTCGGAAAAATCCGAATGCCTAGCCGAAAGCTTAGAGACTCAATGCTCGCTTAGCTCCCAGCCGTTCGACCAAGCTCACCTCTTAAAGGTAGACGCCGAAGTCGAACGTAGGTCCTCGCTCCCTCCCGTCGACAACCCTGATGATCCTCTGCCTCCCGTCACTCCGGACGAAGTGCAAGACATCATTAAAGGGCTCAAACCGCGCAAAGCCCCCGGTAAGGACGGTATCACCAATAGGGTGTTTCAAATCCTCCCCGCGCAACTCGTTATGCTCATGACCGCCATCTTCAATGGCGCTCTGAGCAACAATATCTTTCCTCAATCGTGGAAAGAAGCCGTGGTTATTGGCATCCCCAAGCCTGGCAAGCCCAAGTCTGAGCCCACGAGCTACCGACCTATCAGTCTGCTCAATGTTTTCGGCAAAATCTACGAGAAGCTTATTTATAAGCGACTCAAGGACTATGTCGAGGCAAAGAGCCTGATACCGAACGAACAGTTCGGGTTCCGGCCGGGACACTCGTGTGTTCAACAGGTGCACCGCGTAGTCGAACACGTCAGCGCGGGCTTTCAGAGAGGCGCGCTCACCGGCGCCCTCTTCTTCGACATTGCGAAAGCCTTCGACAAGGTCTGGCACAACGGGTTGTTATACAAGCTATACCAACTCGATGTGCCAGATCGTCTCGTGCTCATCTTGCGAGATTTTCTGTCGAATCGTACGTTTAGATATCGCGTAGACGGTACGCTATCGTCACCTCACCCTATCCGCGCGGGCGTCCCTCAAGGATCCGTGCTGTCTCCTCTCTTGTTCTCGCTGTTCACTAGCGACGTCCCTAGGGGTAGAAAGGCCCAGTTGGCGCTTTTCGCCGACGACACGGCCATCTACTATACCGGTCACAACCCTACCACCATAGCTCGCACTCTCCAAACTTCCGCAAACGTCTTAGGCGCTTGGTTCCGGAAATGGAGAGTCGAGGTCAATCCCGACAAAAGTCAAGCGGTTCTCTTTAGGAAACCCGGACGCCGCAATGTCCCCACGCCTAGTCCGTTAGCCATGTACGGCAAGCCTATCCCTTGGGATAAGCGAGCCAAATACTTAGGTGTGATACTCGATCACAGACTTTCGTTCGCCGAACACATAAAGGCGGCGCGTTCGCGCGCCGTCTTCGCGTCCGGCAGGCTTTATTGTATGACCAACGAGAAAAGCAAGTTGTCACTCAGGTGCAAATTGCGGCTCTTCGTCTCGGTCATCCGACCAATCATGACATACGCTTGCGCAGTGTTCGCTCACGCCAAGCCGTATCATATTCATAGGCTTCAGACCGTCCAGAACCGATTCCTGCGCAGAGTCACGGGAGCCCCCTTCTACGTCCGAAATGAGACTCTCCATGTAGATCTCAAAATACCTACGGTGAAACAGTTCATGAAGCGACTCACCCAGCGCTTCATGGACTGTTCTACCGCTCATCCTAACCCCTTAGTGTCATCGGCCGCCCGATACACTCCCTCGCGAATAAGTACAGTTCGAAGACCAAGACATACACTCACAGAGCCAGATGATCCTATCACTCTCCTCCAGGAGAGCGATAAGGCCACCAGCACTGTTCGCATACAAAAACGGACATTCCGTCCTCGCCGCCGAGGCCCGTCGCGACGACCCCGTCGATGCCCCCCTCCCGACCCTTTGCTAGAGCCAGCCCGCGAAGCTGAGCCGATTAATGTTTAAAATGTCCCTAAATAATGGAACAATCAGATCCAGCCTGTCCCTTGCTGTCCTCTTCAGCGACGTCCTAAGCCGAGGTTCGTACCCCGCAGGGGGTGCCCTTAGCGATAGTCGCTTAGCTTATAAGTTTTTATGCCTGGCTGGAGGCCTTAATTTTAATTAAGCCCCCCACAGGAAAGTTCGGTTGAGCAGTAAATATCCCTAAAGGATAAACTGCGAGATGCCCATTCCAAAAAAAAAAAAAAAAAAAAAAAAAAAAAACCGTCGGGCAGTTGCCCACCAGACACAACACCCGTCTGGTCGGAGGATCCTCCCTTTTCTATGGTGGATGAGGAACTTTACACCCTGTTCCTCATACCTCCAAACAGGGATCAAGAGCATTTTGAAGATTGTGTCGAACCGGAAACACAAACTCCTGTGTCTTCCCCTGAGCCGACCCAGTCTCGTCCCCTCCGGAGATGTAGAATGAATATGCCAACTAATTATAAGTTATGATAAGTAGTATTTAGTCTTTTGTTAGTTATGTTAGTTAGTTACCTAAGTCAGTGGTCATGTTAAAAAGTGAGCTACCTAGTTAAGTATAATTATGTAATATTGTGTATGCAAGTAATTCTTAAGTATATAATAAAGGAGTTTGATAAATAAGGGTGAAGGTGTAATGTATGTGTAACATTGTCATTATACGTATGTATGTGTGCGCGCGTATGCGACAGCGCCGCCATCTTGTAAAGGACGAGCAGTCCACATTAAACCACGTTACTAGCCACACGTTCGTTTTATTCAAACACCTCAGAAGGGTGGGCGTTTTGGGGGACTGTCTTATGTAAACGTTTTTGACGTTCAAAAAGTGCTGATTCCCAGCCTAATTTGAATAAATGAATTTTGATTTTGATAAGAGAGAGATTACGAAATAATATTTTTTAATGTTCGGCTTCCCTTTTACAAAAATTGACGCGTCACCACTGATGTACGTACATATATTTGACTATATTTATAACTTATTTGGCATAATGCGCATAATCAGCCCATTCAGCAAATTCCCACCATCATTATGGGTGCAGATCAATCTGTACCCGAGTTGGGCCGCCGTCGGCTCTGCACGCACCCAACGTGCCGCGCCGACGCGACGGCGCGCGGCGGCCTAACTTGTTCGCGGTGCCGCGCTGAGGGCGGCCCAACAGGTTCGCCGCTTTGGTGCCACGCGGTCGAACTAAACTGTTGGACAACGTCCCCCTGACGCGAACAATGCGCACACTAAATTTGATTGCCGACAGAAAAGACCTTTTTTCATGTTCACTGAACGAGTTCGCAAGGGTTAAGTTACATGTGTAATGATGATTTTATTCGTAAATCTTGGCGTAATGAGTTGTGTATTATTTCATGAACTGTTTAACTACACTACCGTACCGGACACTTATTGTGTACTAGGTGGTATATGTGCCATGCCTTGAAATGTTTGGTTTAAGGACATGACTTCAGACTAACAACAGCTTCCTCACAAATATTAACTTCTGCATTGGCAGGCAAGGCGTAATAATAATAACTATAGCCCGCTCAGTGGTTTTACTAAAGCCCACTCAGTGGTACAAATTCGATGGTTGAGCTTTCTGCACTTCTTCGCCACATAAACTTTAACTATGCCAAATGCTAGACGCCGCGCGTGCACGCAATTTTCAGCGCATAGTTTCATAGGCCAAATCAAGATAATTATTTAGCATGAAACATGATGTGTGATAATACAATCTCATAGGATAGCATTCTCAATGTTAAATTAATACCAATTCCCTATAACTTGTAAACTATCCATTACTAAAACAATTTATGTTATTATTTATTTATTTATTTAATACTTTAAGCACACAAATGTACAGAGGCGGACTTAATGCCATAGGCATTTTCTACCAGTCAACCTTTGGGTGATGCAGAGACAAACACGTTATTTAGAATTTCTTCCCCTAATATTAGCTTAATTACAAAAAAATTAAGCTCCTCACAGATAATTTTAAACAAACATATAATTTTTTCTTCAAATTGACTTTCGGATTTGATAACACTTTTAATTTTTACCCACATTTTCTTCCATTCAAATTTATATAACAGTTGTTCGCTTCGCTTCGTACTTTCCTCATATTTCTGAGATCTAGAACATTCTTCATCTACCCGCTGCTCTAAAATATCATCATTTTTGTTTTTGTTTGTTTTATTTATATTTTTCGTGCTACCCTGTTTTGAAGTTGTGACTTCTTTCTTTGTGATTGCCATTGGCGTTTCGGTCTGTTGTATTTCTCCGTCTTCCTTTCTATTTGCTCGCGGTTCCTGATGTACTAGGCCCCTAGCTAGGATACTGCTATAGGTTTCTGTAGCGGAATCAGGTGTGATTATTGATTGCGTATTAGCAGTTTGCTTTGAGGTCTCCATTGTATCTTTATTCACTTCTTGCTTTTTCTCCATAAAACGTTGTAGAGCTTTTTTGTATGTAAGTTGTTCCTCACTCATTATTTTTATGATAGTTTTTTCTTTTAAGTACGTACATGGGACACCTTAATTAAGGTGAACTTATTTCAATGGAATTCACAAAGTTTACGTCCTAAACTTGTATCCTTTTCAGAAGTTTTAATTCGAGAGAATATACACATCGCAATTGTTAGCGAAACATGGTTTGACTGTGAAGTTGGTGTCAATATTAGCGGGTTTTATATTTATAGGAACGATAGATATGACGGTTACGGTAGTGTCGCTTTTTTGGTACACAAGTCGGTACAATCTCACCAAGTGTCACTAAACAATAATAATGTGGGTATCGAAACGGTCTGTGTTAAGTTATTAAATTGCAAGGACTTAGAATATGTAGTGTCGCTTTACTGTCCTTCGTCCGTACAAAGACAATCGTCTGACTGGAATGATATATTCTCACACTTTCCTTCAAAATTACAATTATCGTGTTTTTCTCCGCACTTAGGGCAACATATCTTTTTAGACGGACAATATTTAATGATATGGCCAAATTGCCAGCAACCTGAGCATTGCGTCACGGGGAAGATATATGCTTCTACTATAAAACGACAGTCATAGGCATAAACATATTGAGGTAGTGCATTTCCTTTGAAACTAATTCTTATAGACTCACAATCAATCCATTTTCCTTCCGAACTTAGCCGTTTTAATCTTTTAATTGATAAGACCTCAGTGTTTGATTTTAAAATATTCTTAATTTCGTCTTCGTTTAATTCAAGATACCTTTACCTTTACCGATACCTTTCACAATTCCATAGGATATAGTTATTTCCTGAGTTAATTGACACCGTAAGCCCATGTCTTTGATTTTCGGGCAGTTTAGAAGTCTTTCAGCATCTTCCATTCTTTGAAATTGAATCAAAGCTTTATATGAGCTTTTATATTTTATTCTCAAAATATTCTTTATATTTTCAGAACTTAGCAACTTAGCCATGGCTTCTCTTTCGGCAGATTGTCCTGTGAGGTAATACACACTTCAAGATTGTCCATATCCTTTGTCACGTTTGTCTCAATCCCATTACCATTCCTTGTATCCGTAGACTCACTCCTTATTAAACGTTTAGGCCTCCTTCGGTTTACAGTTATAAAATCATCTTCGCTCGAGTCATCTTCTCGTTCTTTTCTCTTCTCCACATACCTCATTTTTCCATCAGCTCTTTCTTCTGTCCCAATAATTTCTGCTTCCATCTCAATCAGTTGCTCTTCGCATCTCTTTACTATTTCTGCATGACTTAAATCCGCTCCACTTGAATTTTCTCCCATTTCTCAATAAACCGGGTATAGTTGTGTCACTCGTTATAAAGCTGCGAAACCATAAACGCGTACGCACAGCTCCACGACTCGCGCCACACTGATTACAAAAGGTAAAGGTTCATGTTCAATTGGAAAAAAATGCCCGTTTGGGATAGCTTGATGTGCTGGCGTCTGTTGTATATTTATTTTCAATACCTCAAGTAGATTTGTAATGATGAGGAATTTGTCAGTCAAAGATGTAGCACATTTACATATGTACATATGTTTTCTTTTTTACCACATTTTATTTCAGCAAACTTGTAATGTATCGGGGCATATTACATGCCTCATTCCACATGAAAAAGGTACCGTATGCCCTTTTTATTTCGTAGATACTGTTTTTTTTTAAAACGTATCTTTAGGAAAATTCATGGCCGGTAAAGACCGGCCATAAGGTCACCTACCACCACTGAGACGTATGTATCACTCCACAAGTATGTTCTCATGTACCATAAATTTGACATTACAACATGTACATGTACAATACTGCGTCGATGTAAACCAGCCTGAACTTCTCAGCGCTAGGTATAATTGATTTAAATAAATTAGTAGTTTCCAAATGAGATGTGTTTCGCCGCCATTCTAACACGTATTCGTTATACAGCCCTTAACCACCTACTAAGTGTAGGGTAGTGTGCATTCATGTGCCTTATCTGCACATCCAACGGTGTCGCGCTTGCTCTTGTTCTGCGTATACGAACACGCAATCGACCATGGCAAGCAAAACATTTTCTTTTTTCGGTCACGATGACCGCACGTGCGTTGTTGGGTGATTTTTTTTTATTTTGCGTAACTGTTATTCAAGAGAATGAAGAGGACTTGCTGAACCAGAATTGTAGTGACGTGGAATTGTAGAAGATTATGTCCGGATGAAGAATTGCGAATCGGGAGTTTGACGATGAGAATTTTATGTCGTTAGCCACTTAAAAGTTTATATACAGCTTTAACCGTTCTGGAGGCCTACTATGAACTATTATTGCGATTCAATTGACGACCTAAAATAAACTGCTTTGTTACGAGTATTTCATACCACGACGTCATTAAAGCTATCTTAAAGTCTAAGTTGAAGCCAAATCAAGTCGGCAATTGAATCGCAAACTGTTTTCGTTCATTCATATTTCGTACCATGAGGTGACATTTCAACCTAAATTGGATAGCTTATCTGTCAAAGTAAGCGATCCAAATAAAGTTGCTACTTTCTTGGCGTGAAGTGAATCGTTTTGCTAATAACTTTAAAAAATAGTGAAAATATACCTACGTAATCCAAGGTATTTCAGTTGAATATTTAGTTTTTCTTGTCTTATGTAAAAAAGTAATTTCTAGAGCTATTTTTTATTGTACATGTCTGACGAATTAGTCCTTTTTGAATTTATGGAAAATGATAATGAAATAAACAACATGGCGACAAAAAAGACTTATAACACGGGAACAATCTGACCCCTTTTATTAACAAAAATAAATTATTATTAGTTACTATGTTCTTTTTACGTACTTTGCACCATCCTTTCCAATCTTTAATTGAACCATCACCATGGGAATTTAAAAATATACACAACATATTTTTTGCGTATTCCCTAAGTTTAGGAAGTTTTATTAAAGGCCGTTGGTATGGCTTTATTTTGATTTAAAAATTCCCAAAGCTGCTCAAGTTGACCGTAAGTCACTCTTCGACGCGATACATCACTGTAAAAAAAAAAACACTTAAAATACTTTGGTACTTAAGTTGGGTACGCGTTTTAGTGAAAGAAATTTGTAAGTTTACTTTATGAAAACATAAAGTTATTACACAAAGTCACAAAAATACTATAAAATACGCCATTATTCGTATTACTGATTATTTTACCAAACCAACCACCTCCCATAGACTAATATATATAAACTGAGCCACCTCCTGTCGAATCAAACATGAGTGGAGGTGCGTTCTAAACTCGACTTATTCAAATTTATTTTTACAACAACACTAAGCAAATCTTTAATTTGTAATTGAAAGAATTATATAACTTACTATTATTTAATGATTACTAAAAAGGGCTTAGTGGTATGTAATTTGACGCAATTTAAAAATGTATTTGTTGTATTTTTTACACAAAAAAACCGCTAAAATCATATCAACTAGGTTTCGAAACGCAACTCATATGGTTCGAGTAAAAGAGACAGACTTATGCAACGACTGTATAGCGTCATCGGACCACAGACAAATTTTGTACGTTCATTCCTCCATGAGCGATTCAAACGCCAGTTAGTTAAAGGTACTTCATGATACGAAACTTAGCGATTCAGTTTAGGTACTTAAACTGGATTGCATCGGAATTGAATGTATTTATTTTGTAATGTATTTCGGTTTACCCTCTTTGAACAATATCACTCGCTAAGTAGCATATATAAGTTGTTACACTTGTACCATGTCTCAGTTTGCAATAAACGCTTGTTCGTGACCTACGCCTTTTATTTCGCCCTAAGTACCAACTTCTCAGTGGCGACGAGGATCGGATAATATTGCACTCGGTGACGTCGGTGAATTGTGTTAAAATTAAAATAAAAAATGTCGGGAGGAATAGGAAAAATAAGAGACTTTGACGTGAAAACAGGAAATTGGACTTTGTACGTGGAACGGTTGGAGATGTATTTTAAAGTTAATAAAGTGGAAAAGGACATGTGGTTGGCGATCTTGATCACCGGCGTTGGTGACGAGACATATGAGTTACTGAGTACTTTGTGTAGCCCAAGCAAACCGGCGGAAATAACTTACGAAAAAGCCGTTGCAATTTTGAAAAATCACCTTCAACCAAAGCCAGCAATCATGGCGGAGCGTTACCGGTTTCGTCAAAGAAGGCAGAAAGACGACGAAAGTATAACGCAATACCTCACCGAGATTAAAAAGCTATCAAAAACCTGTGAGTTTGGCGGGAACTTAGAAGAGAATCTGCGAGATCAGTTTGTATGCGGAGTAAAAAGCGACGTCATCAGACAAAGATTATTTGCGGAGGACAGTCTGACGTACGCAGGGGCGGTGAAATTGGCTTGTGGGTTGGAAGCGGCGGAACGAGATGCGGCGGTGGTTGAGCGCAAGGCGAGCGCGGAGGTACCAGCAACAGTCCATTCGTTGAGGCCAAAACGTGGGCGCGATCAGCGCGGGAGCCACGAGCGCGGGGCGCCGGACGCGGACAAACGCACCGGTAGCTGCACGGCGTGCGGGTGGCGCGGGCATACTAGCGACCAGTGCCGCTATAGAAGTTTTGTATGCAGCAAATGCAAGCAAACTGGGCATTTGAGACGCGTCTGTTCCCGGTCAGGGGCAAGCACAGAAAAAGGAAAGAGGAGAGCAGTGAACCACGTGGAGACTACCAGGAGCCAGCAGCCGGGAGAAGGAGGCGAGGACTCCAGTTCGGATGACCTAGGGGAGGAATTACACCAACTGTGTTTGAACGGTTATACCCCGGTAAGCTTGTCATTGTTTGTGGATGACACCTATATTGATATGGAGATAGATACAGGCTCAGCGGTTTCATGTATAAGTAAAAAAACCTATAACAGGTATTTCAGTTCTAGACTAATTGAGCCATTTAACTTAGTGTTGAGATTTTATGATGGTAGTAATATTAAACCATTGGGTGTTATAAGGCCGAAAGTTCAGTACAAGAATAAGATTAGACATTTAGAACTGTTTGTAATCGACGGAGGTACAACTTCATTACTAGGCCGGCAATGGTTATCAGAATTGGAAATCAAGATACCTCAATTTCAACAAGCGGTCATTAATTACGGAGGTAGGGTAGACGTAAAATCTGATACCGCATTTTTTTTGTTAAATAGGTATAAGGAATTGTTCGGCAGCGGATTGGGACGGTACACAGGCGGCAAGGCAACACTCCAGTTACGGGAGGGTGCTACCCCAGTATTTTGTCGGGCACGACCGCTGCCTTACGCTCTGAAGGGTCAGGTGGATGCGGAGCTGGATGCTATGCTGCGCGCGGGCATCATCGAGCCCGTCGAGTGCTCGGACTGGGCGACGCCTTTGGTACCGGTACGTAAAGCTGACGGTGGACTCCGTATCTGTGCTGATTATAAAATCACTTTGAATCCTGTCTTGCTAGTCAATAGATATCCACTACCGAAGATAGACGACTTGTTAGTAAACTTAAATGGTGCAACGTTATTCTCTAAAATCGATTTATCACAGGCCTATAATCAGATAGAATTAGATGATTCTAGAGATTTAACGGTAATAAACACACATCGAGGTCTGTTTAAATACAATAGACTGGTGTTTGGGTTGTCTTCAAGCCCGGGCATTTTTCAGCGGATTATGTCGAATCTTCTTAGTGATATACCAGGTGTTGAAATATTCCTGGATGACGTGATCATAGGTACGTCAGGAAACCAACAGAAGCATTTAGAAACTTTAGAAAGGGTGTTTCAAAGATTACAAAGTCACGGCATGAAGGTCAAGAGAAGTAAATGTCTATTTATGGTTGATGAGGTTAAATATTTAGGGTATGTGATATCTAAAGAGGGCATTAAAGTAGATAGGGAAAAGGTAAATGCAATAGTAAAAATTCCAAGGCCAAAAGATGTTACCGAGTTACGAGCTTTCTTGGGGTTAATAAATTTCTATGCAAAGTTTGTTAAAAATTTGAGTAGTATTTTGTCACCCCTCTACGAACTTTTAAAGAAGGGCGTTAGCTGGAGCTGGAGTGTTCAGTGTGAGGAAGCCATGGCTAAGGTAAAAAAAATATTAACGGGCGCGGAAGTGTTGGCTCATTATGACCCAGATAGGCCGTTAGTGTTGACGTGCGACGCTAGTGCGCGGGGTATAGGTGGGGTACTCACTCAGCCAGACTCCGGCGGCCGCAACCGACCGGTAGTGTATGTATCACGCGCATTGAATAACGCTGAAAAGCATTATTCTCAGATAGATCGCGAGGCGTTAGCTATCGTATTTTGTTTAAAAAAATTGCACCAGTATGTTTACGGGCGACGTTTTACTTTACGAACAGATCATAAACCGTTAGTAAGTATATTTGGACCAAAACACGGCGTCCCGGCAATGGCAGCTAGTAGGTTACAGCGTTGGGCGATCATTTTATCGGCGTATACGTATGATATAGAATACGTTAACACAAAACAAAACGGTGCGGACGGACTTTCAAGATTGCCGGTGCTAGGCGATAGTGATGAGTCATTGCATGTACTTCCCGAACAAACGTATTTGCATTTCGCACAAAATGCTTTGTTATTAGATTATAATATTATCAAGCAACAAACTATGAGGGATCCTATGCTGAGCAGAGTTTTAAGTTATATTCGAGATATGTGGCCTACGGATAATGAAATACGGGAATTACAACCGTATTATTATCGTCGTAGGGAATTGTACGAAGAGTTAGGTTGTGTCATGTGGGGGCATAGGGTAGTTATCCCGGAAAGCTGTCGAGCTAGGGTGTTACAAGAATTGCATGAACCACATATGGGTATCGTAAAGACAAAGGCGTCAGCTAGGAGTTATGTTTGGTGGCCGGGCATCGACGAGGCGGTTGAGGCCACGTGTCGGGAGTGCGGGGTGTGCGCGGGGGAAGCGGACGCGCCTCAGCGACACACCGTCACACCGTGGCCATGGCCCTCTAGACCATGGGCTAGGGTACATTTAGATTTTCTAGGTCCTATCTTTGGTAAAATATATTTAGTTATGGTAGATGCTAGGACTAAATGGATAGAAGTGTTTCCAGTACCTAGTACCGCGGCTAGTTATACTGTTGAGAAATTGAGGGAAAGTTTTTCTAGATGGGGCCTACCAAGACAAATAGTTTCGGATAATGGTCCCCCATTTTCAAGTAAAGAAATGTCAGACTTTTTAACCAATCATGGCGTAGAACATATTTTTTCTGCTCCATACCACCCCGCTTCAAATGGGGCCGCTGAGAATGCAGTACGGACTGTTAAAAGAGTGATTAGGAAAGCGGTTAAACAAAAGGAAAACGTTAGCGAATGTTTGAGTACTTTCCTTTTACATTATCGAAACACGGAACACTGTTCTACCGGGGATAGTCCAGCGAATCTAATGTTAGGTAGGAATTTACGTACAAAATTAGATGCATTGAGACCCAACAGGGAAGAGAAAGTGAAGAAAGCTCAGGAACGACAACAAAAGGGAGGAACTGACCGATCTTTACAGTTAGGGGAGGAGATATGGATGAGGCAGTATAGAAGTAATGAAAAGTGGCTTCCGGGGCAAGTAGTTAAAAGAATGGGTACTACTGACTATAGGGTGGTGGATGGGTTCGGGAATGAAACTCATAGACATATTGATCAGATCAGACAGCGATCGCGTAGTTCCTTGATTTGTCCGACAAGCACAACAGAACGGAGTTCTCTTGAGGCAGACCGTTCCAAGGTGTCCGAGGTGGCGCCAGTCACAGTCAGCACAGAGGTACCTAATGTTAAGACGCGGAGCCCTCAGAGCGTGGGGGAGTTAGGTCCGGACCGAACCGCGACAGTCGATGTGTTACCGTCCATATCTGAGTCCAGTCCAATTCCTCACAGTAAAGTTTCCAATCCTAATGCAAATACAAGTGTTCCTACCTCCGATGATCCCAATCCAGAAGTGTCTCGAACCCGTCCTATACGGGAATGTCGGTTAAAAAGACCGCCAAATTATTGTAATAGTTAGGACCTACCTAGGACTTAAATAAGGATTTGTGTTTTTGAAAATATGTATTGTTTAGGGTGGAGAGTTGTAATGTATTTCGGTTTACCCTCTTTGAACAATATCACTCGCTAAGTAGCATATATAAGTTGTTACACTTGTACCATGTCTCAGTTTGCAATAAACGCTTGTTCGTGACCTACGCCTTTTATTTCGCCCTAAGTACCAACTTCTCAGCTAACTAAAAGTTGATGGTAGGCCTCCAGGTCCCGCTTACGTCAGTTTGACGTTGACAGTGTCATACCGGAATGACAGTAGGCCGTATAGACAATAGTGTCCTTAAAAAATCTGATTGGTCCAAAAGTTGGATTACTCTGCACTTATTAGTACTGGCTCATCACTTGTTTGTAGTCATATGAGTTATTTTTTATCTTTGCTTAGCGCTTATCAATACAATAGTTTAAAAACTTTTGCGCCGATATAGGATACAAAACGACGTTACAGACAATCAATCCTGTAAAAATTGTAAAGTATAACTATTATAAAGCCAATTACGAACTCAAAAAAAAAAAAACGTTTTAAATCATAATTATAATCTAAACAATGAAACTCTATTGAAAGCTACATCTGTGCGAGACCTAGGGGTACTGCTAGATAACAAACTTCATCTTGATCAACATATTGACAACATCGCCAAAAAGGCTTATCGTATGTACGGGTTCGTTATGAGATCAGCTACTGAATTTAAGCACGCAGGCACTTATTCTCATCTCTATAAAGCACTAGTTAGATCTCAGCTCGAATATGCAGTGGCGGTGTGGAACCATTTTTATAATAAATACGTTGAGATGCTAGAAAGAGTGCAGCGCAAATTCCTTAGATCGATGCACTATAGGTGCTGCCACAATTTCCCAACCTATAAAAATCTTCTTTAAATATAATCTAATGAGCCTGAAGTCTAGACGTTTATTAAATATCTAGAAATTATGTTTCTTTTCGACGTATGCTACAACAGGTATAACTGCTCTGAGATTACTAATAAAATATGCTACTGTGTCCCAAGAACTGTTATTAGACGTGAGGTGCGCGCACGTCCTCATTTTTTTTTTTTTTTTTTTATCTTTATTTAACTAAAATAAAGGAACTTTTGAACACACGTTCACGCCAGTTCCATCATACCTTAATCTAAACTAAACTACAATACATTATCTTAGTGTTTAATATTTTATTTTATGCTAGTTAATCATGAACAGGTTATACACCATCTTGGCCTCTCTTGAGGTGGGTTTAGATAATAAACTTAGAAAAATACCTACATCTAACTCATTAATTTTAAGCGTTTTAACTATAATTTCTCTCTGAGATTGGTTCTTGACGCATTCGACCAAAAGGTGCTGCACATCCTCTTTTTTTTGGCATGTGTCGCAATTAGGAGAATCTACTTTTCTCATTAAATATGTAAAACCTTTCAGTGGCATATGTCCGGAACGAATTCTATAAGCTACAACTAATAGTTTACGCTTAATTGTTTGATTAACAAACCACGGTATACGAGGAGGTTCATTTTGCAATATTTTGTACCATATGCCTTTTGATTTAGACTTATCATTAAAATATTCAACCCAATCATCGTGGCAGCGATTCTTATAGTGCATCATAACTTCAGAGTAGAAAGGAAAAATATAAATTTCGGTTCCATTGATTGATCCTAATTTAGCTAACCTGTCGGCCTCCTCGTTGCCCTTTAATCCAATGTGTGACGGTATCCACTGTAGGATCAGATCTTTGCCATTTCTATTTAAATCATATAGTTTCCTCAAAACAGCATAGGGTAGCGGTACACCTCTGCAACCAGAGGCGCATCGAGCCAAATGCTGGAGGGCGCTTTTACTGTCCGTAAAAATGACCACCTTTGAAGATTGCAAATCAGCGGCATATGATAAGGCTTTAGAAATCGCAAGTAGCTCTGCTGTCATTAATGATATCTAGCTTTAAGACAGTATTTTATAGCCAAATATTTTCTTCTTAGGTGTAACGGAGGCAGGCACAGCTCGCTCTCCATCACATGTATGGGAGTTGTTTTTATGAAGCTCCCAATGATTCTTAACATTTTATTTTGAATTTTGTCCAACTTAAATAAATGAATGTTTGCACTATTATCAAAAAGAAAACTACCGTAATCGAATCGACTACGAATAACTGAAATATATAAACGCCTTAAATACATTGGATGTATGCCCCATCCAGGGCCCGCTAACACCCGCATTAAATTTACGAACTTTTGAGTTTTTTCGCAGACTTCATTTATGTGTTTACCCCATCTTAGTGATTGATCTAACCATAAACCCAAATATTTTATATTATTTGCAGATTTTAAAGGAACCCCATCTACGTTTAATTCTAGTTGTTGTCTTCTGCGTCCCCTGCTAAATAAACAAAATTGGGATTTTTGTGCTGACACATCTAAACCAATCTTTGATAAAATCGCAGTTACTAAGTTTAGCGCAGTCTGCATGTTATGAATGCTATTAGACAAATTATTACAACTAATAAACATAGCAAAGTCATCGGCATATTGACATATTCGTATGAAGTTAATTTTACATATTTCCAGTGTTACTATATTAAAGAGAAAAGGCGCGATCGGATCTCCCTGTGCAAGTCCTCGGTTAGTCCATCTCATAATATCACCTTCATTCTCCAAATCACCCTTAATTATTAAATGTCTTTCTGTTAAAAATTCCCAAAAATAGTTACATATTTTATTGCCAATATTTAAATTATCAAGTGATTCCACGACCTTTTCAAATAAAACATTGTTTTAAGCGTTTGAAATTTCAATAAAACAAGCCAAAGTAGGGATATTTTTAGTGAACCCGATTTGAATGGTAGTTATCAATTGAGTAAGTGAGTCGAGGCAGGACTGTCCTCTTCTAAATCCTGTTGTGTTTGAAGACAAAACCTTATTATGCTCAGTGTACCACTCTAGACGTTTTCCTAACATTAAGTGAAATAGCTTACATAGACACGATATTAATGATATGGGTCTTAATTTAATATCAGAACTACTTCCTGCTTTTGGAATGGGGATTACTTTTATATTACGCCATTGATAGGGAATGTAGCTTGAGTTGAGTATATTGTTGTATATTTTTAGTAAATACTGCTTGCCTATATCAGGAAGGTTATAAATCATAGTATAGGTTACGTCATCATCCCCAGGTGCTGTATCCTTTTTCTTCAGACATGCTTCTAGTTCTTCAATCGTAAATTCTATTTCTAATAGAGAGTTATCTGACATAAGTATGGGTTTAGGCGGTGTAACTGAATCAGAGGCGACGGTGCTCAGTAATTCCTCCTTTTTTCGAGCGGAAACGAAGTGTTTGTTCTGTTTATAGCCCTTTACCCATCTCATTTTTCGCCACATCTCAGAGAGTGATGTGGTTTCATCTATAGAACTGCAAAACTCTTGCCAATTAGTCAACTTAGCACCCTTTATTTCATTTTGAGCTTTTATAGTCCTGTTTTCTAACGCAGCAAGGTTATCAGGAGTTGGATTACGTCTAAAGTGCGACAATGCCAATCTTCTTTCCGCTACAAGTTTTGAAAGATTTGTGGACCAATAGGGTTTAGGTATAAAGTTTCGTTGAGGGTCATTACATATTTTTATACAAGGAATATTAGCTTCTGCAGATTCATTAATAATGGAGGTCAAATCATCATACATATCCTGAACATCATAAAGAGAACTATTTAAACTATACAACAATTGTTCTATATCTGTACGGTAACTAATCCAATTAGCCTTCCTAAAATTACGTCTCCTGGCATAGTGGAATGTATCCTGATAATTTAATTTTGATCATTAAGTGGTCGCTGCCCAAACTTTCATTCAATACTGACCACATGAAATTAATAGCAATGTCTGAAGAAGTAAAGGTGATATCTGGAGAGGTTTGTTGCAGATAATTGTTAACATATCTAACTCTAGTGATGTTACCATTATTGATTGGCACAAATCCATATTCCAAGGCTGCGTCCATAATTTGAGTTCCCCTAGTGTCTATTTTACAGGACCAATTAGGGTGATGCCCATTAAAATCACCAGCAATTAAGGTTTGGTTTGAAAAATGTGAAAATAATTCGTCCCAATCGGACTGTGTAGTTCTGATTGAAGAAGGACAGTAGACAGACACAATATTTTTAAGGTTTTTACAGTTAAGGATTTTGACACAAACAATTTCTATACCCGTATTTTGTAACCTTATGTTATATAACTCGGTTTTTATCGACTTATGTGTAATGATTGAAACACCACCATATGCATCCAGTCTATCCTTTCTGTAAATATTGTATCCTGATATTCTGAAATTACAATCTTCTTCTAACCAGGTTTCACTAAGAATGGCTATATGAATTTGTTCTTTGGATAGTATGGATTCGAATTCAATTAATTTAGGTCGAATGCTTTGTGAATTCCATTGAAGTATATTAACTGTAAACTCTTTTAGTGTTCTATCCATTACTTAAGGTCGATATTACATTAGTTATAAAATCTACATTTTTTAGCAAAGAAATGATGTACTTACAAATCTTTTGAAATAACATATCACATATAACCTTAATTTTATCCTCAAAACCTGCATCAGACAGAATTATTTCCTTAATTTCCTATAACATTCTATGGAAACTAAATTGACGTCCGCTTTTTTTGTTTCTTCTTTCATGACTGTTTTCTTCTGCGTGCTGTTTCTTCTGTACGTTTTCTTCTAGTTGAAAACATTCTTGTACTAGCCAACTGTCATCCTTATTTACATTCGACTTCTTCAGCTTCTTACGTCTTTTATTAATTGTTTTCTTCGAATTATTGTTGTGGTTGTTTAATATCACACTGCTTGACTCGTCAGATGTGACATCTATGTTTTGGTGATTTTGACAAGTAGGTACATCAGCTAATACATCTCTATAACTTCTTGTTTGAGGCTGAGAATTTGCCCACTCTTGTTGTACATTTTCATCGTAAATTATTTGTTCCTTTTCTTTAAATATCTCGTCGTACATTACTAAAGCTTTTCTGTATGTATAATTTTGTTTACTCATTAAATTACGAATCTCTTTTTCTTTTTTAAACGCAGGGCATATCTTATCTAAAGACATATGAGTGCCTTTACAGTTTAAGCATCTATATTGTTTTGTCTCACAATTTATATGGTTATTACCACATTTAGGACATAATATTTTATTAGTAGGACAGAACTTCCTGTTATGCCCAAACTTCCAACATCCTGAGCACTGTGATACTGGGAAGATATAAGGTTCGACCTTAAACCTGGTACCGTACCCAAAAACGTACGGTGGTAAGGTGTCACTCTTAAAACAAAGCCGGACTGTTTCACTCTCAACCCATTTTCCTTCATCACTTAAACGTTTTAGACGTCTTATAGATACGATCGGACTGTCACTTTTTATATTCTCTTCTAGTTCCTGTATATCAATTTCCAAGTCCATTTGTTTAACTATTCCATAAGCTAAGTTTGATTCGAAGGTCAATTGACATCTAAGTCCCAAATCTGATATTTCTTTACAATTTATCAATTGATTAGCATTTTCTTTGGAACCAAATAAAATCAGAACTTTGTAGGTACTTTTATATTTTATTCTTTCAATATTTTGCATATCATACTTTCGCAGTAACTTGGCCAATGCTATTTGTTTTGGCAAAGCGTTCGTTGAAGTAATGCAGACTTCAAATCGATTTTCCAATGATGTATTATCTTTTAGCGACTGAATTCTAGTATCACTATTTACCGTCACAAAACCATCATCATCTTCTAACTCTTCACTCACATTTCTTAATCTTTTACTTCGGCAAAAATCAATTTCCAAATTTTTACTCGTAGTGTTTAATACTCCATCTCCGTTTTCTATCATCTCCATAACATTTTCATCACTGCTTTTATGTACGCTCGTCAAACTTTTACTAATTTCACTCATTATTTAAATTTCGAAAAGTGGGTGGCTAGTAGCAAAAAAAATAACATTGCGATATACACGGAGCGGCTAACTGACGCGTGCGCTTGTCTCACCCATCCGCGCGCAACTGGTCCTCATTTTGCTGTGTCCCATTGCCGCACCAATGCTGGTATGCGGGCTCCTCTACGTCGCTTGTGCAAAGATTATAATGACTTTTGTTCAGAAACTACAGAATTAGATTTATAATCTGTGTCAGCAAATAGATTTCGTTCTACTTTCTTAAAGAAACTTAAGGATTCCGATGTATAGTTATTTTAACAGTCTTAGAGCCCCCGCAGACCACAGACTTTTTATCGGCCGATAGTTTAGTCGGGTTGGCCTGCTAGTACGCACACCGAGCCAACTAAACAGTTCAGTCGGTGATGAGTGCGCAAACTATCCAACAGTCTGCCGACTATTCTCTATTTGCTAGTTTCTAACCAACTGGTGAAAAGAGTGGTCGCACCGCACAATGAAAATTAATAAAACATTGTATAGAATTGTTATTATTGCTCTCATACACCGGAGGAGGAAAATTAAAAAGAGAGCCCGAGAGTATTGGGTACATCCTATCTTTAGTGATAGATTATTAAATGGAAAATTTTACACTATGCATTCCAAATTACTCGATTACCCGAAAAAAATTTTCGCCTTTTATCGAATGAGCATAACTAGCTTCAACCAACTTGTCAAATTGATTGGACGAGGAATAGCGAAGGAGGATACAAATTTAAGACTATCTATACCTGTGGAGGAGAGATTGAGCGTTACGATAAGGTAAGATAAACCACAAAACATACTTTAATTTTTTTATTATAATTCAAATGCCAAGTTTACAAGTCGTATATTTGGGAATCTTCTGAAAAATTTGAATAATATGACTGGGCTGACATGTTGGAATCAGCTGGTGATGAAACATTTTGAATGGTTGTTTGTGGTAAAGTGGGGGATGGTGTAGAACCGGATGTATAAGCCTGTGATTGTTGTTGTAGCGGCAAGAAAGTGGGGGATGGTGTAGAACCGGATACATAAGCCTGTAATTGTTGTTGTGGCGGCAAGATGTTAGTCCCTCGTTGGTAAACAGGAAAAGAGTTCATGGGTTGTTGCAGTATGGTGTATGTTGGTTGAGAATGAGGCTGAACACGCCTACCAAGTCTTATCTGTTTAAATACGTTAAGAATACTAATCTTAGCATCGAGTTTTTCATCTGCGGTTAAATTTTTGAGTGACAATGCAAAGTTTACATCTTCATCAACATTAGTCTCATTTAATGCTTTTAATATTGTTGTATGATGTTGACGACACGGTTGGCGCGGTGGTTGAGCCATCGGCTGCTGCGCCGCGTGTTGTGGGTTCGATCCCCACACGGAACAAATATTTGTATGACCTACAGGTAGTTGTTCCGGGTCTGGCTGTTTGTGTATGTGAGTTTAAATGTTTGTAAACGCACCCACGATACAGGAGAAATTCCTAGTGTGAGGCAATGTTTTTTTTTTTTTTTTTTTAAGATAAATATTGCTTCATCCAAATCCGTATTCTTCGAAACACGAGTTTTCTTCTGGCGAGGAGGTGCGGAAGCGGATGGAGCAGTTTCTTCATCATCTTCCACATTTTCTGTAGTATCCTGGGCCAGGTTCAAGTTACCTTCCGTTTGACGATTTTCCATGCATCGAAGTAAAAATAATAATTGTTCAAAGTATACGTATTTACGCCTCTTGACCGAAGCCTGCCCCGACTTTGTGTTCTTTTGTGCATTTAATTCTCGGCGAAAGCAAGTCCGTAAATTGGCCCATTTTTTTTGTATATCGCGGCCTGAAAAATAATAAAATATAATTAATTCATTACAGGTATCTGGCTACTGGAGCTAGTTTCAATTCATTATCTTTTGATTATCTGATGGGAGCTTCTACAATACGAGATATTACAAAAAGTACATGTGAGCAAATATGGAATATGCTTGATGATATGCCAGATGACTGGATTGAAATAGCAGACGAATTCTACAGTCGCACAAATTTTCCAAACATCATTGGAGCGATCGATGGCAAACATATACGAATGATACAGCCAGAACATTCCGGTTCATCATATTTTAACTACAAAAAGTTCTTCTCCAGCGTTTTCATGGCTTGGACAGATGCCGATTATAAATGTGTGTACATTGATGTTGGTTCTTATGGAACAGCTAGTGATTCGGAAATATTTAAAACATCAGAAATGGGTAAACGGCTTTCCGAGAATCGACTAAATATTCCTTCTGGAAGGCAATTGCCTAAAGATGATGTTGGAGGTGTTATTCCATTCTCTGTCGTAGGCGATGAAGCGTTTGGACTTGGAAATCATATATTACGCCCTTATGCAAAAAGAAATTTAAACTACACCAAACGAATTTTCAACTATAGACATACAAGAGCTCGACGCATGGTTGAATGTACTTTCGGGATTCTAGCTAACAAATGGCGCATTTTTCACCGTCCAATTGACGTAAATATTAATTTTTGTGTTAAAATTATTAAAGCTTGCTGTGTCCTACACAATTGTGTACGAATCAAAGATGGAATACATTTTAAAGACACTCTCTACAGTTGTACCATGAATAACTTCAATACAAATGGAAATAACCGAGGAAGAAATAATATGAATAATGTGCGGCAATACATGTCGTCATACTTTATATCTCCTGCAGGCTCAATTCCGTGTCAATATAATAAAGTGTAATGTAAATAAATAAAAATGTATCGTACCTTGATTTGTTTTTTCTTGGGCACTAAGCTCATTCCAATCAGGAACAACAGCTTCACAAACTTCCTCCCACAGTTTTTTCTTCACATTTACGTCAGAGTACTCTTTTAAGTTTTTCTTATAAAGTGCAGGGCGTTTTTCGACTTCCTCGATCAAGTTTACGATCAAAGATTCCGAAATAAGCGACTGAGAATTGGGCGACGCCATTTTACAAAACACGCGCGGACGACCATTCGCTGTCAAAGCTCGGAGCGAACTGAACTATCGGCTTAGTCGGCCGACTAAAAAATCGTCGTGTGTGCGCGTGTGGTAGGGAGCCAATACTGATTATACGGTCGGCCGATAGTTTGCCGACAGTATAGTTTGAATTAAATCGGGAAGCCCATCAAACTTGTTTATCGGCCGATACCAAATCGTCATAGTGTGCTCACTTGCTTACATCTGCGTACTGATTAAGAGCCCGACCAAACTATCGGCCGATAAAAAGTCTGTGGTCTGCGGGAGCTCTTATAGTCTTACTCGCATAGATTGTTCATTAGTATAGTTATATGAATTGTATATGCTGTGGATAACGGTGTGAGTTTCACATTTATGTAAATAATAATATAATATATTTTTATTTTAACAATATATTTTAACAATATTATGATTGGATTCTCCTTTAAGGCAGGTAATGCCTGTGTTAGGAGAATCCGCTCTTTCGCAACAACACGTGTATGAAGTTAAACAGGATATATGTATATATATTTTTAACACTACGACTTAATGACTTAAATTAAAATAAATCTAGGGTCTGTGATGAGTGCTGTGTGAGTGTATGTGAGTGAGTGAGTGGGAGTATAGTGTGTAGGGTGTAAGTGTAAGTGAGATTGGATGAGTGTCAGGGAGTATACGAGTGAGTACCTATTCTAAAAGTGTTTCCGTGTCAATATAGGTAAGTGTTTTTATCCATTCCATTATATTTTTTTTACTGTCATGATAGTTCTTAGGATGAATGTAAATATATTTATTAATCTTATTATAAAGCGCAGCAGATCGTTTACTAAATTGCATGCTGGCAAGTAAGGTCTTAGTTCTAGGGATACTTAAGATCATGTCTTTCCTTCTTTTTGACAGTATGCTTGGGTCATAGGAAAGAGACTTATGTTTTTTTAATATAATTTGTATAATATAAAGTTTTCTGACTGAGAGCAGGTTGGAAATTTTGTATAGATCTTCAGTAGGATATCTTTTATTCTTAAAATACATGCACTTAATAAGAGCACGTTGTGCCCGTTCAACTACTAGAAACTTAGTCTTTGCTGCACCACCCCAGACAGGTATACAATAAGTAAGTACTGACTGGACCAGTGCAACATAAACCATCTTCAAGAAATCTTTTTGATGACCTGGGTCATCTCTAGTAGTCTTAGGAACGACGTGTCTAAGAGTCCTGAACATCCAACTTAACTTCCTGACTCTGTTGGCCACTTGTTCAATGTGTGGGTACCAACATAATCTCTGGTTAACAACAACTCCCAGGTACTTAATATGAGGTACTTTATTGATGGTTAAGCAGCCACAGCTTGATCTTTGACTGTTATCGCAAGTGTGAAATTTTATATTGAGATCTTCCTCTGGTTGTGTGCGTTGGGAAACACTGAAGCATATGTAATTTGTCTTAGTAATGTTTAATGTAAGTAAATTCATTCTTAGCCACTTAGCGATGTTAGTCAAGCCTGATTCAGCAATAATTTTAGTATGCTGCCAAGTGTCACCAGTAAAGACGACAGCAGTATCATCTGCGTAGGAAAAGACTTGTGCGTTTACAATGTTACTGTTACAAAGTTGATTTATATAAACAAGGAACAATGTGGGCCCCAAAACGCTTCCTTGGGGGACCCCATATGACGTGTTTGCGTCTTCACTAGTAAACAGTCCCACTCTCACCCTCTGTTTCCTGTTTCCGAGATAATCTTTGAAGAAAATAATATCTTTGTTTACATTATTTGCGCAGATATAATGTGTTACTGTTTGTTTGTCCCAAATAAATAAATAAATAAATACTCAAAAATACTGGACACATATTTTTTCTTTTGTCACGTAAACCAAAAGTGACGACGGTATAGTGCGTTGAAATTGCTCGTGACGTCACGCGTCACGGCGTGACCTCACAAGCCCCTTCTCCTGAACTTTGATGTGCTATATCATTGTCACTTTTTATTGAATTAAGTAAGCAAAAAATACGTGTCCAATATTTTTTGGTAATCTTACTGACGGACTAAATAGACTTAATATATTTTTACCTAGGACACATCCGTATTGTTACATTTCTTTGAGCGGTCACCATCCAAGTAACACAAAATAGCAGAATTCGCGTATTCTTAAAGCTTTAAAAGCTCTTGTAAACCGCTATACAGTACTTGAAATGTTAATTAGCGCCCCAAATAATACAGACTTTAGGTTTTGTGCTACTTGGGCATGACCGCACGTAGGTGGTTAAGGCGCGGAAATGGTGGTAGGTGGCAAAAATGGGATGCAATTTTATGAAACTGAATGTGAGTTTAATTGAATAGTCGCCTGAATGGAATTTTGAAAGGAAAACTCGAACGAAGTATGATATACTAATATTCCATATACTTTATGTACTATATTAACTATTAATGTTATAAATGCGAAGTGACACTGTCTGCCTGTTTGTTACCGTTTCACCGGTGGACAGATTCGAATTAAAATTTATCATCCGGGTAGAACATGTCCTGGACGTAGAATCCTATTTATTCCGGTCGTGCGTTTCTTTGGGAAAATACGGAACTCCACGTCGGTGTAGCCGTGGCCTAAATCTATTATGAAATAAACTCATTCTGTTTAGGAGAATAGGCATCACGTCTGAGTAAAAAAAAAGAAAATATTTTTAGTCCGTCGATCAGATAGTTTAATAAATATTAGACTTCTTGCTGTATCGTATCAATGAAAATTGACTTAGATAAAACGCTTTCAAGTTGGAAAATGGGGGCTCGTTACGTCACAAGTAAATTTAAAATCTACATACGTGTGCCCTCATATCACATTTTAACTCAATGTGTCAACGTAAAAAAGAAAACACATAACATCACTCCTGTATTACCCACATTTCACCAGTTATGTTAAAGTCCCGTGTGTTATATCTTTAGAGGATACACTGGTGCCAATTAAAAGTCCCTAGAATCACAAAATACATTTATTGCAAAAATACCATGTTATAAGTATGACGATTGGTAGGCAAGTGACGTTCGTATGCAGTACACTTGAAAGAACAAAAAAACTACTCCTAATTAATTGTTTAAGTAACTCATAGGACGCAGTGTATGTTTGCTATCACTTTTACTAAAGGCGTTAAGGCCTGACATACTCCCGGCCATTGAAAGATATCTTTCAATCTTTGAGCTCCTCTGCTGTAGGAAGTCTGCAAAGCCGTACTAGTGACCGTCGCACGCAGCCTTTGTTGGTGTGGATGTCGGCTACTCGAGATACCCCATCAGATCCAGATATAAGGCGAAGAACGCGTCCAAGTTTCCATGCAAGAGGGGGTGCGTTGTCGTCTGCTAGGAGCACCATATCTCCAACGTCCAGCCGCGACGTATCTGTTCGCCACTTTGTCCTCTGTTGCAATTCACACAGATATTCCTTTTGCCACCTTTTCCAAAAATGCTGCTGAGTCTTGTCTAGGCGCTGGTACCGCCGCAGCTGACTTTCCTTGACTTCCACAAGGTTGGGTGTTGGCAGAGCGGTCAACGGCCTCCCAATGATAAAGTGCCCTGGAGAGAGGGGAAGGAGGTCGTTAGGATTGGATGAGATTGGACACAAGGGACGGCTATTGAGAATCGCCTCCACTTGTGTAAACAAAGTTGAGATTTCTTCAAAAGTGAAGTGGCTATCACCGATAACCCGTTTAAAAAAATATTTCGCCGACTTAACCCCGGCTTCCCATATGCCACCGAAATGAGGAGTGTAAGCCGGAATAAATTTAAAAGTAATTGATTGTTGACTTGCAAAATCATACAGAGGCGCCTGGTGATCCCTTATGAACGCGCCTATTTCCCTTGCGGCAGCTACAAAGTTGCCCCCGTTATCGCGGAATAATTCCGTTGGCTTGCCTCGACGAGCTATAAACCGCCCGAGTGTCATTATAAATGCCTCCTTTGTTAAGTCGCTGACAGCCTCTAGGTGGATGCACTTGTAACGCAAACAAAAAAAAGACATAAATAGCATTTTACTACACGACTCCCACGGCCTTTACGATTGATAATATAAAATGGGCCAGCAAAGTCCAAACCAACAGATAAAAAGGGGTAGTCAGGTGTTATGCGCTGAGGCGGTAAGTTACCCATTATAGGTTGTAACGTTACACCTCGTAGTCGTCTACATCTTACGCAATTATTGACTGTGCGTCTCGCAAGACACCTACCGTTGATTGGCCACACTGCTTCTCGCACAGACGCCAACAACAGTTGCGGACCAGCATGCATATTGTTTACATGTTCTCTTTGAAAATATAATTTGGTTAATTTATGTGAAGCATGAAGTAATATTGGATGCTTCTTTTCAAAAGAGTGAGCTGACGCATCTATTCGTCCACCGACTCGAATTAACTTATGCTCGTCTAAGAACGGCGATAACGATAATAACTTATTTTTATTATTTAAAGATTTACCTTTCACTAGTAGCTCGTATTCAATAGGGAATGACTGGCCTTGAGAGATAACGCATAGTGAATAGAATGAGTCACGCAGTTCGTCAACTGACAACGTACCTGCGCGCTTGTTATGTTTGTTTCTAAGGTTAAATATGAATCTACAAACATAAGCAAATGACCTTTGTAACTTCGTTAAAGATGAATATTTATCAAAGTCAATGACGGGATGATCACTTATTACTGAATGGTGAACCTTTAACTCTGGTAGCTCGTTTTGATTCATTTCATTGACGTTTAACTTAGGCCATGCAGATTATTTTTTTAATAAAAAAGTAGGCCCTGCCCACCACAGTGCCATTGATATCAAACGTTTAGCGTCTACTCCCCTTGATATTAAGTCAGCAGGGTTAAAGTCCGTCGGAACATATCGCCACGCAGAACTAGACGTTAGCACCTCTAAATTTCTGAGATCGCTACGAATCCAACACAACACTATGGTAGAATCGCACCAGTGCACTAGCTTATCCGGCTTGTACCGAAGTGAGTTGATTACAGATTTTGTAAGTTTAGCAGCAAGTAAGGCCGCGCACAGCTCCAGGCGAGGTATGGTGGTGGTTTTCACTGGAGCCACCTTTGACTTCGCGCATAATAATCTAACTGTGACGTCACCATTACAGCTAATCGTTTTCATATAAATGCAGGCACCATACGCATTTTGTGAGGCATCGCTGAACGAATGTAACTCGATGTATTTAAATGAGTCACCTAGAACTGACCTTGGCACTTGTAAAGAAGACAAATATTTTATGCTTTCAGAAAATTTAATCCAGTCGCCTCTTACCTCCTGAGGGACTGGCTGATCCCAATCCAGTTTTTGTTGCCAAAGCCTTTGCAACATTATCTTCGGTATCACTACAATAGGGCTTAATATACCCAATGGGTCAAATATCTTGAAAGCATTTGACATGATAAATCGTTTTGTTATTACTTGATTATTATCATGTGAAAATCCTTTTACTGGAAAGTGTAAGGTATCATTAGAAGGTGTCCAGCCCAACCCCAGTGTACTTGAGGACTCGCTAAAAATGAACTTGTCTTGTTCATTCACAATAACATTATCAAAAATAGAAGGGTGGTTAGTTTTAAACTTTCTTAAATTGAAACAACCTGATTTTAATGCTTCCGATACAGCTTTGTGTATATAAATTAATTGCTGCGAATCATCCGAACCCGTTATCAAGTCATCAACGTAAAAATCCTTTTGAATAATATCTTTAATGAGATCATTGTTCTGTTCCTGCCCTATCTGCCACAGACAGCGTGTGCTTAAGTAACATGCGCTTTCTGTTCCGTAGGTCAAAGTATTGAGAATAAGCGTCTGGATGGGTTCAGATTCCTCTCCTCTCCATAGTATAAGCACAGATTACTGATGAGTTACTACGTAACAGATACTTCACTCAGTAGAAAATTTCCAATACCTATTACAATAATTGCCTACTCCCTCGCGTCAACAACCACTGTATGCTAAAATGCGCCTAAATGCTCAAGCGTACAGCAGTGATTGCTTCGCACCGCGCGATTCCACAGTAATCGCAGAGCTGCCTCTTCGATAAAATTAAATTAACATAACTTTTTATCTATGTTATTGAGAACTGTGAATATGTTCTGACTTTTATGTGGCAGTTATCATAAGGAAAAGAACTCTCGCTACATAGACTTAAAGCGCATTTTGATTCGTTACGAGCGCGTCAAGGACTTGTAGGCACATTTTTTGAAGGTCACGTCCGTGCTTTGCAATGTTTTATGAACATTATTGCAGTTGTTAGTTTAGCAGTTTATATTCGAATGTTTTCTTTCGAAGAGTGCATCTTCTGTACCTTGTACTATTAATTATTCTGTGGGATAACGTTTCGCTTGATTGCTTGATTTGCACCCATCTACAGCACACAAGGCACCACACGGCATCGTAATACGTGTACGAACGAACAGCACTATTAAAATTGAACGGCGTGCGCGCGCTTCGCTTGCGAAAACCGCACTGAATTTAATCCGCCGGCGGACCGAGACCGCTCGGCTGGGCGGTAGGCACTTATAGCGCGCAAGTACATGGAGTGACGGAGGCCTGGTATAAGTTGTAAATGCCTATCATCTTCGTGTACCAATATTTGGCGATACATTTTTTCTATATCTCCGGTGAGTAAGTACTTGTATTGCCTTGACCGTATTAAAATAGAAAACAAAGTGTCCTGTACGTTTGGATCCACTATTAATATATCATTAAGTGAGCGAGAGGAAGTGGAGGGAGCGGAACCATCAAAAACTACACGTACCTTAGTTGATTCGCTGTCCTGTTTTAGAACTGCGTGGTGGCACAGGTAGTAGCTTGGGCTTAAGCTATTATTTAAATTAACATTTAACACCGATAAGTGGCCCAACTCTTCGTATTCCTTAATGAATTTGGTATATTCTAATTTTATGTTATGGTTTCGTTTTAACCGTTTTTCCATATTAATAAAGCGTCTCTTAGCTAACTTGTAAGTGTCGCCTAAACAATCAGTACTATCCTTAAGCGGTAATTTTACGCAAAATCTCCCCGTACTGGGTCTGGTGGTTTGAGTGACAAAGTGTTTTTCGCACTCACTTTCGTCATCATTCGTAATCGATTTTCCTGGAATTTCTTCCAAATCCCAGAACTTAGGTAACATTTTTTCAATAGTATCGTCGTTATCACTATTTTTGGAAATTATTCCATGATTACAGTGTACCCTTTTGTGTGGCGTCACTGAATGCCCATTCATTCCGGATACTATAATAATAATATAATAATAATTTTTTATTTACCAAAAAAGAACACAAATTTAACATTTTTAGGATCATGGCTATTTGGGCCAGAGCATAAGGACCCTGACTTCTAAACTAGGAAAAAACCTTTTTTTTTTTTTTCTTTATTTGTTTTGGGGTTTTTATCTAACCAGATATGTCAACCCCATCGTGCCTTTTACCATTATTATACTAAGCCTTATAATTAACACATAAACTATACTAATCAGATAGACAGTTATACAAGTCACCGATGCAGGACTGTTACTAAATGAGATAACTTTTTGGCACTTTCTGAAGTTGGTTGGGATAAAATTGATTGTATCAATCCTACGTTGAGCCTATTTAAGTCTAATTCTCTCAAAAGTGACTCCCTCTCACGCCTGTTGCGGACACAATCCATCAGCAAATGCTGCACATCCTCGATCTGATTACATTCTCTGCAATTCGGTGTATCAGTTTTTTTCATAAGGAATGCAAACTTCGCTGATGGATAGTGTCCAGAGCGAAGTCTTAAAATTAATTTAACATAGTTTTTACTTAGCTGTTCGACGCCGAACCAAGGCACACGAAGAGGCTCGCTTTGTATGCTCCTATACCATATATCTTTTTGCTGACTTATACTATCAAAGTGCTGTTTCCAGGATTCGTAACAAATTATTTTATATTTAGATATGTATTCCCAATAATCAGGTAAATAGTCTATTGTTGTACCTTCTGCTGCTGCTAATTTAGACAATCGGTCAGCCTCTTCGTTACCACGTAGACCAATGTGAGCTGGAACCCATTGCAACTTAATATCTATATTATTCTTAAAAAATAAAATAATATTTTCAAGAATATCATATGCTATCGATGCACCTCTGAAACCAGAGGCACATCGAGCAATATGCTGTAGTGCGCTTTTACTGTCTGAAAGAATAACAACTCTTTTTAAATTCTGATTTCGACTATAAAGGAGCGCTTGATAAATTGCAATGAGTTCCAGTGTCATTATTGATACATTACAGTTTACTTTAAAACCAAGATTAGTTCCTAAGTGTTGGTCAAATATCCCTGCACCTAGACCGGAAGTACCCTTAGAACCATCTGTAAAAATTTTGTGCCAATTACAATACATAGAATGTAATTCAGCTATAACATCAAACACTAATAAATTTGGATTATAATTGGATTTGGGAACCTTTACACATTCTAGATCAACATTAATTACATTTTTAATTTCAATATCAGTTGCCCAAGTTTCTAAAGTATACATTTTATGAATATCTGTTGAAAGAACCTCTATGTGCTTTACACCATTATTTATTTTAACTAATAAGGGTACTTTTTTGTTTTCCCAATATTTGATACTACAAAGGGCACTCAGATCCACAATCAAGTTAACTGTAATATTGTTTGACCATGACATTATTTTTAAAATATATTTATAGGCTAAATACTCTCTTCTTAGAAATAAAGGGGGAATACTCAAATCAGACTCCATTACATGGATTGGAGAACTTCTGATATATCCACCTACAATTCTCAGGGCTTGATTCTGTAACTTATCTAGCTTGGAAACATGAGATTTTGCGCTACAATCATACATAAAGCACCCATAGTCAATTCGAGTTCGAATTAGTGAAATATATAACCTACGTATATGCTTTGTGTGTATTCCCCATGAGCTACCTGTTAGAACTTTTAATAGATTTAGGAATTTTAAACATTTACTAACTGTTTCATTAATATGTTTGCCCCAACGGAGACTTCTGTCTAGCCACATACCTAGGTATTTTATGCATTCTGAGAAAACTAAGGTTTGCTCATTTACTTTTAGGTTAGGAAGTATTCTACGCCTACCCCTACTGTACACACAAAAGGTAGATTTACTTGAAGATAATTCCAAACCAAGTTCATCCAAAACCCTTACAATAGAATCCAACGCATCTTGTACATATACTTCACATACTTTAATATCTTTGTGTTTAACATAGATAACAAAATCGTCTGCATATTGAGACAAAACTACGTCAAGCGGTAGCTGACACAGTTCGTGTGTTATTAAATTAAAAAGTAATGGGGATAAAGGGTCTCCTTGAGCCAACCCTTTATTAGTCCATCTAGCTGTTAACTCATTATTACTATTATCAGATTTGATCTTTAAATATCTTTCACTCAAGAATGCCCATATATAAGAACAAAATTTTGCTCCTATTCCAAGTTTATCTAGAATACTAACTGCTACGTCAATGGAAACGTTATTATAGGCGTTTTGAATATCTAAGAAGCATGCTAATGTAGGAATATTTCTTGAAAATCCAATTTGAATATAGGTGACCAAACGGGTTAATGAATCGAGACATGAATAGGATCTCCTAAAACCAACGGTACACGGTGATAATATTTTGTTTCTTTCAGTGTACCACTCTAATCGTTTTACTATCATTAAATGAAAAATTTTACATAAACATGAGATTAAAGATATAGGTCTTAATTTAGGATCAGAATTAGAATTATTAGCTTTAGGGATTGGAATTATTTGAATATGACGCCACTGTTGCGGTACAATACTAAATTTAAAAATTTTGTTGTATATATCAAGCAAATAAATTTTAATAAAGACGGGTAGATTAGAGATCATAGAATAAGATATACCATCCTCGCCCGGAGCTGAATCCTTTTTTTTAACACAGTTTTCAAGTTCTTGAATATTGAATTCGCGTTCCAAAACATCATTGTTAGAAACATACATAGGCGCTTGGTTTGGAACATAATCAGGTGTTAATGTGTACAGTAATTCTTTTTGTTTCTCAATGGGGGGGTACATTCGAAGTTGCTTATAGCCTTTTATCCAACGCATTCGTCGCCACATTTCAGACACTGTCGTAACTTCATCGATGGAATCACAAAATCTATGCCAGCCTACAGACTTTGCCCTTTGGATCAAAATTTGAGATTCTCTAGTTTTGACTTCTAGTTTGGTCAAATTGTCAGGGGTCGGGTTGCGTCGGAAGTTAGATAAACATAATCTACGCTGTGCTACTATTTTAGACAGTTCAGGATTCCAGTATTCTCTTGGTTTAAAATTACTAGAGGGTTGACAATTACTTTTAATACACGGAATATATTTATCTGCAGAATTATTAATTTGAAGTATTAAATAGTCGTACATTTCCTGAACATTGTCGCTTAGGGAGTTAAAATTTTGTGTAAGGTGATTTTGGTATTCCTTCCAATTAGCTTTAGAATAGTTTCTTTTTTTAACAGTTATAAAATCGTTAGTTATACTGGTTGAAATTTTAATAATCATGTGATCGCTACCCAAATTTTCGTTGAAAACTTGCCAGTCAAATTTAATTGCAATGTCTGAAGATGTGAATGAAATATCCGGTGAAGTTTCTTGTAAATTTCCGCTTACTAGTTTAACCCGTGTAGCCGCACAATTATTAAGAGAAACAAATGAATTTTCAAGTGCCGCGTCCAATATCTGCGTACCTCTGATATCCGTTTTAACGGACCAGTTGGTGTGATGACCGTTGAAATCGCCTGCTATTAAGGTTTTTTTTGAAAACAAAGAAAATAACTGTTCCCAGTCTGAAAACTGCGTTTGGACAGAAGATGGGCAGTAAATAGCTACTACATTTTCTATATTATTACAATTTATCAATTTAACGCAAACAATTTCTATTCCACTATTTCGAACTCGAACCGAACACAAGTGAGACCGTATGGATTTATGCACTAAAATTGAGACGCCTCCATAGGAATCATATCTATCAGATCTATAGATGTTATAGCCTCTAATATGAATATCAGTTTCACTATCTAACCATGTTTCACTCAGAATTGCTATGTGGACATTTTCTTGATTGAGGAGCTCAGAAAAGGGAATTAGTTTAGGTCGGAGACTTTGAGAATTCCATTGAAATAAGTTGATTTTGATATTTTTGCGTGTACTATCCATCTAAATTATCTATTAATTTTCCAAAAATGCCTCCACCTAAGAATCTGCCTAGTAACATCTCCTTGATTTCTTCATAAATAATTTTAATTACCAATATAACCTTATCCTCAAAAGTACCTTCAGACTTGTAAATATTTTTAAACTTATTAATAAACTTTTTAAGTTCAAACTTATATCGTGACTCTTCGTTTCCTTCTCGATGTTCTTCGTTCAGAGTTCTTTTTTCTTTTATGATCGGCTGTTTTAGAGCATTCTGACTTTTCCTAATTTTTGTTTTTTTTTTTTTTCCCCACCTCCATTTCTCTGAGCTGTATGTGTTATATAATCTGTGCTATCTTGTTGTAACATTTCCATTTCTTCCTCTTCTTCCTGATCTGATTGTTCAACGATTTTTTCTTGATTTTGTATTGATCCTGTTTTGTTTCCTGATATAATGCTAGAGTAGCTTCCAGCTCGTATTTCTAAGTTCGTAGGTTTTATAAAGTTTTTTGAGGTATCATTTGGTGTGTATTTACTTTTTTGCCGTTTTTCAATATATTTTTTAAGTGCCATTCGATATGTTAATTGCTCACTACTCATAATATTCCTTTTCTCTTTTTCTTTCAAAAAGAAAGGGCAAGATTTGTCGATGACAAGGTGATTACCTTTACAATTAAGGCATACGAAATTATTAAGATCACAATTCACATGATCACCCCCGCATTTTGGGCACAGTTTCTTCTTCGTAGGACAATATTTTATTACATGTCCAAATTGCCAGCATCCCGAACATTGAGTCACTGGGAATACGTAAGATTCAACCTTAAATCGGCACCCGTACGCGTAGATATGAAGCGGTAAATTTTTACTTTTAAAACCAACTCTCACTGACTCACTGTCAATCCATTTACCCTCCGAATCAACTGGTTTTAGTCTTTTTATAGTTACTATTTCGGTAGTCGATTCAAAGATGTCCCTGAGCTCCTCATCGCTTATATCAAGATCAACCCCTTTTACCACACCATAAGATATTGACAACTCACTAATCAATTGGCATCTGCATCCCATTTCCTTAAATTTTATACAGTTTAATAGTTCAACGGCATCTTCTTTTTCTTGAAAATGAACAAGTACCTTGTTAAAACTTTTAAATTTAATTCTGATAACGTTTTTGATATTTTCAGATCTTAGTAATTTAGCTAATGCCATTTGCTTAGGTATACTTTCAACCGACGTAATACATACTTCGTGTTTATCATGGAAATTCACATTTTTTTCCACATCTACCTTCATATTTTCGGTTAACGACAAAGCGCTTCGAATGAAACGTTTGGGTTTCCTTCTGTTAACAGTAATAAAGTCATCATCCTCGTTACTCTCATCTTCCCTTTCCTTTCTTTTCTCAGCTAATCTCTTATCACTTTCACTTGTTATATCATTTCGCAAATTACTTAGCTCCAACGATTTGTCAACTTGTTGTTGGATTTTAGGTAAACTCCCCACATCACCAGCGTCATCATCTTCTTCTCCACTTCCCATTGTATAAACTAAAAAGTATTATTTCGCTAACGCAAGGTAGTACTAATTGCGTGACGTATAAGGACACCGAGAATATGGTACACGAGCGCACGCTTCGAAAGCGCGCGAGCGACTGTAGGAAAAAACCTGTATCTTAGAAGTCAGTGCACCTTCGAAATTGTACTAACGAAAAAGCCAATACAATTACGATTACCTGGACAGGACCATGGTAACAATAAAAAAAAGCAAAAATAAAAAGTTACAGATCAAAGTAAGCTAATCCAGGGCAAAAATTATTGATAGCGGAAACATAATAAAGAGAGAGAAAAAATTATAATAATAAAACAAAAATAATAAAAATAAAAAAGTAATAATGGTTCTGTGTGGTGGGTGTGTGTGAGGGTGTGTGTGTGATAGATGGTGAGAGTGTAGATTAAGTGGGGGTGTGTTTATATATAAGAATGATTGTGAGCGTAATATATAACAGCTAAAATATGGATTATATATATTTATACATTTCTTTTATTTCATTTTTTTATTTTAACCGTCCATAACGAAATTCAGTCCTTCAAATTGAAATAGCTTCCCATCAAAAGATTCTCCGTCTTGCGATGATCGAGTTTCAAAAGATACTCTCGTAAGGCAGATTTGAACTGATACTTAGTTGAATGAAAAAAAAATTAATTCTTTATTAAGCTGGTTGTAAATTTTTGAACTGTTGAAATGGTAGCACCTTTTAGCGAAAGATGTTTTACATGATTGTTGGGGAAAGACTGTATGTTTGACTCTGCCAGTAGGCTCTGATAGTGGGCGCGCAGAGTGTTTGCGGAGCATGGACTGGAAAATATACAACTGTCTTACTGTCAGAACTTTTGATTCAGCATATAGCTGTACTGTTGAATATCTCCGCGGACGATAGAAGAGAATCTTCAATACAGCTCTTTGCGCTCGTTCTAGTCGTAAGAAGACGTTTTCCGTAGCACCACCCCAGGCTGGAATACAGTACGCTAAGATCGATTGGCACAAAGCAAAATACACGACTTTTAGTGTGTCCGTATCAGCAGAATTTCGTAGTTTTTTGAAAACGTAAATCAGCTTACGAGTTCTGCTCACGAGTGTATCGAGGTGTTTATGCCAGTTCAGATATTGATCGATATGTACGCCTAAATATTTAACAGTTTGTGACTTAGCGATGCTAGGGCAGTCACAGAAATTTGTGGACTTGCATGAGTGAGCTTTAAGAGTGTAGGATGCCGGTGGACCAAGATTAGATTTAATAGCGAATGGTATGTAAAATGTTTTACTTACGTTCACCGTTAGTAAATTGTTACGTAGCCATTCCATAACACACGTCAGCGCCTTTTCTGCGTTTTGGTAGCATTGGGCCCAGTCTTTTCCGTCAACTAATAGGGAGGTGTCATCTGCGTAAGAAGTTATTTTACAGCTATTGATTTTTATCTGACATAGCTCGTTGATGTATATCAGGAAAAGTGTAACTATCCATCCTAGCTGTGAACTTCATAGCTTAGGATTATTGATCCCTAAGGAAACCTGTTCATTGCCTAAAATCTCCCAAAATAGGTCCGCACCAATTAAAACATCTACGCTGGCTGGCTGATTAAACATGGGATCTGGATATTCTCAGGCAGCTTCAATAGGCTGATATCGATGGGGATCTTTGGCAATCGACCCGTCAGTTCTTTTAATACAAGACATGAGCAGTTTATGCTAAACTTACTATTTATTGACTGTAATTTAATATTACAGCTTTCAACAACATTTCTTATTGATGTGTTGCCTATGCCAATGACCTTAATAGTGTCAATGGGATGCGACTTTAATGATAATCTGATCTTTAGGGACTCAGTTATGAAAGACGATTGACTGCCACAATCCAATAAGGCACGAACTTTGACCTTTTGCTGATCAAATGGATTCAATGCCTCAACCATTGCAGTCGATAAAATAATTTGACTTGTGTTTTTATCACAATAACTTGCTACTATCTCACCTGGTTCTTCGGCCGTGGCGAGCTGACTTGCCAATGTTGTCGGACGGTGTAGCAAGCTATTGTGTCTCTCATTACAATCAGGCTCTTGGCAAGATCTGAAGCGACAGTCCTTTACGTAGTGACCCTGTCTTAAACAGTTTGTGCACAATTTATATTTTGTAACATCCGTCATTCTGTCATCAATACCCTTGGCCTTGAAAGTTGGGCAATCATAGATTCTATGACCTTCGTCACAAATGATACATGAAAATCCCTTTGACCCTTTATTTTTATTATTATTGCTAGTGCTTGCAAACGATTTAATCGCACTATCCTGGCCCTTTCTTTGACTATATGAGTTATTATTATGATTTGACTGTTTATTGTTAGGAATAACACGCTGAGGAGTCGTAGAAGTCTTTGAAGCCATAATATTATCAGAATGATTGTTATTGCGATTTGCAGACTCGAGCACGTTTGCGCGCTCTGTGAGAAATTTAAAGAATTGTTCAAAGTTAAGATTCGCATTTGGTATACCATTACGATGCTCCTCCCATTTCAGCAATGTTTGACTATCCAGCTTAGATGACAATATGAATATGATCAAAACGTCCCAATTATCAGTTGGTTGTCCTAGGCTGACCAAGGCGCGTAGATTTTTTGAAATATGATCGACTAAATATCTTAGAGATCGCTCTGATTCACGGGGAAGTTGCTTTATATTTATTAACGAATTAAGATGGTGGTCTGTTAATAATCTGTTATTATTGTAGCGGTCACAAAGCAGCTTCCATGCTTCTGCTTAATTGTTTGCGGAAACCTCAAGGTTAGTAATAATTCTGGCTGCGTCGCCTTGTAAATATGAATGTAAATAATGAAATTTATTAATTTCGGAAATACAATCATTGTTATGAATTAAGCTCTCAAAAGTGTCTCTAAACTCCAACCAACGGAAATAGTCACCGTTAAACCGTGTGATTTGAATCTGAGGGAGTTTCAACCCCACACTATGGTGATCGTCTACACAACATGAATTATTATGGGCAGAATTGCGTCTTTGTTCGCATTCACTTTTTCGAGAAAACATGGTAACCAAATTCTTAGCAGTGGCTATGTTCATTATTATTTCTTTCTCAATATTATCGCGCTCGTCAATTTCAGCTGCAATGTTTTCAGGACTCAGAACCTCTATTTCAGTTTGCAAGTCATCAACCCTAACAGATAATGACTCAAACTTTGCAATTATTAAATTTAGTTCTGTTAATTGAATATCATTCAACTCATTTTCTTTAGAGATATTACTTAAATAATTTCTAAATTTAGTGATCTGTCCTTTAGCGGACGATCTTTTTGTAAGCAATTCTTTGTAACGTTGTTTACTTTCAGCCATTGTGAATAAATAAATAGTTTTATAAACCTTAACAATGATACGGGAATAACTTCCACAATAAAACTGAGAAAATGAATGAATGAATTGGCTCACGTTCCTCGTCTCGGTGTCACCTGCCGATAAGGAAGCCGGTGCGCACGATCAGCTGTACGCCAACCGGACGGTCGGGAAGCTTTTCGCTCAAGCCGGGTGACCAGTATCGCTCAACGGGACGTGACCTGGAATAGTCGGCACAATACGCACAACTAAATGCCAGCACAAAAAATGAAATTCCTAGAAGAGGTCAGACTCAGCCTATTTTATCTGAAATCTGAATTTAATAACGAAGCAGGATAGGAAATTACCTAATTAAAGTTCGTTATACTTTAACGACGTACTCTAATCGTTATTCTAATATTTTTAACAATTTTATTTATTATTCAAGGTAGAAGAGAAAAAAAATATCTGATGCAATCTTCGATCAATAATAGTACTAGATATCGGGTCGGCGCAAAAAATACGTCTCGGTAAATATAAGCGCACTTGAAATGTGAGCTCTTATTTTGTTTCGTTGGCTTGAGACACAGCCAATAAGTTGCAAAAATAATCCCCGAAAAAGCAATATAGCGGCCGGAATATCTTACTTTCAGTAAGTACATGAAGAATAAGTTATATTTTAATTTTTAAACTAACAAATAATACCAAATTTTGAACAAAATGACTGATTTTAAACCACCGCTACAAATGTTTGGCCAAGGCTCGCCAACATACGCACAAACTTTTGTTCAACGGAACAATAAATGCATGGAGTAGATTTGTATTGTAATAATAAATTAAAAAGAAATTGTAACTAGAAATTATAACTAATATTATTAAAAAGAAATAGTAACTAGATCTTCAAAATTGGTTGGTTAAAAATTGGTTGATGCTACTTTTGTGTCTGTTTGTTGGACTCTCATTAGATACTTAGCTTTCCTTTTTTATTTTAGCTTTCCTAGCAATCCATTTACGTGTGCAGAATGGTTCTCGATTGTCGCCACAGAAAGAAGAGATGACTTTTATAAGCCAGCTAAGATATCGATTATATGTTCGGATCACTTTGATAAATCCGATATATCCGGAAATACTAACCGACGTCGATTGATTAAAACAGCAGTTCCTAAATTACAGGTACATTAATTAATGACTATGGCGCCTTGGCTAAGACTATTCTAATGTAAACGCGCGAAGTTAAAATAGAAGTGAAGTTTTCCAATTTTCTGCGCAATTTTCTTAATTTTTCTTTCCTTAAGAACCTTCTACAAATTATTAAAAAACTTACAAAAAAAAGAATGAAATCGGTGAAGTCGTTCTCAAGTTTTGGCGTGACCAAGGGAAATAGGGATTCATTTTTATATGTATATATAGATTAAAGAGTCTTTTCAAAAACGACGGGGGTTGAATCTGTGGATTCAACCCCCGTCGAAGGACCCACAATTGGCAGCACCCAATACTAAACTCTTAGTATCTGACGTTGAAGTGCAAGTGAGTAATTTAGCAGTAGGTGTCGTCAAATTTTTTTGTGAGAAGATAAATTATTAATTTATTTTGAAATTAAGTATTTTTTTTATTTAATTTTAATTTACGCAAAATCATTTCAGTAAAAAAATTGGACTTAATATTTTCTTATACTCTAACAATTTCGCTAAGTGATAATAATTTTTATTTGAGATTTGTAATTGATTTCAGTAACGTATATTCGCGCCTTTGCAGATAATTAATTGAGGACATACATTATTTTTTTCAGCATCTATCATCGAGTTATCTCTCCTAATGAGCGCCATACTAGTGTGATAACTTCTAAATCGTGTACATACCTATGTAGACGCACTCATTTCTGTATACGGGTTGATTACAATGAGCCAACCAGTAGACAATTCATGGCAATGTCTTAATAAAATATTTATTGTACTAATTTAGTCCTACTACTTTTTTAAATCGGTCAAAAATATTTGCTACCATATACGAGGTGGAGACGACAATACAACAATAAATTAAACTTCGTATACTTAATGCCGTTCCCAGTCTGCATACAAAAATTCAATCAAATATATCCAATAGTTTAGTCACAGGACATTATTTTACATTTTTAAGATTTTCTACATGATGTATCTAACTATAAGCCAGCGCCGACAGGTTAACGACATCAGCAATAATCTGCAACGGTGATATCGGTATAAACAAAACATGTTGCCAGCTCGCTACTTCAATAACCTTCGCCAAAATTGTTCTTAAATTTTACTTCCCAATGAGAATTAATGCATATTATACCTTAACTCTGAGGCATAAGAGTCATAAAGCGTCTGAAGAAACTTAGATATGAAAATAATGCATGCGGAAGTTATTACTACTTGATTCGCACTCATGTCAATCGTAAATTAAGTATGTGCGAAAGGGATAGATTAAATAGTTTGTTTATTTCTACTTCGCTTTCTTGCCGAAACCTGCAAAAATTGGTGTAGGTCAGTGTGTCGCGGGTCGCCGTGATCCTATGACGTCGTACACGTCATTGTTTCGTATCGCAAGCGCAGGTGTTCCGGTTTCGCTGCCTTTGAAGCGCCCGCCGCCGCTCGTTTGTAATTATGAAATTGTGATTACCTTAAGACGCTTTAGTGTGAATTATTGTGAGAAATTAGACGCTTTATTTAATTAGTGACAGGACACAACGTAGTAATAGGTACCTAGTTAAACAAATGGCCGCTAATGGCGACCTCTTATCAAGAGTAAGAAACAATATTTTAAGACGGTGTAATTTGTGTGTTCGGGTTCATGGCGGACATATTGAAAATTTAATCTTACTAAGTCTGAATATGTACGATAAGTGATTGTAATTAATAATTACTCGTGGGTGACTGTGACTATTCAGTTAATAATTTGTGATTCTGTGTAATTGTTTTTGCATTCATAAAAATAAATATGGCGCAAAAAATCACGTCGTCGTCGGCGCGGGTCGCACGACCCGACGCACCACCGATACATTACCCCGCGCTGTTGCCGCTCTTCTCACAGGTTAGTGAACCAATATTTAAAAATGGTGTTCTGTTTTGTTTACATTTTTATGCTATTTAGTTTGTTTGAAAAGATTGTTTTTTTAATTTTGGTACTAGGATTTATTTGATAGTTTCAAAATATTCCTATGAACTAGTATTACCAGTGTTTTCATTTATTGTTGTATCATCCTCTCCACGTAGTATAAAACGAACCTTAGCCTAAAAAAGAATATTATTATTCTGCTACTCTACGTCTTTCAATTCTTACTGTGTTCTGAGCATTGAAATGTCATACCAAGACTTACATCTAGTTTCAAAATAGAGTAAGCACTAAATCGTCAACAAAATGTTTTTGACCTTATTGCTTATGTTTTAAGTTTAATTTTAGAATAAATATTTTTGTACTTATTATAAAAATGCCTATTGTAGCAGGGGGGTGCAGGGGTGTCACACTCGAAGGGAAACACATGCGAAAATTTCAGGAAGTATATTTTCAGCAGCACTTACAGTTCTCTTTTACAAATAGTAATGGTAGTTTGGTTATATAACAGGTACAGTTCCCACAACCAAGTCCAGGGGGACGAAGGTTGGGGAATGAAGTCCCTCTAACCAAAAATATTCCTGAGGGAATTTATTATAATTTCAACTAGCAGGGAAGGTGTCTCATGTAATCTTTCCAAGCAGGACGAGATCCACGAATGCACCGTCTGGTAAGTTGGTTGATGCGGTGGAACTTTTACGAGCAACTTAAACAAACTTAACTTCTGTTACTTATGAATCTAATACATGGTATAGTAGAATGTGTAAATGATTAACTAAACGTGTGTTACACTATTTATTTTCAAGCGATATTTAAAATTTAATTCTTTTACCTTTCTCCGATGACAGAAAAACTTAAATATAAATATTTTGCAATCGTAATTAAACTTTATGCTTGAGTGTTAAGGTTTATAATGAACTGAAGTTGTTAATAATATAAAACTTTTTTCTATATTTCGTAGTAAGAAATGTAAATGTCTATGTGTGTGTAAACGTGGTCACTTTAGCGACGTATTTTTGTTCCCAATCCTGTATCTACTATTATTGATCGAAGGATGCAATATGTAATTCTTAGGGAATTTCGGCACTAATATGCACGAAAAATCTTTAATTTACACAAATGGAATGCTATTCTCAGTATTCTAATAAGTATAATGGGTATTTTGGATGAATGGATGGATTTTAAACAAAGGATGGGCACTTAACTTTGAGGCGACACGTCGACGCTCTGCTCGATGTGATGCTTTGGCTGCACCACTGCTCGAATCCTGGCTCCTTAAATTGACCAGGTGACAGTTCTCCAAACGCTGGAACCTGTGGCTTTTGTCCTCCACTGCAAGACTCCAAATCCTGAAGTTCGTAGCCGCTGCGCACGTGTCGTACTCGTACCGATTTAATTGATTTTGTTTTTTCTTTAGTTTCGCGGTTTATTCTTTGTTCCCCTCATGGGCCACCATGTTGTATCTTTAGAGGATACACTGGTGCCAATTAAAAGTCCCCAGAATCACAAAATACATTTATTGCAAAAATACCATGTTATAAGTATGACGATTGGTAGGCAAGTGACGTTCGTATGCAGTACACTTGAAAGAACAAAAAAACTACTCCTAATTAATTGTTTAAGTAACTCATAGGACGCAGTGTATGTTTGCTATCACTTTTACTAAAGGCGTTAAGGCCTGAACACCGTGTAGTAGGGGGCTAGCTTATTGCCATCAACCGGGCACAAATTCAAACACCGGGCTGCTAATGAGATACATTTATAATAATAAATAAATAAATATTGCTGGACAATCCACACAGCATCATCTAGCCCCAAGCTAAGCAGAGCTTGTGTTATGGGTACTAGATGACTGATATACTTAATACAGTACATTACATAGATAGATATTTTTATTATATATATAGAAAATACCCAGAACACCCGGTACAAATATTTGTAGATCGTACAAACATTTGTCCCAAGGCGGGAATCGAACCCGCAACCTCTTGCGTCGCAGGCGGACCTTCGCCCGCCGCGCCACATCGGTCGTCATTTCCTATTGGAAAAAATCAATAACACTGCCCGAGCTGAAAATAACGCTCAGCAGTCGCGCTTGGGACCCTAGACCAACGATGCAGTCGGAGGGAAAAAATACTTGTCCAATAATTTTCAATAATTTAACTAACTGAAGTTATAAATAGACATGCTATAGCGTCATGCACTGAGGGCGGGCAGGTTTAGCCACCCCAGCAACGCACCCACACACACGTTGCAAAGACAAAACAACAAAATGGCGTGCACTCCAGGCGGGCTTACGAGGGAGGGGGGGCCAGTACAAATACAAAATACAAAAATGTTTTATTTCATTATTAGACGTTATACATACATTATACAGTTGGTGGCGTGCCCTTTTAAGCATATAGATGCCTGTGCCAGAAGGCGCCGCTCCTATATCTTACTATCAGTGTAACATGTATTTGTGTATATGTTCTATGTAGGTATTATATTTATAGTTTATAATAATATATATATTTCTTTTCACTTTTCTTTTAAGAAATTGCACCTGCCACTGTTTGTCTCTGCATCACCCAAAGGTTGACTGGTAGAAAATGCCTATGGCATTAAGTCCGCCTCTGTACATTTGTGTGCTTAAAGTATTAAATAAATAAATAAATAATAAAATAAAGTTAAAAGTTTATGTAACAAAAAAGAAAAAAGTTAAGTTTATGAATTTATTATTTTATTTAGTCTGTTGATGTGTGTGTATATGTGTGCGTGCGCGCGTGTTTATGTGTGTATGTGTGTGTGTGTGTGGTTGTGTTATACGGAAAGTGTTTTACCTTATATTTAATAGAATATTCTCCACTTCATCGTAGCATAATTTGTTAATCCACTTAATCAGCAACAATTTGCATTCTTTATATGGTGTAGTGTAATGTTGGGGTTCCTAAGAGGTGGTCTCAAGGAAACAACCACATGCTTGTAGTACTATTTAATGAATGCAATCAATGTTACATGGATATGTGGCTTATGAGGTATAGTGCTAATTCAGCATATTAGGTATAAAGGAGTGTGCATACTTAATAATATAAGAGAGCATACATATTATTACACTTCACCTCCCAGGGGCATAAAAAAAAAAAGAAATTGACACAACTTTTTCTTTTTTTTTCATAATTACATATTTTACTAAAAAAAAATGGTGTTACCTATTTTTATAAATATAAAATTATACTGGTTCTTAGCCTATTACTGATTTTATATAAAATAAATGGGTACCTATTTATTCTTATCATTATACATTGCAATGTTTTTTTTTTTCTTATATTAAATCTATTGATAATAAGGCCTAGTCCTATTCTTATGTACTAATTCTATTTTATCTTTTTTTAGTATTTTTACATTACAACCTAAATCTTGCACTACCGTATAGGGACCTTCAAATAGGGTATCTAATTTACTACCTGTTTCATTTTTTAATAAAATCAAATCATTTTTCTCATACGTTGTTGAATTAACAGATCTATCATGTATTTCCTTACGTTTATGCTTATTTAACAACAAATTGTTCTTTGCGTCGGCATGAGCTAACTGCAATCTATATTTTAATTGTAATGGATAGCTATCTAAATTGTATAATGGGTCTACAGTATCGCTAATGCTATCTGGTATCCGACAAAGTTTTCCAAAAACAAGTTCATATGGCGTATATTTTGTTTCTGAATGGACTGTGTTGTTGAAACTAAAGCACCAAAATGGTAACCAATAGCTCCATGTATTCTTATGGTTTCCGCACTGAATTCTTAAAAATGCACCCAAAGTTTTGTGAGCATTTTCAAGAGCTCCAATCGACTGATGGTGATAGGCTGTAGAAGATAATTTTTCAATATTAAGAATTTTACAAACCTGTTCCATAGTTGCAGAAATAAATTCTGTTCCTCGATCCGTAGCTATTGTTTCCGGAATACCAAATCTTAATATGAACTGTCTAACAAATGCATCTGCAATGGACACCGTTTCTTTGTTTTGTAATGGAATAGCTTGTACAAATTTTGTTAATTCACACTGCATAGTCAATATGTAACAATTTCCGCTTTCGTCTCTATCTAAAGGACCCACTACATCTAAGTAAATCTTTTCGAATGCCGAGGAAGCCGTTGTAGTAATTTCCATCGGTTCTTTAATGTAACGATAATGTTTAGATTTTTGACATTTCGTACATTTTTTAACATATTCTTGAATATCCTTGTCAATACTTGGCCAATAATATCGTCTTTTGATAGTATTGACCATTCTACGCACTCCCGCATGTCCACTGGAAGGCAATAAATGAAAGTCATTCATAATTATTATCTTTTCATTATCATCAGTTATTCTTTTTACTCCTCTTAATATACATATTCGTGGTCCGGACCAATTAGGGAGTGTTGTTATCTCTTCACAAATACTTTTAATAAATTCTATATTATCATTATTCTTAATTATACATACTTCGCTGATACGTATCTTTTTGCAAAAATTACTTAATTTCTGCACAAATTCGGCTCGCGAGAAATGCGCCTTGAAATCAAGATTAATGTATAATGTCTTTTTAGTCTCTTCAAATGCAAAAAATTCAATTTCCTCAGTTATCATGTCATTATCCTTAAATCTTTTTAATTTGCTACCTTCAATCAAACACATTTCCACTGACTCACGCGGTTTTCTTAATATATCCACAACCCTTGGGTGATCAGTCCAGTCGTTAGTGGATTTATTAAGACCCTTCTTTCCATCTTCTTCCTTACTGTTAATTTGTTCTTCCATCTTCCTCTTTTGCATCCTTGTCGTTACAGCCATAACTTGCTCATTCATACTTTTAAGTTCGTCAGACGTTATATGAACTCTAGATAAAGCATCTGCCACAACATTATCTCTTCCTTTCACATAGAGTATTTTAAAGTTATATTCTTCTAGGGTTAACCTAAATTTAAGTAACCTACTTGACGGATCTTTCATACCAAATAAATATATCAATGGTTTGTGATCGGTCATTATGGTAAATTGATTTCCATATAAATATGGTCTAAAATATTTAACAGACCACACGATAGCCAAAAGTTCTTTTTGAATAGTCGGATAGTTCTTTTCCGCTTTATTCATGGGTCTACTCGCATATGCAACTGGTCTAAGATCTTTGTTACATAATACGGACCCAATAGCAGTACCCGAAGCATCTGTTTGTAAAATAAATTCATGATTTTCTGAAAAATCGGGATACTGCAGTATAGGTGACGATACTAGCGCATTTTTTAAAGTATCAAAAGCGTTCTGGCATTCAGTAGACCATATAAATGGTTCATTTTTCCTACTTAACTTATTCAAGGGCATTGCTATTTCCGAAAAATGTCTAATAAATTTACGGTAATAATTACAGAAAGCTACGAAACGTTTTACTTCATCTGCATTTTTGGGAATAGGGTAATTTTTTAATACTCTGGTTTTTTCCGGATCTGGTAATACACCTTTATCTGTAACCAAATGTCCTAAATAAAGAATTTCTTTCTTTAAAAATTCACATTTTTGTGGATTTAGTTTTAAATTTACTTTCCTCAACCTTTCCATTACACTTACTAAATTTTGATTGTGGCTAGATAGATTTCTTCCGAATACAATGAGATCGTCTTGGTAAACTAGACATTTATCAAAAGTTAATCCAGACATTGCTACTGACATCATACGACTAAAAGCATTAGGACTTATCTTTAAGCCCATGGGTAGCCGTTTCATGCAATATTGGCCTGTGTTTGTAGTGAATGCAGTTAATTTACGACTATTGGGTTCCAAACTTACTTGGTAATAACCTTGGTGAAGGTCAAGGTGAGTGAAATAGATAGCTCCCGTAAGCGTATCTAAAATTTCATTAATATTTGGTAATGGGAATTTATCGTCACAAATAACTTGATTTACTTTTCTATAATCTACTACTAAACGCCATTTTCTCCCTTGTCCCTCGCTACTTTTCTTAGGTACTAATAAAATTGGACTGGACCATTCACTATTTGTCTCTTCTATAATATCATTTTTTAACATATTATTAACTTGCTTAGCTATTTCTGGTTTTAGTGCCTGTGGTAACCTATATGGCTTGACGTAAACTGGGGTAGAGTTTTGTTTCACAACTATAGATTGCTCATAAATATTGGTTGTTTTTAACTTATCTCCTTCTAAATGGAAAACGTCTGAATACTTTGTACATATTGCCTCAATTGATTGTTTCTCTTCTCCGTTTAAATAATTTAGATTTAATTCTGACAACAATGTTTTAACTCTAGTGGCGTCGATATTGGTCTTATTAAATTGACAAATATTATAATCTTCCACATTTCTTAAATCTGGTGTTAAAGATGGTAAACACAGTTCCTTATCACTAACATTAAGTATCCTGCGTTTGCTATAAACACATCCTTCGCTATCTCTTTACTACAAACTACAACTTCTCCATTTACATTGTCATTCACAATTATAAAATGAATTGATTCCGAACGCGCCGGAATAATTATTGCGTTTTTTATCCTATCATATTCATCAACAAAATGTAAATAATGTTGTTTATTATTGTTAAAGAGTGTTAACTTATTTGAAACTATATCTATTTTTGCTTGAAATTTTTCTAAAAAATCTAAACCTAAAATACCGTCTGCTCTTAGTGGTAACGAATTAAAAACAAGAAAATTATGCTGAAACGCTACATTATCATATTTTAATAATAAATTTACTGAACCTAGAGAACGTCGCTGACCACCTATTCCATTTATTAAGGTATTATCTTTATGCACAACGATGTCATTTGGTAACATTTCATTTTTAATGATGGACAATGTTGCTCCCGTATCAATAAGCCAATAATATTTAGTATTATTAATATAAAAGGTTATGTACTTCGCATTTCCTTGGTATGATAACACAAAATGTTTAGGATCGAAAAAACTGATTCGGTGTACTATCTGTACTTTCGTCTTTATCGCTTTGACGCGTGTCTACTACTCGCTCTGCTGGGAATGTACTTTGGCTTCGTCCTCGGTTCCTAGCATATCTCGAACCTCTATTACCACGGCTATACGATGGGTGATAATTTGGCCTATTATATCCACGAGAACCTTGTCCTCTGTTATAATTGTTATGAGATGGGTGTCCACGAGCGTAATTGTTACCATATTGACCACGGAGAGTACCCCTATGATGACTTTGTGATCGCCTATTATTATGTGAAACTCGTCCATTTCTAGATACATGCAAGATATTACCTGATAGTGGGAAAGACGTGCACTCAGTCAGTGCACTGAGCCATCCAGCATGCCAGCATACAACTCCACAGAGTCTATCAACCGCTTGGTGGTGCCCTCAACACCGTCCATTACTGGAATCAAACTACACGCCACCTTTAAGTCGAATTCCATTTTACCTAATTCTTTTGCTACGGGAAAAATACACAAGCTTTCTATTTCCTCGTATTTTTGCTTAATTTTTTCATATAGATCTATCGCCGCTGCTAGATGAATATCCCTGCTTTTTTCAATTTGTAAAAATATTTTACAGCAGTTATCAAATGCACTTTTTGCTTGTTCCAACTTAGTTATAATTACATTACCTTTATATCTTGATTGTCCCTTTTTTACTAAATAATTTCGTATCTCTACTAAAAAGTTATAATTTCGTTCTAAAATATCAATCATATCATACTAATATTTCTTAATCTAATAAGTAATAGATTTGCTTAAAACACATTATAAACACATTACACATAATTGCGAAACCTAAAAATTAAAGTCCGACGTTGCACTTTGTTTCCGTTTGGTGTCGCATTACAAGTTTTCCGTGCATGATTTTAGCGCCTTTAAGTTTTTGCGTAATGAAATATGATAGTTCACATAACGATAGTTAATTAAATTATGGAAAATTAATTTCACAACACTATTCACTGATTTTCGGTACCTTCACTGCGCCCTCTGATGGATGACCTGATCCTCTGCATGGTACTCATCCCTATTTCTTGTTGGATCTACATGCGATGGCAGCTCCTGTACATTCTTAAACCAACATAAAGTGCTACGACTCCAATGATGGCCAGGACAATGTAGGTCACGATGCTTAGACGTTCCACGTGTCCTCCAATTTCCTTCAACGTGGCGTCATTGTTACCTCCAGCCGCGTTCTGACTAAGGAAAACCTCTTCCTTTTCGACGGTAGACCGACACATGATATGACTTGTAAAATTTAAATTAAACTAGAAACTAAAAATCCCCTTGGCAGAGTCCCAAGGCAGGGTCGCCATGTAATGTTGGGGTTCCTAAGAGGTGGTCTCAAGGAAACAACCACATGCTTGTAGTACTATTTAATGAATGCAATCAATGTTACATGGATATGTGGCTTATGAGGTATAGTGCTAATTCAGCATATTAGGTATAAAGGAGTGTGCATACTTAATAATATAAGAGAGCATACATATTATTACACTTCAGTAGTATGTATATCTATTTCTTTATTTATTTTATTATATAAGAAAGATGAGCGTTGGTCGTATTGAATATTTGCAAATTCTGTTCTTACAAAAGGGGTGGGAGCAATGTTATGTATTCTTCTTCTAGCTACTACATTAGGATCTAAGGGTAGGGTTTTATATTTTTTTAGTACTATGTGAATAATATATAATTTTCGAACTGATAATAGATTATGTAGTTGTTTGGTATAGCTCATAGGTGTGAAATGTTCTTTTTTTGAAGTACATTACTTTTATTAATGTCCGTTGCGCTCTTTCAACATCAAGGAAACGTGTTAGCGCGCCTCCCCAAATTGAGATACAATATATTATTACAGATTGAACTAGTGAGATATAAACTTCATTTAGAAGATTTTTTGCCGAGCCACTCTTGGGGACTACGTGTCGCAATGTTTTAAAAATCCAAATAAATTTTCTTATTCTCGCAGAAATTTGTTCAATTTGAGGATACCAGGACAAGCTTTGGTCCAAAATTATGCCTAAGTACTTGACGTGGTTAACTTTACTGATGTTTGGACAATTGCAGTCGTAATGAACCGTCTGCCTACATTTATGTATTTTAATGTTGAAGCTAGGTTCTGGTTGGAAATTTTTATATATCGAAAAGCAAATATAATTCGTTTTGCTCGTGTTTAACGTAAGGAGATTTGTTTTTAGCCATGAAGACACTTGTAACATACTGTTACGGGGTGGGTAAAAAAAGGCTTTTAAAAAAAAACTTTTAATAGAACTAGAAAACTTTTAATTAATAAAAAGGTTTACAAAGAAAGCCTAATGTCCGTGACGATGTTCAATTCCACACTGCTAATAAAAATGGTGTGATTTCTAAGTTGTTGCAATATGCTGGCAGTCAATGGAAAAACGTTGGATACACGTGTTGCAGCGTCAACTGTTTATTATTATGTACTTATTAATGTTACTTAATATATAACAGCCCCCCGGATAAAATGGAGCATCTGGGAGAAAAAGATGCGAAATTAACATTGAAATTTACGAAGTGACTTGAACGTCGTTTCAGACTTACAAACAATAGTAATTATAGCGATAGCACATAGTTAAAAATTGAAAGAATAGTACATTATAATCCTAAAACAATTTAATTACCCCAGATAAACATTAGGTATATTATTAATAATTAAAAGAGAAATTAAGATCATTAAATTTAAATTCTAATTCACCTTAGATACTAAAAGATTACGCTTAATTGGCGCTGGCCCAGACATTGATGAGTAAGTCTCATCGGCCACGCCGTTTTCATTCAAGACAGATAATTCAACAGTAGGTTGACGAGTTTCAGTAACTCTCTTTGTATTACATTGGTTAAATATCTGTACGCAATAATGATCTTTCGATTTTGGACAAAAATATCTTCTAATTCTATAAAGTAGGTATATAAAGAATATAATGAAAAATACATAAGAAAGAGACATGTAATGAATGCCATATTTTTGAAAATGATTAGGACTTTCGAGGCTGTCTAAATCCTTTTCGAATGAATCTAAATGTAAACTAGCTTGTAATAGAGAATCCAGATTATTTGCATCGTTTACTTTTAAATAAGGCAATCTGGTAAGTGTTTTGTTGATTCTTCTTTTATCACAACAATCATCATCTACAAGATTAAAGTTAGAAATAATCTGTGAGCTTACATTGAGAACGGCATTTGATTGTGGCACGAATTGTAGAGTTTTATAGAAGGCTTTACAGGTTTTAGGTATATACAGTATGCCAGTGCCGAACAAGGTTTCATCGAAATTATTTCCATCATTCTCACAGGAAATATGACACTTGCCTGGCTCTGACAGAACGAAAATCCAATTATTATTATTTATTTTATGAAATACTTGTACTGAGCCTTTCAGTAGTTTAATTTCACAAGAACTAGGTAACTTATTTATTACTTCCGTAATTAAGATAGTCTCACAAATTGGGTTAACGTCACTTGAAAAAACACTTTCTAACTCACACACATGGGATTTACCCGGAATCACTTTGCACTGATTTACACTACGCAACAATGAATAGAACATATGATCGACTGTTATTGCTAGGTAAGGATGAGCGGGAGCAATAAGTGCAAACGTATCGGGTTGCGATACGTCGTAAGGGACAGGCATTTGAATCACGCGGTACAGGGTATATGTCTGCGGAAGGACGAGCGGGATTTTAATGACGATAATTATCTTGTCATTATGGAAATAAGAAATAGTTCTAGAAATATCGATTAGTTCATGAATGTTTTGTAACGACAGGGATACCGGGAGTTTGTAATACCTTGGCATATTATTCCTATTTTGTTCAAGTTCGTTATATATTTGATGTGGAATAAGTTTAGTCGGATGCAATACGTTCATCTTGCTGAATAAAATCGCATTATTGATATCTTCTATATCAAACGATAATGAAATAATGATACTCTCAAGAGCACTTAATAGTGAATTAATGTTTGACTTGATTTCTAACTTATCATTGGAGTTGGAAATAAGTTGAAGTCCTTTATCAATGACTTCGAGATTTTTATTTAGACGTTTCTCATTTTCGTTTAATTTAGAGATAGAATTATTAAATGTACTAATAGTTGACTTAATGACATGGATGTTATCTCTCATTAAATGAGCTAATTGTTTTTCATCTGTTTGTACTTGGTCGATCGCATCGGAAAATTTGAGAGCATCTTCTGCGTCCAGAGTGCCGAAAAAAGTTTTTAATAAAGATCCGCCAGCGTCTATGAGGCCGCGTTTGTATCTTTTATTACTATTAACCAAATACGAGACAGAGGAATACTTTTTAACATTATTATCGTGTTGATTTTGTAATGCTGATAATCCATTTAAACAATCCTGTTGGATTTTAGAAGAACTTTAATCTTTGCAATAAGTATTGACTCTAGAAAATAACGATTCTACAATAGTAAAGTGAGAATGTATTCTACTAATATCTAGATAAGTTATGACGTTCCAGTTATCGTTGGTGAATTTTAGATTGTTAAGTTTATCGAAATATAGGCCTGGACTCGTAGTTATAGGCGTAACGATCTGATGACACGAAGTTGATGAACCAAAGTGCCTGTAAAGATAAGATCAAGTTATAGCATCATCTGACGCCAACTTTATTTCGTCATAATGATGACGTACGTGCCTACGATTTATTAATAAGGTGACGGTGTGATTACCGTTTATTTTGACTATTTTAAAAGGGCCTTTCCATACAGGGGATAAGGCTTTATTTTGCTTGTGGTGACACCTGAGATAGACTGAGTCACCAATGTTATACGTAACGGGCTTAGCATGAGAATCGTAAAGACGTTTAGACCTTTCTTTAGATAATTGAATATTTTGTAGTGCTTTTTGCCTACTATAATATAATCTATGATTTAGTAGTCTGACATAATCCGTATAAGTGTTATTCTCTAAAGTATCTATAGATTTAGGAATGTGTGGCTTGAAGCCGAATAGCAATTCAAATGGCGAATAATTTGTAATGACCGGGGTTCTACGTGGGCTGTTTAAAAGAAGAACAAGTTACAGGCACACAATTTAATACTAAAAACTAACCTAACTAATTCCTATACTAAAACAACAATTTAAAACTAAACAAAAAGGGGAAGAACAAAAACTCAATAATTCTTCCAAAAAGAGAAATGCTTGGCCGGGTCCGAACTCGTGACGAATTATGCAAGGTTGGCCGCTATGCCCCGAGACCAGCGGGCTTCTTCGATACCGTGGCGAATATGACGTTCGTACTTCACAAAGTGACTAAGGTTTAGCCTGCTTGGATGAAAGGGGCGTTTCCGCAAGCTGAGAACAAATAATGTAGCAGTCAGCATTGCAAAACATCCCTACATTCCACAAACATCAAAGAATCTAAACTTCGTGAATTAGACGTAAACACTTACCCCGTTTCATCCGCTAACCGCACACAAACACACAATGTCGCACCAACAACAATAATTATGGCTTGTCACTATTTTAGCGCAACGTGTCTGCCAGCAATTTAATTAAACCCGGAGCACTTGTCAGTTGGTCCACCTTTTCAGTGTCTCACACTCAAGTCCTCTGCCGGTAGAAATCTTTTTCTGCCACCCTCACTTGTCTCATTTTAGAGCTTACCGTAGCGAGCCTAGCCGCGCCATCTAGCGTTGAGCGGAAAATTACATTTATGATCATTACAATATCCCCTCTCCTCTAAAGAATCCAACCGGATTCAAACCAAGCGTTTAAGGTCACAAGAATGCCATTTTCCTAAATCTTTGCCTCTGAGACTCCTTAATTTGTAAACTTCGTCTGATATCTTCTCTACTATAACTGCTTTTTCAAATTTGGGTGCCAGCTTGGACATGAAAGCCTTGTTAGCATTCGATAGGAGCTTAGTGCGTTTCCAAACAAGATCACCAACTTTATAGTCACATATGCGACGCCTCTTGTTGTATTGTTCACTAGGGTGGAGCGATTTTATTTTTTTTTAATTTTTGCTTCGGCATACCTGTATAAAGTTGCTATTTTAGGTCATTACTAAATACGAGAAAGCTCAGTTTGTTTACGTTAAGTTTAGAGGTGCCCCCATCATCGTAAAGTTTTGAAAATTTGCGCAAATTCCATAAAATCGCAAACGTTGTATAAACCCGGAATTATATTCTTAGCGATGCTTTATTAGTGTAAACTAAACAAGATTGAACTTGAAACGTGTTTGTTCTGATCGGTAGGTAACGGGGTGCGGGGAAGGGGTATTTTTTATTTCACTCCCTCACATCGAAGAAATGGCATTAGTCAACTCGCGCGCGTACACGAGTTCACTTGTTTGTCGTGAACTTAGGTACTTGACACATCGAATCTGACGGCTGGGAACAAATACATATATTGTAAGTAATATTTTTCACATTCAAAACTTGCAGTTTCGGTTATAACCGTAGTACTATTAAAAGTATTCTTTGTCTTCATTACAGAAATATGTCGCAAGTTAAAACACGACAAATGTCAAGCTGTCCTGTCTTTGGTTTGCCAGAAAAGTTACCTGTTTCTCAGTTACCAACTTACAACGACATTATGAAATATTATTTATTTATCAAACATGAATTGAAGCCTGATATAACAACAAAAGAGCCAACAGTTCATGAAATATCTGAAAGGCTGGCTCAAGAAGTTTTAGAAATATGGCAAAAATCGTCGCTGCCAACTGTAAGTTTCAAAAGAATCCTACAATTGATTCGCGTTTATCATGACAAATACAGATGCTTAATGAAACCATATCGAGGCCGTCAAACGAACATTAAATACCAAGAAAAAATTAATAAATTCATATCAGACTCTCATAGTTTGTTTGATATTTGTAGCTGCAAATGCAAAGTTATATCGGATTGTAACTGTCCTAAAGAATGTCGCATTCCCAAGGAGGAAGTTGATTTTTTATTGGATCAAAGAACGACCAGAAAAATGATGATAGGCGGTGTCGATGTGGCTACAACGGCAAAAAATAAGAAAAAACAAGAAAGAAAAGAAAAAGCTTTATATCGCAGTAGAGAGGTAAACTATTTTGATAAACCTTGTTGTTCTCGTTCATTGACTGATGATTTGGTAACAGAAAGCAGCAGCTCATGCGATAGTTTGCTTGTGCCATCTACTAGTCCTCAGTATAAAAACCTAGAACAGGTAAAACATAAAGCTTCGCCACCTAAGAAAAAAAAGCGATTGAATTTAACCTCATTAGCTCTTGCATGCGATCGTACTGGACTTTCGGATAGAGCCGCTGCTATTATAGCTTCTTCTGTCTTGAAAGATGTTGGCATTATTTCATCAAACGACCCAAGTCATATCATTGATCGTTCAAAGTTGCGCCGTGAAAGAACTAAAGTCAGATCAACTTTGCAAGAAGCTGACTGCAACAAAATTCTTCGTAGTATATATTTTGATGGAAGAAAGGATAAGACTTTGGTTCGTATTGAAAAAGAAGGAAAATTTTACAGAAAACGGGTCATAGAAGATCATTACGTAATATTATCGGAACCTGGAAGTAATTATTTTGGGCATGTTACGTGTGAGTCGGGTACTGCTAGAGGTATAAAAGATACTATAATAAATCACTTGAAATCCAAGTCTGCAGAACTGAGTGAGATAGCTGTTATTGGCTGCGATGGAACAGTGGTGAATACTGGTTTCAAAGGTGGTGTTATCCGCCCGATGGAAGAACTAAATAGACCATTACAGTGGTTTATTTGCCAACTGCATTCAAATGAATTACCATTACGACACTTGCTGTTACATTTAGATGGCAAAACTACAGGGCCTAAATGTTTTTCAGGCACCATCGGAACTCAATTACAAAATTGTCATACAAAGCCGATAGTCAAATTTACCGTTATACCAACAATATTACCTGAAATTTCAAAGACAGATCTGAGTACTGACCAAAAATATCTTTATGATGTTGTAAAGGTTGGGTATAGAGGAGAAGTAATTGCTCGGACTGCTGGTTGACAACTGAGTCGTTTATTAGTAATTATTGATATTTAAGTACACGTGTAACATACATAGGTATAGGTATACATTAGAATACAGCTTATACACTACACCTTCCCCGAAAGGAAATAAAATAAAATAATATGAAAGTATTATTTTGTTTTATGATATAACATGAGTAATATTTAACCCTAGCTCACTAACCTTAATTTCGAGTAACGGTATCACTAACCATTCGTAATTTTTACGATGAATTAAAACATCAATAATTATTTAATCAACTTTATTTATGGCACAAAACGACATTTATTAGCAGTCTTAGTTTTCTCATAATCAAATAACATAATATTTTTTAGAAATAAGCTACACTGAACAGTGATTGCACATAGAAACAATATGCTCCCTGCAAATCGCTTTTTTGCAGCCCTTGCAGAAGTTAGTGGTCATACGACGTTTTTTTGCAGGACAGTAGCTGCAAGTTTTGCGGGTTCTGGGAACGTCTTGACTAGAACCTTCCTGAGGGTCATCAATTTTCAAGATCTCCGCGATGATCTGCTTCAAATTTCGTTGCAAAGTTACAGTCTGATATCTCTCTTGCAGCCAAGGCTTCATCAGTTCGTCTGCCATTTCTAATGCAAAAGGCCTTCTTTTCATGGGTTTTTTTCCATTTCGGATCGCATTAGAGACGTGGATGACATATGCATTCACTATAGACAGATTTAGGATGTCGTAGAACAAGCACAGCGGCCATCGATTGGTCTTACGGCTAGTACTCATGATCGAGCACATCTGGTCTACAGTATCAACCGCACCTTTTGTGGAATTGTAGAATTATATAATTTCCGGCTTTTTGAATCGATATTTATGGCAGGTTGATCATGTATGGTAGAAAGAAGGTAAACGACCTTATTTGACTTCGGTTTATAAGACACCAAAGTCATTTCTTTATCGAAACCGAACATCGAAGTACCTACTCGTCTATTTCTAGAATTTGTCATTTCTTTGGGGATCTCTCGCTTATTGCTTCGTAGAGTACCTACCACTGTGAGCTTATATGGCGGTTTCAACAGTTCAGCGGCCAGGGGAACTGATGTAAACCAATTATCCATGGTTATATTCCGGTTCGACCCATGGTACGGTTTAGATAGCTCCTTCACAAAATAATTTGCTAATGGCTCGTTACCTGTGTTCGTGTTTTTTCCCATATAAGGCATAGCATTGCACATGTACTTTGTACTAGAATCAGCCATCATCACAAGCTTCAAGCCATATTTGTTAGGCTTATTAGGGATGTACATGCGAAAGGGACAGCGTCCTCTAAATCCAACCAGTTGTTCATCCACGGTAATGTAAGAACCTGGCTTGTACCATTTCCTGCAGTTTTCTATAAATTGTACCCAGAAATGTCTAATTGGCGCCAGTCTATCAGATTCCCTTCTCTCTTGTCTAGTATTTCTGTCATCAAATCTCATACATCTTAGTAAAAAGTCGAACCTTTCAGCACTCATGCAGGCTTTGTAAGTTTTTGCACTTCTCAAGGTATCAAACAAAGTTCGTGTTGGCAAATGGTTACTTTTGAGACCCGCAGACAGAACAAGCAGACCCAGCAATGCCTTCATTTCATTGGCCGACGTGTGTGTACTAGTATACTTAGATGTTTTATACTTATTGTTTTTTATGTCAATCTCGACGTTCGTATATTGTACAATGACGTCGATCATTTTCTCCTCTACAAAAAGATAAAATAGATCTTTTGACTGTGAGAGTTCTCTAGCCATGCCCACGGGACCAGGTACAATATGCAGCACATTACGAGCAGCCACGCGAGTACGTGGGTCTCGAGGTTTTGTAGACCATTTGTGTTGATTTTTACCGTACAGGATATTTTGTCTTGGTAGAATGATTGATTGCTGCTGTGGTGGTTCCTCATGTTCAGAATTCATCTGATCCATGCATGATGTCAGTGAAGTATCATCATCGGAATCTATGACTAACCTTCGACTATGACTGCGACGTGGCACGAAGAACTCATCGTCCGACAAATCTGCAACATCCTCGCCGCTTCCATCAGTTTCGGTATGAATTTCCGTCTCTAAATGATTTTCATCTTCGGATGCCGAAGACTGTGGTTGATTATCGGAGATTGACTCCGTTTCCGAATCAACTAACCATTGTACAATTTTTTCATTTTGACTCCTCAAATCCATCTGTAAGTATAAAAAACAAAAACTAAATACATTTCAAATCTAAAAAAACAACAAAATATCATAATATGTTGCAAATAACATTGAAATCTATTAGTGATATAGAAAATATAGTAATTATTACGTCTTATTATAACCTAAAAATAATATGTTCCAATAGTAAATATTGAAAATAATAAACAAAAAATAAATGCACAACTTTGAAAAAAATGTTACTTAGGTACTAACCTTTCGTAAATTTTACGACGATCACACGATATATCCCGATCTAATGAGCGTGCGTCCGCAATGAGTGATTGCGGGTCACTAGCGATGCGACTTAGGAAGGTATTAGAAATGGGCGGGGTGGCGGGGGTCGGGAACGTACCGAAACTCTAAATGCGCAAGGTACGCGTCGTCATTTTGACGAATGGTTAGTGACACAGGGTTAATAAACATTTTAGTACAGTATGCTTACAGTTTTGCTTATTTCTATCAAATTGTATAATAGTATGTAAGTAAAAGAGTACAAAGCTTAATATGCTAAAATTAACAAGAAAATATTATGAATAATATAGCTTAGTCCTATTCTTATGAACTAAATCAATTTTCCCATTGTCTTTCAATATTTCAACATTTGGCGAAACATCTTTGATAACTAAATATGGTCCATTATAAATACTTTGTAGTTTGGTTCCAGTCTCGTTTTTCACAAGTACCAAGTCATTTTGTTTATACGTAATTGGATTACACTTTAGATCATGCCTTTGTTTTCTTAATGATTTACTTTCAACTAAATTATCATACGCTTCTTTTTGCGATGTCTGCAATCTGTATTTCAATTCTAAGGGATAATTATCATAGTTATAAAGAGGGTCTACTGATTTTTGTCTTAAATTGGATGGTATATTACATCTTTTTCCGAATACTAGTTCGAAAGGCGTAAATTTAGTTGCGGTGTGAACTGAAGTATTATAGGCAAAACACCAAAAGGGTAACCATGTACTCCATGAACTCGAATGGTTATTCGTTTGAATTCTTAGAAAATTACCCAAACTTTTATGAGTATTTTCTAGAGAACCTATTGTCTCATGATGGTATGCAGTTGAGTTTAAAGTCGTTACATTAAGAAGTTTACATGTCTCTTTAAAAATAGATGACATAAATTCAGTTCCTCTATCAGTAGCTACTCTAGCGGGAATACCAAATCTAAGTATAAAATTATTAACAAAGGTTTTCGCTATTTCCTCAGAACTTTTAGATTTCATTGGATAGGCTTCTACATATTTACTTAACTCGCACTGAATAGTTAAAATATATGAATTATTAAAATCATCGCGATCTAAGGGTCCTACCACGTCTAGGAAAACTTTTTCCATCGCCGAATTGGCTGTCGTTGTAACAACCAACGGCTCCTTAACGTAATGAGAACTATGTTTTTGTTTTTGACACTTGTCACATTTCTTAATAAATTCTTTTACGTCTCTTTCAAGACCTGGCCAAAAATAATATTTCTTTATGTTATTATACATTCTTCTTATACCAGCGTGGCCACTTGTTGGTAGAAGATGAAAATCATTCAATATTACTTTTCGGTCGTCTTTGTTTTGAATTATTCTTACGTCATTTAAAATACACAATCGCGGTCCAGTCCAGTTCCTATACGACTTAATTTCCGTAATTATTTTTTTAATAAATTCATCGTAATTTTGTCTTCTTATAAAATTTAATTCGTGCACGTTAATTTTTTCACAAAAATATTTCAGTTCCCTCACAAATGCGGCTGGCGTCAATTGTGATTGGGAAACTGGATTTATAAATAAAGTCATTCTCGATGACGAATAACAAAATACGTTATTTTCTATTTCTATCTCATTTGCCCTACGTAGGTTATTTAACTCATCATATTCTATAAATTTTAGTTCTATAGACATCCTCGACCTACTATGGATCTCCACGACTCTTGGTTGCGCAGGCCAATCGTCAGTAGAACCCATAGCACTTGGGGAATGTTGCGACTCGAGCTCTTTTCTATGTTGCGACTCGAGCTCTTTTTTATGTTGCGAACGTGTCATTACTGTGATTATGCTTTCATGCATATTTTTTAAGTCCGTTGATGTGATAGGTAATCGTGACATTGAATCAGCTGGAATATTTGTGGATCCTTTGATATAGTCTACGATAAAATCATATTCCTCAAGTAGAAGTCTGAACTTCATAAGGCGACTAGATGGGTCTCGCATGCCAAATAAGTAAACTAGTGGCTTATGGTCGGTTTCAATTACAAATGTACGGCCATATAAATAGGGGCGAAAATGTTTAACTGCCCATACTATCGCTAACAGTTCTTTTTCCACAGTAGCATAGTTAATTTCGGCTTTATTTAAATTTCTACTCGCGAATGCTATTGGTTTCCTATTGTCATTACATAAAACTGCGCCCAATGTATATTTGGAAGCGTCGGTTTGTAGTATGAACTTACAATTGCTAGTAAAGTTAGGGTACTCAAGTATAGGTGGGCTCGAAATTATTGACTTTAAAGTGCAAAAAGCGGTTTGACATTTTTGATCCCATATGAATAATGCATTTTTCTTATTTAGCTGTGTTAAGGGATACGCTATATTGGCAAAGTTTTTAATGAATTTTCTGTAATAGTTGGTAAACGCGACAAATCTAATTACTTCTTCAATATTTTTCGGAACTGGCCAGTTACTTAAAGCACGTATTTTCTCAGGATCAGGTAAAACACCTTCGCTCGATATAACATGTCCTAAATATAATATGTCCTTTTTAAGAAAGTTACATTTATGAGGATTTAACTTTAAATTGACCTGACGCAATCTATTAAAAACATCTATGAGATTTTTGTTATGGTTTTGTAATGAATTTCCAAAAATAATAAGGTCATCTAAGTATACTAAGCACTTTTCGTAGGTCAAACCCGACATTGCAACAGTCATCATTTTTGAAAAGGCATTAGGGCTTGTTTTTAATCCCATTGGCATTCTCGTCATCTGGTATTGTCCTGATACGGAAGCAGTACTTTTATCCACGCTACCCGGAACTTTATATTGTCCAGAACAGAATGCTGAATATTTCCGACTTTCGGGATCAAGGTCACATTGGTAATACCCATTGGAAAGGTCAAGAGTAGAAAAGTATATAGATCCTGAAAGGGAATCCAAAATTTCAGTTATATTAGGTAGAGGAAATTTGTCATCTTGTATAATGTTATTTAATTTCCTATAATCAATTACCAAGCGCCAATTCTTATTGCCTGTATTGTCTATCTTTTTAGGGACCAATAACAATGGACTTGACCATTCTGATTGACATGGTTCGATTATACCTTCCCGTAACATGTTACTAATCTGCTTATTTACTTCATGTTTTTGCGAATGTGGTATTCTGTACAGTTTACTAAAGACTGGTTGAGCATGGGGTTGTAAATTAATTTGATGTTTGTAAATGTTTGTTGTCGTTAGCTTATCACCTGGCAATAAAAATATATCAGAAAATTTCGCACAGATATTTTCAATCGTGATTTGCTCTTCGTCGTTCAAATGATTTAAATTTAGTAAGCTAAACAATATTTTAACACGGTCTGCGTTCAAATTCGTATACTGTTCAAACGTACACAAATTATAGTCACTAATTTTATGTAAAGTTGGTTTAATAGTATTAAGGTGAACCTCACTTTCATTTGTATTTAGGATTAAAATAGGTATCATACCATTTACGGGTTTAACTAATACGCTAGCAATGAATATTCCTTCTTGTAATTCAGATGAGCAAACAAGACACTCTTCGGTAATGTGAGTAGGTATGTAATGAATTGATTCGGTCCTTGGCGGCAAAGTGAAATTATAATTAAACGTTGACCTTTTCGATTTTAAAGGCAAAATTACTTTCTCATTACTGTTGTTATTATTTAATGTTAAAGTTTTACAACTAATGTCTAATATAGCATTGTATTTCGTAAGATAATCCTGTCCTAAAATAGCATGTGCCATACACGGTAACGATTTAAAAACATAAAACTTATGATTAAACAAATGTCCTCTATCATAACAATCGCTCAGAGTTAAATAAACATATCCTATTGCTTCTATTGTACCACCAATTCCGCTTATGTTAATGCTCTCTTTATGGATTGGTATGTTTAATTCAATAACATGTTTATATTTAATGGCACAAATTGATGCGCCGGTGTCAACTAAAAATAAGTAGTTATGTTTATCTACGTATAATTCTATGCAACAATGACTATTATTTGCAAATACAAACCCATTATTCACGAAAAAACTTGCTCTGCTCCCCATTTGAATTAGTTTTTGTGGGTTCGTCCTCGTTTCCAACGTGAATGTTTGCATCACTACGTTGCACGTTCCGTTGATAACCTCTAGGGTTGTTGTTCCTGTTATTAGAATGATAGTACGTACCTCGATTCTGTTTTGGCTGTCCACGACTATAGTTCTGGTACGGACGACCACGGCCTCGGTAGAAAGTCGTACCACGATGGACGGTAGGCCTACTAAAATTATTAGACGTGGAGGCACCTCGAAACTGGCGGGTGCCTCTAGAGAAACCTCGATAACGCTGACCTTGATAGTAATTATTACGGTTCCTATTAAAAGATAATACATTTTCAGACTGAGACGGCATTGCAATGGTCTCTTCATCTATAGCTGTTTGTACAGCGTCCTTTAAGGATTCAAACTTTTGTGCAGCTATTATCGTACTGAGTCTTCTATTACGTAATCCGTCGGCAAAACGTTTAATTGCTTGTTTTTCGTTTAGTGGCTGTAAAATCTTGAGATTTTCGGTTTTGCCTTCGGCTTGCGCTATAGATAAATCCATAAATAGCTCAGTCAACTCCTTACCGTAATCATTAATCGACTTTTGATCTTGTCGCAAAGTTTGAAGTTTACTTTGCAAGGCGACGGAACTCTTCTTAGGCAGAAGAATCATACGCATATCAGTTAGTAATGCTTCAATTGATGGATAATCGGACTTAAGTCTTAATTTCGCTTGTTGCGAGAGACGACTTTTTAAGACAAAGTTTACTAAACTTAATTTACACTGTTCGGTTTCTAAGGTAGAGCTATAGTAATCTATACCATCAATTAATTGACGAGTCGTCGATTCCTCATTATTCAAAACTGGTAACAAACTCAGGGCTACTTTTAAATTAAACTCCATTTTGGATTCGAGATTTGATGTTAAGCCAAATTGTTCACAACTACCCTTAACAGTTTCACGTATATGTAACTTATTACAAAACTCTTGTATTTGAGAATACAACTCTGCTATTTTATCACAATGCGATTTAATCAATGACAAATTTTCACCACTAAATTTCTTATCATCTATTTGTCTCGTAATGCTTGGAAGTAAAACAGAGTAACTTCTAAACACAATAGTTGCTTCAGTCAGCTTTTCTTGCACACGCTCTGGCGTCCTCCTTTCTAAACTTAGTTTATATAAATTTTCTTTAATTTTTTTCAATTTTTCATAAGCTGAGCTGAGCTCATGAGCCATAATTTGTCATATTAAAATGAAATAACTAGCATACTTAATAACTAATAAAAGGTTACATACATCGGGTTACCATAGTTCAACGCATTTTCGCCGGTTTCCATTCACTTTCACGCACAGAACGCACTTTTATCACTTCACTTTTACGTTATTCTTACGATATCACACATTCGGTTTAAGCACGAACTCTTCTTTAGGAAGTGATGGCCCGGAACTGTTTGAACACGACGTACACCTGGTATTGAACGCCGAAAATCTATTTCCTTCTGCAGTTCCTCGACGACCACGACGAGTAAAGGAATTTCTCAAAGTTTGACGAAGTATCTGGTCATTAATCCACGTATGATGGCAGTTCTTGTAGCACTTGTACAGGAAATAGGCTGCCAATATCAACAACAAACCCAGAATTATCATCATAACGATGCTTATTGCAGAAAGATGAAATTGTAGCTGGTCGGCAGTAGCCACATTAGACGATCCAATGCCATTCTGGTTTATTATAACTTCTTCTCGTTTTGGAGTATTAGAATTGCACATTGTAAAACTTTTTATGAAGGTTCTCGAACAAAATTCAATAACGCAACGTACACTTAGAACGAGAGTCTGTACCACCCACGAAGTGCGGCTGCCTCGCGACCCGACACCCCATGACCAAACATGGCAGGGTCGCCATGTAAAGGTTGGGTATAGAGGAGAAGTAATTGCTCGGACTGCTGGTTGACAACTGAGTCGTTTATTAGTAATTATTGATATTTAAGTACACGTGTAACATACATAGGTATAGGTATACATTAGAATACAGCTTATACACTACAATGTGATGACTGCTATTAGTACTGGTATATTTCCTTCTGATTTAGCTAATATGGAACCTGGACCTCTTAACCATTCCAGATGGCTAACAACAGCCAATCGAATTTTAAGATTGTATGCCACTAAAACTGACCCAGAAGAAAAGTTAATAGTATTAGTCACTTACGTTATGAGGGTTTATGGACCCATGTGGTTTACGATAAAATGCAATTCTTCGTGCGTTAACGGAGCCAAGCACCTATGGCAAACCATTAGTCTTAGTCGTTATTTGGATGCCAATTTGAAGAAAATCATTGACAAGGTAATCCAGCGAAACGGGTATTTCGGGCATCCAGAAAATCTTCTTCTTGCTATGCTTGGCGATGACAGAGAGGTTATAAGGGATCTTGCATACCGAAGAATTATCAAAGCAAGATCAGAGAATGTTCAAGGACTTCGGATGTTTAAGGTTCCTACATTTAATTTTGACGCCAAAGATTATACTGATATTATTACGTGGCGAGATTGCGAGATAACGGAACCACCTCTTACTTTAAATCTGTCTGATGAAACCTTGAAAGATGTGGTCAAGAACGGTCTCAGCATGTGTCAGATTATTGATTTTCCATGTCACACTCAAGCAGTAGAGCGCTGCATCAAGTTGGTGACAGAAGCATCAAATGCAGTTTGTGGAGATAATAAAAGAGACGGTTTCATTAGAGCGAGACTGCTTTCGCGTAAACGAATGCCTACTTTCAATACGAAAAAACAGTTTGATATTTAAGTTTGCTTTTTTAATGTTTAATTTTTGCAATAAATAGAAAAACTGGATTTTTTTTATTTTTTATTTTCATCTCCTCTGGGGCACCTCAAAATATTGCGACTGGTAAGTCAAATTTTGTACACTTGTTTTGAATATTATAAGACAACTTTTCATCCCTATTCCGTTGAGATAAAACGATTTTTTTTTTGCTCCATACATTTTCGCTCCACCCTATTGTTCACTGTTGGTATCATGTGATTGCCGTATCCTGTCACAAACTTCATCATAAATCTTACTCCTGAAGGCTATATTTGTTTCAAATTTTTCTTTGTTGAAAGTAATCGGTTCGTCAGGTTCAAAGCTATAAGGTTTCATGCCATGAACCGTTGTCTCTCGTCCAAAAAACAAATAAGCTGGTGTTTTTCCTGTCACTTCATGAACTGATGTTCTGATCGCATGTCCTATGTGCGGTATATATTTGTCCCATTCTTTATGATTATTTTCAATGTAAGAAGCTATAGCCGAACCAATGACTCTATTTACTCGCTCAGTCGGATTGGCCTGAGGATGGTAGTAAGGGGTGTACCATAGTTTTACGCCGTACCCTGAAACTAGATCTTTAAACTGGTTGGACACAAATTGCTTTCCATTGTCACACACTATTACGCCAGGGGTTCCAAACATTAAAAATATATCTTGCTCCAGTATTTGAACTATAGTTGACGATTTTCCATTCCTGAGTGGGTAGAGAAAACAGAATTTACTAAACCAGCATGTTATGACTAGCAGCATAGTATTGCCATGTTTAGATTTCGGAAAAGGCCCCATTAGATCCATGGATATGATTTGAAATGGTTCTGTTACCTCTCGTTGTTTTCCCATTAAACCAGATGGCTTACTCTGTGAGTGTTTGTGTTTGGCACATACTTCACATTTCCGTACGTAGTTTTTCATGTCCTGGATCAATGTTGGCCAAAAATAGTGCTGTCTTGCGCGATTGACCGATTTTTTGACACCAAAGTGACCAGATGTGGGGTCATCATGACATTCCTTTAGGATACCTTGACGAAGCTTTTCTGGAATCACAAGTTTCCAACTGTCATTTTCATTAGGGAATTGTTTCAATTTCATCAATTTCCACAGTTGTCCTTGGCTGATTTCCCAATCCGGGTCATTTTTCCCAGCTAGCACACAGTCCTCTTTTGATTTATACCACTCATCTTTATCTTCTGGTTTTATCTCTAACATCGTGATTTCATCTTCAATTGCTCTTGACAAAGCATCCGGTACTGTGTTATATTTTCCTTTGCGATGGACTATTTCGTAGTCAAATTGTTGTAAGCGCATAGCCCACCTTGCCAAACGCCCATGAGGATCCTTATTACGGTAAAGCCACTGAAGAGCACTATGGTCCGTAATGACTTTAAAATGACTCCCTTCAACGTAAGGACGAAATTGCTCCACAGCATGCAGAACACTTAATAGTTCTCGTTCAGACGCTGAGTACTTACATTCCCTTTCCGACAGTTTTCTGCTCGTGTAAGCAATGGGAATTTCCAGACCATCGTCTATTTGAATTAAAACTCCACCAGTCCCTCTGTTAGAAGCATCACATTGAATGGAAAATGGCTTTGTAAAGTCTGGCACTCTTAACACCGGTGTCGAAGTTAAGGCAGTCTTGAGGTTTAAAAAAGAATCTTCGGCCTCTTTATTCCAATTTATACGTTTAGTCTTCTTTCCTCCTTTAGTTAGCTCATGAAGTGGAGCTGCGACAATAGCAAAATTTTCCACAAATCGCCTGTACCAACTAGCTAATCCAATAAATCGTTTAAGCTCGGTGTAAGTTGTGGGCCTTGGATATTCGAGGATAGCTTTCACCTTGTCCGGGTCCGTGCGTAATCCTTCCTTGTCTATAATGTAGCCTAAGTATTTTAAGGATGATCTCGCAAATACGCATTTTTCAAGGTTGATCGTCAATTTTGCTGCCTTAAGCTGATTTTTTACATGGGACAATAATGATAAATGGCTATCGAAGGTGTCGTCACATATGACGATGTCATCCAAATATGAGAATACTCTACTTTCGAATTCTGGTGTGAACAAGCGATCCATCAACCGTTGTTGTGTCTGAGATGCATTGCTTAGTCCAAACGGCATGACCTTGAACTGGTAAAGCCCTTTTCCAGCGAGTCCAAACGCAGTCTTTTCCTTGCTTGATTCTTCTAGTGGTATTTGCCAGAATGCTGATCGTAGGTCAATGGTTGACAGAAACCGAGCATTTTTTAGACCGTCTAGGATGGTGGTAACTCTTGGCAAGGGATAAGAGTCTTTTACTGTCACTTTGTTTAACTGACGACTATCGAGGCACAGTCGATTCTTTCCCGAAGATTTTTTCACCAGCAGTACAGGGGAACGCCATGAACTAAATGAGGGCTCTATTACATCATTGTCCAGCATTTCTTGGATTTCCTTATCAAGTTCTGCCATAATTGGAGGAGCAAAGGGGTACTGTCTATGTTTGACAGGCAAACTATTCCCGGTGTCAATTCTATGCTCGATCAACGAAGTTCTTCCTAAACCTTTACCAATGTCTGTTGCCATTTCCTCTAATAATTCGTCTAGGCGCTCTTTTTGTTCAAGGGACAGTTCATCCCGCGAAATCACCGGTTGCGAAACGTTAATTTCCGTAATATCAGCGATCGATTTCCCCGCCTCTATTGCTAAATTAAATTTCTCAAAAAAATTCATACCTAAGATAAGGTCATGTTTTAAGCAGTCCATGATGTAAAAATCTACTACGTTATATTTTTCCGTAAACGCAATAGGTAAATGAACAATGGAATCCATTGTATGATAGGTGCCATCTGCTGTCGAGATCATCTCTTTGTCGACTTTATGTCTTGAAAACCCCAGTTTCATAATTTTTGTAGCAAACCTCTGCGAGATCACAGAGACAGTAGCGCCAGAGTCCAATAATCCCACAAACGAATGATTTAAAATCTTAATTTCAGCATAATAACGATTATCTTGGTTCTGCTTTTTAATATCACAAATATTCCCTGTTTCAAAAAAAATCGAGACTGTGTGTAGCCATTGCTGCCAGTCATCCGAGGTGGGATAACTTAGTTTCTCGGGGTACGATCGGCCAGCATCGACTCCGAATTGTCGTTTCCCTTATCGGTAGCATTGCACGAGCATTTATTTGTCGTTTTCCCAAAACGTCCACATCTGTAGCAGAAGAGTCTTTGTTTCGGAAGTTTGCAATCTCTAAAACGATGTCCTGGAGACCTGCAGTTCCAGCATTTCGTAGGATATATTGCTTTACCATTTATGGCTGCCAGCTCAGTCGTGTTTTCACCTTTTAATGTTTTTGAAGTACTTCCTTTATACGCTAAATCCCTTTCCAGAGAGTGCTCACTTAGAGAAGGTTCCTTAAAATTATCACAGTTTAACTTAGTGAGTTCAATTATCCTTAAGACTGATGATAACTCACTCACCGAATCAAACGTGTCCCGGCATATGACCCTCTGAAAATAGGGTTGTAGATTCCTTCTAAGTATCATCAATTTTTGTGTTTCTGGAATAGGAGTCGGTAGCCTATTAAACATATTCTGCATTATAGCGATATAAATCAAGATACTTTCCTGGTTGCTTTGAGTTCTCCGTTTAATCTCCTCCAGCAGCTCCTCTTGGTAGTACGGTCGCTGAAATGTGTCCAATAGAAGCTTCACTAGTTGAGACCAATTTGTTACCGATGATTTATTGGCCCTAAACCATATCAAGGCTTCCTCTTCGAAAAAGTCTACGGCATATCGAAATAGATCTTCATCGTCTGCATTTCGTGCATCTTTAAGTTCGTCGATCCTTTCCAGAAACGCGTTCACACTTACGGTACCCTTACCGCTAAACTTGATACCCCAATCTTTAATGGGAACTAACTTCCGTTTATGGAAGCCATCATCAAATGTCGAAGACCTCTGTAAGCCTGGGAGACGCGAGGAAGGAATAGATTTCACTGGGTTTGTTTCTGGTATATCAATGTTGGCAACAGTAGATTGCGAGGCCCGATTCTGCTGAATTTCCGTATCACAATCCTGTGGTAAATAAGCTTTTCCAGATTTTCGGCACTTTTCCAATTGCTCCATTATCTGTATGGCCTCTTCGCCCAGAGACTTCTGTAAGATGTCTTTATCATGTTCAGAAATTACTTCCTCTTCCTCATCTTCTTCTTGCTCTAGCTTCCCTAGCGATGACATGGTATCCTGGATGTTCTTAAGCAATGTCAAGTGTTTCTCAATGTCACTAGTCTCAGTAGGTATAATAAGCTTGGCACGGTTTGATAAGTGTGTCAAACGAGAGTGTATACGTCTAAAATACGAAGGTTCAGGACTGTGCGATACTTCTGATATAAGTGAAAGTATTGCCGATAATTTATGATCACAAATTAATATTTCATCACTGGGGCTGTCAATGCAGGATCTAGGAACCTTAAAGGATATAGTTGACTCGCCCGACAGCTCCCGAGATAAAATTTCCCGCAAAAATTTCCGCATAGTCGCCACGGTCTTACAATCCGAAATCCCTCGACAAGCCAATTCAAACTCAAGCTCATCTTTATGCAATGCATTAACATCCATGATAACAATAAAATTTCTATACACTAGCAAAAATAAACAATGAACAATAAAAAAAAATAAAAATGTCTGTACCAAATTGCAGTGACACAACAAACTTGGCTTTACTTTTACGTTTATATATACAAAAAAAAAAAAAAAACCTACCTTAATACTAAAGCAGAATAACAATAATAATAACCGGTACCTATTAACTTTGTTCCTCTTTCATTCAGTTAACCCGTGGGCGCCAATGTAATGACCGGGGTTCTACGTGGGCTGTTTAAAAGAAGAACAAGTTACAGGCACACAATTTAATACTAAAAACTAACCTAACTAATTCCTATACTAAAACAACAATTTAAAACTAAACAAAAAGGGGAAGAACAAAAACTCAATAATTCTTCCAAAAAGAGAAACGCTTGGCCGGATCCGAACTCGTGACGAATTATGCAAGGTTGGCAGCTATGCCCCGAGACCAGCGGGCTTCTTCGATACCGTGGCGAATATGACGTTCGTACTTCACAAAGTGACTAAGGTCTAGCCTGCTTGGATGAAAGGGGCGTTTCCGCAAGCTGAGAACAAATAATGTAGCAGTCAGCATTGCAAAACATCCCTACATTCCACAAACATCAAAGAATCTAAACTTCGTGAATTAGACGTAAACACTTACCCCGTTTCATCCGCTAACCGCACACAAACACACAATGTCGCACCAACAACAATAATTATGGCTTGTCACTATTTTAGCGCAACGTGTCTGCCAGCAATTTAATTAAACCCGGAGCACTTGTCAGTTGGTCCACCTTTTCAGTGTCTCACACTCAAGTCCTCTGCCGGTAGAAATCTTTTTCTGCCACCCTCACTTGTCTCATTTTAGAGCTTACCGTAGCGAGCCTAGCCGCGCCATCTAGCGTTGAGCGGAAAATTACATTTATGATCATTACAAATTGGTAGTCGAGTGAACATTTGAATTGTAAGAAAACATAGCTGTATTAAGAGTTAAGTCCCAAGTATGGGCATTTTCGTTCACAAATGGCCTTAAGTATACTTTAAGGGTGGCATGACTCCTCTCTAGAGCGCCACAAGTTTGAGGATGATAAGGCGAAGCTAGAATGTGTTTTATTCCGAATAATTTTGTAAGTTGTCTAATGACTTCGGAAGTAAAATTAGTGCCTTGGTCAGTGATGATCATTTTAGGAATTCCGAGATGAGATAAAAAGTGGACTAATTTTTTAGCGGTTTCATCCGATGAGCAAGCTAACAAGGGATAGGCTTGCGAGTATTTTGTAAGATCATCCTGAATGGTAAGAATAAATTTGTATTTAAATTCGTAGGTCTCTGGAAGAGGACCAACAATGACAAGGAATATTTTTTCGAGCGGTTTTGTTGCGGTAGAAGTAATAATCATAGGCGCACGATGAATTTGACGTAGGGGTTTGTTAATCTGGCAGGATTTGCAGTTTTTGATGTATTCTTCGATGTCCTGCCGCATATTTTTCCACCAGTACATAGACTTTATCTTTTCAAACATACGTGATACACCAGGGTGACCAGCCGTCGGTAAATCGTGATTGTCACGAAGTATCTTCTTGACTTCCTCAGGTGTGGGAAATAGAATAGAGTTTCTTTAAATATTTACTTTAATGCCAGTATCACGGAATACGTAGCCTATAATATTATAGATTTTTGTATAAGAAAGTTTGGTGAATGGGTCGGAGAAATCTGAAATCGCAACTTCCTTCTCCTCTAAATACCAATATTTAACCATATCTCTATATTCGACTAATAGTCTAAAAATATCTTTATATGACATTTCATCGTAGTGATGAACGCGGACGAATAAATGAGTGAACAAATGCTTATCGTTAGAAGTGCTGTATAAGGTATAAAGTTCGCGTTCAATGTCACGAACGCTAGGTTGACTTGTAGATAAGTCTATAATGTCTCTGCAATAAGGAACAGAGACGTCCAAATCAATAGAGGTAGGATATGCAATTAACTTGCACTTGGCCTTCAGCAACGATTCATTGTATTCTTGAATAGTAGTATCAAAACAAAAGTTAGGCTGTTCAGACTGTTTTAAGTATTTTTCATAAGTATCTGATGGGCATGGCGAAGGATCATCGAAGGGTGAGCTTCGAGAATGAGAATCCGGAGGATTCGGAATATTTGAGTTCGGTTGCTCATCTTCGATAGCGCATACCGGGCGATTTAAATTATTATCAGGATCTTGTAATGGGAAACGCGACAGAGCGTCCGCGTTGCAATTTAATTTGCCTTGTTTATGGACTATTTCGTAGTTGTACTCCTCTAATTTTAGGCGCCAACGTGTTAGTCTAGAACCAGGGTCTTTGATGTTGAATAGCCATACTAAGGGCTTGTGATCGGTGACGATTTTGAACCTATAGCCTAACAGATAGGGACGAAACGTTTTAACACCGAAAAGGATAGCTAATAGCTCTTTCTCGGTTGTTGAGTAGTTGCCCTCAGCTTTGTTTAATGTTCGCGATGCGTATGCGATAGGCTTATCCTTGCCTATTTCGCCTTGAGATAGTATAGCGCCTACGGCATAGTAAGAAGCATCGGTAGTCAGCAGAAACGGCTGAGAGAAATCTGGATATTGTAATAGGGGCGCCGTTGTTAATTTATGTTTCAGAATATTGAAAGCATTTTCTTGCTCTGTTGGCCATATAAAAGAAACGTCCTTTTTTAAAAGGGAAGTTAAGGGTTTCGTAATCTTGGAAAAGTTTTCAATGAATCGCCTATAATAGCCGACTAGGCCTAGGAAAGATTTTATATCTTTCGGATTTTTAGGAGTTGGGAATTGAGTGACGGCCTTGATTTTATCTGGATTGGGACAAACACCTTTATCGGTAATTATATGACCTAAGTAGGCAACTTCGCGTCGTAAGAACTCGCATTTTGCGGGTTGTAATTTGAGATTGTATTCACGAAATCTATCGAAGATTATTTTGAGCTTATCGATATGGGACTGGAGATTTTGGCTATAGATAATGCAGTCATCTAAATAGATATAGCAGTGAAGGCCTTGAAGACCAGAGAGCACAGTACTCATTAATTTTTGGAACGTAGCCGGAGCATTTTTTAATCCGAAGGGCATTCTTGTAAACTCATATTGCCCGGATATTTCGTTACCTACAACGGTGAAGCCAGTTTTGGATGCGTCCTTAGGATTTAATTTTATTTGATGGAAGCCACTTACGAGGTCCAAAGTGCTAAAATATTTTGAGTGGCCCAGCTGGTCTAGGATAAACTTCGGTGACTGTCACATCATTTAATTTACTATAGTCAATGACTAACCTCAATTTCTGTTTACCCGTAGAGTCTACCTTTTTGGGCACTACCCAAATTGGGGCGCTCCAAGGTGACTTGGAAGGACGAATGATATTCTGGTCTAGCATATTTTTGATTTGGGATTCGACTTCACCTTTGTGGCACTCGGGAAAACGATAAGATTTTACATGAGTCGGAGCAGCGTTACCGGTGTTTATCGAATGGTCAATAGCATTGGTATGTGTTAAAGACTCGCCCTCGAGGTAGAAAATATCGGTATAGTCTGAACAACACTCTAAGAGTATTTTTGTCTCTTCTGGATTGAGGTGTTCAGTTCGAATGAGATCTAAGACTTGTTGCGATCTATCATTCGAGATATTGAAAATATTATTTGTGTCTTGATAGACGTTCATTACGAGGAAACGCGGATGAAACAACTTCAGGCTCATATGGAAGTACATGAACATAGTAATCTTTAAATACGATTTCTGACTCGGTAGTGTTGAGCACCGAAATATATGATACAGTGGTTAGATTTAACTGTAACAATACAGTTTGCTAAGTAGACTCCCTCTGAGTATATATGATCAAGGACTAGAGCATCTTTCATGTACTTTAGCTCCTCTAAGGAATTTGAGATAGGACATTCAACTATTATCTCAGAGCGAGGTGGAATGAGGTAGACTGGACGATCGAAGTTTAGAGGTATAAGATGGCCTTGGATTAATTTGGGAGTGGAATTTTGGGAGTATTTTACATCGCAATCGAGTTTCCTCAAGAAATCGTTGCCTAGAATACCGTCATAGTTAAGTCTAACTCTATCACTAACGGCGTTAAGTACACTTGAGAGCAATAAAATCGCACATCCCTTGTAATTTGGTTTATTACTGATTGTTTTCTAAAATCTAAAGATATTGAGTAAAAATCATAAGACAAAATTAAAGCATACAAGCTTAGCTTTAAAAAAACATAAAATTAAAATCATTAACCTTCACGTAACTTACAAAAACCGACCGTACACCGAATTCCCCAAATTCACGCGTTTGCGTTGTCACTACTTGCACCCTTAGCCGCAGGTATAAAAAGGTCGGTTTATTGGAATTTTTAATCAGTTGCATACCGAAGGTCAACGTGATAACATCTCTACTGGAAGCATACGGATTTACTGGAAAAATATGGATACCACGCCCGCAGAAGCCGCTCAAGTTATTGCCTTACTCGAAGCAGGCCATAACCAAAGTGAAGTTGCTCGACGGCTAAATTTGAGCCGCTACTCTGTTCGTCGTGTATACCAGAGGTTCCAAGAGACCGGTGGCTACATTCGGCGACCAGGATCTGGCCGGCGACGCACAACATCAGAGCGTGATGACCGCTTTCTTGTGACAAGGTCTTTGAGAAATCGGCAACTGAACGCGGTTCAACTGGGACAACAGCTTCGAGAAGTTCGCAATGTTAATATAAGTCGGTGGACAGTTCGAAGAAGACTAGGTGAAGCAGGAATGACTTCACATCGCCCAGCAAATGGTCCCAAATTGACCACAGCTCACCGACAAGCCCGGCTACAATTTGCTAGGGAACATTTAAATTGGACGTATGACCAATGGCGGGCTGTTATGTTCTCTGATGAATGCAGAATGACTTTACATGGTCATGATGGACGCTCTAGGGTCTACAGAAGGTCATCAGAGCGATTTTCACAATGCTGCATAAGCGAACGTGTGGCTTTTGGAGGTGGATGGTGTATGTTTTGGGGTGGCATAATGTTGGACACTAAAACTGACATTGTATTCATCACTACGGCGAATACCGGCCCGAGATCGAGAAGTTTGACGGCTGCACGATACGTCGAAGAAGTGCTCGAAGAACATGTGAGGCCGCTTGCGTGGCTTATGGGAGAAGATTTTCTCTTAATGCACGACAACGCCAGACCGCATGTCGCTAGAACAGTTTGCGACTACATGGAAGACGTTGGAATCACGGCGATGGAGTGGCCAGCTCGTAGTCCTGATCTCAATCCGATTGAGCATGTCTGGGATGAGCTAAAAGGAAGAGTTCGAGCAAGAAGCCCTGCTCCTACGCGCCTCCAAGAGCTTCAACTTGCCATTGAAGAGGAGTGGAACGCCATACCACAAGATTTCATGGTGAAATTAATACGGTCCATGAAAAACCGATTAAGAGCTGTAATCAAGGCTAGGGGAGGGAATACACCTTATTAAAAAACAATTTGATCAAGCATTTTGAGTTTTATTTTTATTCTTTCTTAAGCTAAATTGGGTAATTTTATCCGTATGTTGGGTTTTGTGCCCTAAAACTCCCTATGGGTACTTTTTTTACACTGTATTTGATATCATTAGAAAGGTACTGAAGTAAACATTCAAATAGTGTAAGTTTTATTTTAATATGTATTCACATTCGTGAAAAAAACTGCTTTAACAACAAAAAGTCAACGTGTGCGATTTTATTGCTCTCAAGTGTATATAGCTAAAATAAAGTTTAGAATTAGTAGGAAAAGTATACTCAAAATTGATTCGGAATGACCCCAAAGTTTCAAGTTCAAAGTTTCGTAGTGAGAGTCGTCTTCACTCAGACCCTTAAGTTTGATTTTATCATTTGATAAATGTGGGGTTCTAACAAAGTTTTGTAACTTCACAATACTAACACTGGCTCCAGTGTCAATTAGGAAACAGAGAGGTTTACTCGAATCATTCGTATTTAGAAATACGTAAGGTAGTGCTACATTACAAGTTTTAATTTCATGAATCGGAATGCTTTTATGCTCTTGCGACTGACTCAACGAAGCAGAGATTCCTTGCGGAATATGTTGAGATGAATCTAGGTTGTGTTGGCCTTCGTTTTGGGGCTGATTACCCTGCTGCATGGCAACACGAGTTTGTAATGACCGACCTTCGATTTGAGGCTGATTACCCTGCTGCATGGTCGGATGTAAAAGGGAAGTAGAAAGGTCTCCGTTTTGGGGCTGGTTACTCTGTTGTATGACCGGTGAAAGTTGAAATGACCGACCTTCGGTTTAGGGCTGGTTACCCTGTTGCATGATCGGATGTAAATTTGATTTTGAAGATTTAGTAAAAGAATTTGTAGAGTTAATGATTTTGTATTGCGAAATTGTAATGTGCCGTTGTCATGGTCGGGCGTAGTGCGGCACGAATACGACACCCGACTTTTTAGTTTAAATCGGCATTTTCCGCTCCGTCCCACGATTCAACGGAATCGGGTAACATCGCAACGTTATGCTGAGTTGCAGAGTTATTGGAATCGGATTGTTTTTTTAAGTTGTTATGTTTTCGTTTGTAACATTGTGAAATATCATGACCCGGGTTCTTGCAATATCTGCATATTTTTTTATTTTTTTATTTTTTTTCTTTAAAAAAAACGTTGCCCCACACTAGGAATTTCTCCTGTATCGTGGGTGCGTTTACAAACATTTAAACTGACATACACAAACAGCCAGACCCGGAACAACTACCTGTAGGCCATACAAATATTTGTTCCGTGTGGGGATCGAACCCACAACACGCGGCGCAGCAGCCGATGGCTCAACCACCGCGCCAACCGTGTCGTCAAATAAATATTATAACGCCCGGTGGCTTACTAACTTGGTAAGGTTCATTTTTAGGAGATTGAGATTGAGGCTGCGAAACGCGCTTTTTATTTAGACATTCACTCTCTAAGTGGCCAGATTTTTTACAAAATTTGCAATGTTTAGTAATTTTCGCAGAAACGTTAAGGGTAAAGTTTCGTATCTTTTCCTCCTCGATGGCTATATTTATGGCCTCGGTAAGATTTTTGGGGTTACAACACCTCACCATGTTGCTAAGCCCCGGATTTAGACCAAAGTTAAAAGTGTAAAGGGCAAGATCCTCTGTCATAGCAATCCTTCCTGATAAATCTTTCTTAGTAGTAACAGAGTTATGTATTTCTGTTGCATGTCTGTTAAGCATGTTTCTAAACGTAACGCGAATTGCGATACTGATTCGTCGGGCTGCTGTTTACATGACTGCAGCTCAAAGAATAAGTGACTATAATGTTTTCTTTCTCCAAAGTTCTGACGTAGGAAAGTTTGCAATGATTCGAAATCTTCAAAGATTTTATTTGAACAAGCTATTTGAGCCTTGTCTCGTAATTTAGACAAAATGTATTTTAAGATTAACTTTTTTTGGCTCTCTGAAGCAAGATTTAGCGCATTTTGGCAATTTGTTAAGAATTTGTAAAGTTTCACGATCTCCTCGGTATATATCGATAAAATCACATGAAATTTTAAGAGGATATTGTTCACTGAGAGACACTTCGGTCCTGGACATTTTGAAAGAAAGTTAGATTTAGGATTAGATAGAAATTAAATCACAATAGGGTAGGATATTGAATTTTAAAAGGATAAGATTTGGTAAGTTTGTTTTACAGATTTGAATTAAGATAAAGATTTTGAAATTGTAGGATTTGGAATTATCTGAAATAGAAATAGGATTAGCAATAACAAGCGATAAGGTATTCTACTCACAGCAGTACGGCGAGTAGGAGTGTGGCGTACATCGCAGACTTCGTGGAGATGACCAGGTAAGTTGAACACACCAGGCACCGGACCAGGGACGGCAGCAAAACCAGATGGCGGTGAAGGTCGTGTGGTGAGTAGCTCCGAGACAGGACACGCCGCAGCACGTCAGCGAGTGCAGAAGAGGCGTCGGTGACGCGGTAGGTCAGCAATGACGAGCTGACGAGACTTCCAGGTCGGGTAAGTTCCAGACACCAGAGTTCGATGTGAAGGAGTCACGACACTGTTCGAGTCAGAGTTCAGAGGCTTTCACGTGAGATCACGACACAGTGATCAGGGATGAACAGAGTTCAGGGACTTCGCGATGTCGATACAATCACTTCACACAAAAGAGTTTGTAGACACAGAGTTTGAGACACAGAGTTTGTAGACACAGAGTTTGCAGTAGACACAGAGTTCAGACTATCACTCGCGTAACACGTAATGAAATACCAGCACAATCGATACTGGTATCCCACTTCTGACACCACTGTTACGGGGTGGGTCAAAATAGGCTTTTTTTTTTTTAAACTTTTAATAGAACTAGAAAACTTTTAATTAATAAAAAGGTTTACAAAGAAAGCCTAATGTCCGTGACGATGTTCAATTCCACACTGCTAATAAAAATGGTGTGATTTCTAAGTTATTGCAATATGCTGAGTCAATGGAAAAACGTTGGATACACGTGTTGCAGCGTCAGCTGTTTATTATTATATACTTATTAATGTTACTTAATATATAACAATACCTTTTTCGGTGTTGATTTTTGTTTCAGCCCAAGTTGTGCCAGTAAAGACGATCGCGGTGTCGTCAGCATACGAATATATTATTGCTTTATTAATTGACATATTACATAAGTCATTTATATACAGGATAGATACCACATATATGCTTTAACTTAAACCGCAAGTAATACTAGTCTATAGAAGTATAGCAAAATTAAATATTAAATGAAAAACCGTAAACTGCAAAATTGAAATTTTCAAACAAAATAAATATCAAAATTAATCCAGTAAAAGTAAACACTCTGTTTAGACCACGTACCTTGACCCCAAGAAGATTGGCAACAATGCACGCAGGCGGCGCGGCGCGCGGCGTCGCCATAGGCGGGTGGCGGTTTCTTTGTCGGCGCTTTGATTCGTTTGACAATGTGTGTTTTTATTTCGCGATAGCTGAACTAAATAAATTCAATATTTCACATTCGTTCCAAAATTAATGGAAACTTAAATTTTCAAAGTGTCCACCACTTGAATGCACAAGTTACATCGCCGCACAATATTGTCCCTAAGCCTGCTCAGCAAATTTCGTTCAGGATCCAGAGCCATGGCTTTTAATTTGTCAAAGGCGGCAATAATACGATTCCACGGTTGATCGTTCCTTTTCAGCACTTGATGAATTTATTGTTCTATGGCTCACTCTGAACACACGCCCGGCTATTCAAAGGCTGCAGGTTGGGTTCCTATTGAAATGGTCCACGACGCGTTGTTCGAAATGGATGGAACGTGGCGTGGAGCAACTCCTTCCTGAGTGTTAGGCACTATGTGCTGGTTTTCTCTGATCCTTTGGACAACCCCCAGGGGGTAGTTCAAGGATTCCTTTATTTTCCTTTATCGAGTTTTTTTGTCAGTCCGTTAAAGTCGTTATAGCGTCTTCCGTAGAAATACCGCGTCTAAAGCCAAATTGAGATGGAGATAAAATGTTGTTGATTTGAAGATAGCTTAATAATCTGGAATTTAATAGATTTTCTAATATTTTGGCTATAACAGGAATAACAGAAATTGGCCTATAGTTATGAACGTCACCCTCCTGTCCACCTTTGTATATGGGGGTTATTATGGATTTCTTTAAGGAGTTAGGGAAGGTGCCTTGTTTAAAACATAAATTTGATAAATGAGTTATAATTGGAGTTATTTCATGTTTTACATGTTTAAGGTAACTAGTGGAGATATCATCCCATCCTGGGGCACTATTTGATTTTAGAGAGTTTATTATACTATTTACTTCGTTGATATCTGTATCCAGCAGAACAAAAGATTTAAAAAGACTAGGTAAGGAACTTGGGTATTGATTTATATCATTCTGGGTTATGGTTTGTTGCATGTCATTTGCCAGTTGGTTACCAATATTTGCGAAATATTTATTAATGAAGTTTGCTGATTCCGTAGGTGATGCTTTAAGATTAGTTAATTCAGTATTAGTTCCAGTAGATTTATTTGTATATGTGATAGTTTTAAGGTTTGCCATAGAAGTTTGTTATTATTCAACGATTTATTAATAAGGTTTCTTTCATATTTTCTTTTTAGTTTTTTTATAAGATTGTTGCAATGATTTCTGTAACGAGCATATGTAATTTTATTTATTTCGTTATTGGGATCTTCTCGGGATTGTTTTTGGAGTTTATTACGATTTTTTATACATCTTAGTATGCCTTCAGTGATCCAGGGCTTAATTATTGGTTTACTTTTAGGGATTTTGTGAGTAGTAGTATTTATTTATAGTGACTCAATAAGACCTTGTGTTAAACATTCTGTTATGTAATTAGGGTTATCACAAAAAAGTAATGTCGGTATATTTTTTTCTCTTAAATATTGCAAGGCACTTTCAAAATCAATTTTGGTACTAATTGCTGGTGTAGTTTGGTAAAGTTTTGTTTTAGATAACGATAGAAAGGTGGTACGGTGGTCTGTAACCGTAGTGCGTAGGATGGCAATAAAAGCAGAATGCCTTTTCCTGTTTATTTTTAACATAAAGTGATCAAGACAATTGGTTTCCCTTGTAACTAAGGTGTGACCAGAGAGAATACCATGACCCGATAACATTCCAGGTATAATGTTCTATTTTTAAGTTCATATGTTTGTTCGGTGTGTTTAGGTCTTATGTTGATATTAATATCACCAGCAATTATAATATTTCGTTTTGTAGTAATTAAGTTATCTAAATAGAGTGCCAAAGAATTTATAAAAGGTTCCGCGTTAGTATTTGATGGTGAACGATAAATACCTAAAATGACATTATTCAATATATTTAATTGTAGGCATGATGCGTGGCTTAAGCTTAATTCTGATACTCTGGCTTTTAGGGTGTCTTTGACATATACTACAACGCCGTCATTTTGATTTAGCTGACGAGTTGTAGCGTAGGAGCGATACTTGGTTAATGTCGGTATTGGTTTATTTATATCAAGGCGGCATTCAGTCAGAATTATAACGTCTGTTTCAAAATTGAGGCAAGACATATTTAGTATAAAGTCATCGAAATTGCAATATATGCTCCTAATCTTTTGGGAAATTATGGTAAGGTCAGATTTATTTGTGTTATAGTTGTGAGCGAGTTCACTATAATCGCATTCTATCGATCTTGCAATACACAAATTTTCGATGTCATTTAAAGTTTGTAGTAGATCACCCATTATTATGTTTTATTAAATACACGGTACGTTTTAAAATCAGGGTATTATTTATATATGATGTTTGAAGCCGTAAGAACACATGCCATATGTATAATAATATGGGTTCTAAGGATGTATAATAATTAGTTTGTAGTAATTTTATTGTATTGTAAATATTGATCAATGTATTTTTAGTTATTAATATTTTTTAAATCTATGTATTGTACTATTTAGTTTGATGCAAAACCTGTTATGGATTAAAATTGACTGAAAAGTAAACAAACTTTTGGTTCTATAATATGTATGATAATGGTAATGTGTGTGTGCGTTTGTCGGTGTATTTGGAGGAATAAGAAATAATGTTGTATTGTTTGTGAATGTCGAGTAGGTGTAACAGACTTTACATACCCAGTTTGAAGAGCACAGGAAAATAAAAATAAAAAAGCAGTGAGAACAGTACTGAAGTTCGTTATGATAACGTAGTCATTGATGGATTATCAGCTGTTGGATTTGTGCTTCACTTTTAATTAAAATGGATGGAGAATCGTCTTCTTTTTTGAGATGAACACGTCCATATGCAGTCCAGCAGTATTTGTAAGTTTTTGATTTCACGAGGTCACGAGCAAGGAAATGTAATAGGTGTATCCTCGTTTGTGCGCATGTCTGGTGTTTGGCACAAAGTTTCGCATTTTGTTTAATGTTGAATGCCTTAGAAGATTTCAGAATGTTATTCTTTATTAATGTGGAGTTTGTTTCCACTACATGTGTTACTTGTATCTTTCTTAGAACGAAATTTGTATATATCACGGATAACCGTCTTGTCAATCGGACAACCCACTGAATTTGATAAGCTTGTAACCATATGAATTAGGTCGTCTTTGGTTTCGTTTGACTTCTTCGGTGCGTTTTTTATTTCAAAATTAGCTTTTCGGCTGTCCTGCTGCATACTTTCCAATTTATCTTCCAAAATAATAATATATTTTGTTATCCTCTTTTATTTTGTCCTCTAAAGATTCGATTTTTTTCTTAAATTCTTCGTTTTGTGCCGTTAAGAAGGCCACGGAACTTTCGATGTTACAACTTGATTGTTGAATTCCTTGCAGTAAAGTGGTATTTTTATTAAATTCTTGCTCTTGGGCTTTCATCATCGTAGAGAACATAGATTGCATCTCTTCCTTAAATTTAGCGAATTCTTCAACGAAATCTTCCTCCCGTCTTCTTCTTTTTGTCGGGATGACACAAAGTTAGGGGGTGTTGTAAGCTCCGGTTTCTGCAGCCCTACCCGGACCAAATCCGTTTCCGACAAAGATTTATCTAAGTTGCATCGTTCCATTCTGCTGCCGTATAACGAATAAACGTTAATATTCTTCCGTAAACAGACGTGAGTCACACACGATAATAACAACCGGTTCGAGTTGAGTTTCGTAGATTCGTAGCGATCGCCTGCTGCAAGCTCCGCCCGCGTAGATGACAGAGAGGGCAATTATGGAGATGGTCTTATTCCCTCGAGGGTCGCGGGGGACAGGGCCCGCTAGTTATCGGAACCGGCGGCGGCGGCGGCGACGACGGCCGATTTACTTTCACTTTTTAGAATATGTAGTTGTAATTACGAGTTTGTTGCACTTATAATAAGAACTAAACTGGTTTAACTGTTTGATTTTAGTTATAATATATTTTTAACAAATTAGCTGCACGCGTCCACTCGCAACAAGAATCCAGACGAAAGAGGAAAGTGGGAGGCCACATCCACCACTGTGGCCTCCCACTGGTGATTTTACGATTCAATAAGTCAATTAATTGGACGCTGCACTGCATACCTACACAACCGTCTCACATTTCACGTTTATTTCCCGAAATATTCTCTAGCTAGAATGACGAATAACTTTTATCGAAATCATATTTTATAGTCATGTGTATTGATGTATACACCAATACCTTAAGTCTTATCTATGGTATGTTTAAAAGTTGTGCCTCGAATAATTTTGTGTTATATCGATTTTTTTCATTAAATTTCTATGTAAGAAGTGTTAAATATCTTTCGTCTTTATAGTGTTTGCATTGGGGTGAGAATAATGTTATATCGATCGATAGATCGGTGGGACTCCCCGATATTGCGGAGGTGGATGCGGCTCCATGCTGAATTTTAATTGTATATTTTTATGTTTGTAACCTACTAACACTAGAACTTAAGTAAAATTGTTACTAACCCTATGGACTCCGGTCTGAAATAAAAACTTTCTATTCTATTCTATATAAATGAACCCTCCAAGTGCAGTCGACTTATTTTGACATCAAAAAGTGTAGACTATAGACTACATATTTCTATAGACAGTGCTATATGTATATGGGTAGGAATTTCATAGTAGGTGTCGTCAAAAAGTATCGATTACTTCTTGTATAAATATTTTGAAAGCGCAAACGCTTTTAGCAATTTCTCAGAAGCAGCCGAGGGTCTGGATGTGTGCCCGGTTAATGTCAATAGGCTCACCCCCTTTTACATAACATAAATGGTGGACTAAAAAAAACATAAATGGTGAAATTTATGCGTGTGTGGTGTACTGTAGGTACACTTCTGCTCAACTCTTCGGGGAAATATAGGCGTGATGTAATGTTTGTTATTTTGAAAACGTGCTTTCATTAAAAAAAAATATTCCAAAAAAATATCGCTTCATTTTTAAAACAGCAGCCTTATTTTTTGAGAATTGCTCTAGCCTTTTCGAGCTAGGATGTTAGCTGTGAGCTAGGAGCTTAGATGTATACAAATATCGTTTGTGATATGTTTTCTTTCATGGATTTTGTTAGATATTGCTTCAACAACCCCTAGCGTTTATGTGGAGCATAGCTTGATTTTTATAAAGAAATATACAATAACCCACATAGAGGCATGTCACGACTCTTCTGTATTGTGTAAGAGACTGTTTAACTGTGTTTTTTTATAACCTTTTAGAAGCCATAATCACATATACACGACAAGCGAACGCATGCCCTTTATGCCAACGTCAAAAATATATGACAAAAACGCGGTGCACTATAAGTACTATGAACGAAACACACACGTACACGAAATAAAATACACCGTACAATTAAACGATTTTATTCAAAACGTTGATGGCACGCGCTTCCACTTATGCTCTGGCCTTCAAAAGGTTAAAGGAAGCGCAGTTTTTAACGATTTTTCGATTTGGACTGCGCGCATAATGCGAGTATATTACAAACTTTTACCGGCTGCGGCTTCGACCTCGTGGAGCCCGGCAATCATCTTCCGGCAACGGTACTTTAATTTTTAATGGATGCTACCCTGAATTTTTCGTATCCCTTTGGCAACTTGCATATAATTTCACCCCTTGGCTAGTAACCCGACCGTGGGGTCGGTATAGCCAAAGGGTGAAGCGCGGTATTGAAAAAGGCACTTTCGTTCGCATTTGTAATATAAGTTATAGGATGCCTATTCATAAATAACCGTCCATCCATTACCCATCCATCTGCTTACTGTAATTATTAGGACTACATCATTGTTGTCATAATATGGGAGGTCAAAAAGTTCGCTCAATGAAACGGTAAAAATCTATAATATGAAAAAATATTTTTCCTTATCAATAATTATAGTCACCATTATCCTAATACACTATTTGTACCTGCATCACCTTGAGGTTGACTGGTAAATGATGAATGATACTTATGTCTGTAAATTAGTTTTTACAAATTCTATGTTTTTCTATCTGACCACTCGAAGAAACACCAGAACCAACTTGGAGGTCACTTAAGTCTCTTTTAAAGTCCAGACACTATCTATATTATATATTATTTTAAGCATTGGAATGTTGTACTTTTATGTTATATTGAGCTAATGTTTATAAGTTAGAAGTAGTGTGCACGCACCTGAGGTGCGACGACTAAATGTTTATAATGGCCGGCCCGTATGCCACAATACTTGCTAGCTGTTTAGAAGCTAATTTATATTTATTTTCCTTTTAGTTTTACGATTTGACCCAAATTTATAAAAACAAGACGAGCGCTAATCCCACCGACAAACTGTCACGCAGTTTGGTGGGTTTATGAATGTTTATAAAATGTTTGGTCCAGAATAAATGATTTATTATTATTATTATTAAAAGGCAGTCAGAAGTGGATATGAATGAGAAAGAAACTCGCACTTACTCTTTTAAAATAGTATCTTTACAATATTTTGTATACAATTAGATAATTAATCATATGTGAAGACGATTTACCTACAAAGAATAAAAACTATTATAACAAAATAGCTACATATATAAAAAAATGTGTTTATAATTACATGGTGCACACAATATGTTGCAACCATGGATTATTTTACATTCATTTGTTTCTGGCACTCGTCGGCAGCTGCCGCGTCACGCTCGGCTCGTGCGTGTTGTAGTCTCGGTTCTAACATAATTCGCCTTTTCCGTTCAACTGGCCTGCCTACCCTACTGGTGATTTCGTACTAAAAGTAACTTGTGCTATTAAACTTCCATACCTGAACCTAAAGTATATTATCTTATTCTAGTTTCATGTAAAGTAAGTGTTGGTAAATTAAGCAAGTAATTAACAAGCAATACATTTTGTCACACGTTATTTATGCTTTGCCTTGTTTACTAAGAAACATGTCTATACAAATATTAGTTGGTCAAATGATGTTTTAATGTAATGAAATGTTGTCTTTCAATTATTTGTCTAATGAGTTGAATAATTTGTAAAATTATAACTTTATCGAGCATACATTTATCTAAAGTTATTTTTTAAATTAGAATGTTTGATTCGGTTTTTGTCAAATGACAGGGCCACCTGTAAAAACGCTATCGGGAAACTGATTTATTTACATATATTGCAACCATAGATTATAAATAAACATGGCCTCAGGTATAACACCAAAAAAAGTGAACTGCTTGTGTTTAAGGCGGGCAATAAAACTCCCACTACAATTCCACCAGTAAGCCTTGGAGGGATTCCATTACCTAGGGTCACCAAGTTTAAGTACCTGGGGCATTGGGTCACTGAGGACCTCTCTGATGTCATCGATATTGAGAGGGAACGTAGGGCGTTGGCAGTGAGATGCAATATGCTGGCCCGCAGGTTTGCGAGGTGCACAAAAGATGTCAAAATTACTTTGTTTAAGGCGTACTGCCAGTCAATGTACACCTGCAGCCTGTGGGTTCGCTTTACGCAGAAGGCTTTCAATGCCTTACGGGTCCTCTACAATAATGGGTTCAGGATGCTGATGGGGTTGCCGCGATACTGCAGTGCATCAGGAATGTTTGCGGAGGTCAAAATCGATTGCTTTAGGGCTATAGTGCGCAAGAGAGTGGCTTCCCTGATGCATCGTGTGCGTGGCAGCCCCAGCAGCCTTCTGAACACCATAATAGACAGCGTGGAGTGTCCTATAGTGCGGCACTGGAATAAGGTACACAGCTCAGGGTATGTCCTTTTTAATGTAAGGTTAACATAGTTTTAAGTCGTACTAACAATTTTATATGGAACTAGCTGACCCAGCAAACGTTGTTTTGCCATATAAAATGTTTGGGGTGGACCACCCTTATCATTTAGGGGTATGAAAAATAGATGTTGGCCGATTCTCAGACCTGCCCATATCGGGCACAAAATTTCATAAGAATCGGTCAAGCCGTTTCGGAGGAGTATGGGAACGAACATTGTGACACGAGAATTTTATATATAAGATTATGTTCTGAAATAAATGAAATAATAATAATAATAATTAAAGATATAGTAATAAAAAAGAACAAAAATATATGTAATCAAATAGGTAACCACTTTGATTTCGTCTACACTGTAGTCCAGATTGGGCCCCTCTGTGATTATGAGTTGTTTCGTTACTATTGAGATATGGAAGGGTGGTTTCAAGGTTTGACGCCGCACTCGTGACAGGGGGCCGCGTTGTCGCACAAAAGGAGCACAGAACGACCACCGCCCCCGCCCATCCTAAGGCCTACGACAAAGTGCAATTTAAAATATTACTAGATAAGCTATACGGAATAGGAATACGCGGGAAAGCCCATGACTGGTTCGTATCATATTTGAAAGATAGAGAGCAATTAGTTGAGATTGAATATTATAATCAAAAAACAAAAGAAGCACAGCTCATAAGATCTGATGTTAAACCAGTACATGTTTCAATTCCCCAGGGAAGTGTTATAGGTTGCCTCCTTTTCCTCATATATATAAACGACCTCCCTAAAACCATAGACGGGCCATGTGTACTTTTTGCGGATGATATTTCTATCCTGACCTCATGCCAAACAAATGCTAATTTAAATAAAAAACTTACAATTATTCTAGAAAAAACTATAAAGTGGATGAACGACCATAATCTTGAAATAAATTTTACCAAAACCAAATTAATAACATTTCACCCCTGGCAGAAAAACCAAATAAATATAGACTATACTTTTAAACAACATAAATTAGAAACAGTTAATAATTTCACTCTCCTAGGTTTAACAGTAGATACACATATAAACTGGAAAACACATATACAGACAGTAAAATCTAAAATTTCAAAGTTTTCATATGCTCTCCACCAAATAAAAAAGACCACAAACCTACAAACCGCACTAGTCACATACTACGCGTATGCCCACGCTTGGTTTAACTATGGCATCATCTTATGGGGAAATAGCACAGACGCTCCCTCCCTATTTACCCTCCAAAAAAAGCTAATAAGAATAATTACCAATATAGAACCAACAGATAGTTGCAAGCCTTACTTCCAGAAACACAAGATTCTCACCTTAGTTAGTATTTATATTTTATGTAAACTAGTCCGCAAATATCCAGATTCATCATCATTCATCAGACATACAAACAAATTATTCGTTGTGCCATAAAAACAGACTAAATTTGCCCCCCTCCCGCCTTAAATTACACTCATCTAGTCCATATTCAATGACAATTAAAATATACAATGTAAGGGGGGAGTGTGTAATGGAGGTAACTAAAATGCGCAATATAACGATAACAAGGATTTATTTTATAGATTACTTGATTCTACTAACAATATGAATAAAATGTCCTATGCGAAAGCCCTAACAGTGTCTTATATTATAAGCCGATCGTGCGGTTTCGCTAACGAAGTCAACACTATGAGCAAACAATACAAGACGCTGCTTAGCCTGTATTCGGTAAAGTACGAGGGCGGGGAGGGTGACCGACCTAAGTCGATGCGGAGTAGTACACCCGGACCGTACCGAACGCAGACTGCTTGATTTGTTTTTTTTTTTTTTTTGGAATGGGCATCTCGCAGTTTATCCTTTAGGGATATTTACTGCTCAACCGAACTTTCCTGTGGGGGGCTTAATTAAAATTAAGGCCTCCAGCCAGGCATAAAAACTTATAAGCTAAGCGACTATCGCTAAGGGCACCCCCTGCGGGGTACGAACCTCGGCTTAGGACGTCGCTGAAGAGGACAGCAAGGGACAGGCTGGATCTGATTGTTCCATTATTTAGGGACATTTTAAAAATTAATCGGCTCAGCTTCGCGGGCTGGCTCTAGCAAAGGGTCGGGAGGGGGGCATTGACGGGGTCGTCGCGACGGGCCTCGGCGGCGAGGACGGAATGTCCGTTTTTGTTTGCGAACAGTGCTGGTGGCCTTATCGCTCTCCTGGAGGAGAGTGATAGGATCATCTGGCTCTGTGAGTGTGTGTTTCGGTCTTCGAACTGTACTTATTCGCGAGGGAGTGTATCGGACGGCCGATGACACTAAGGGGTTAGGATGAGCGGTAGAACAGTCCATGAAGCGCTGGGTGAGTCGCTTCATGAACTGTTTCACCGTAGGTATTTTGAGATCTACATGGAGAGTCTCATTTCGGACGTAGAAGGGGGCTCCCGTGACTCTGCGCAGGAATCGGTTCTGGACGGTCTGAAGCCTATGAATATGATACGGCTTGGCGTGAGCGAACACTGCGCAAGCGTATGTCATGATTGGTCGGATGACCGAGACGAAGAGCCGCAATTTGCACCTGAGTGACAACTTGCTTTTCTCGTTGGTCATACAATAAAGCCTGCCGGACGCGAAGACGGCGCGCGGACGCGCCGCCTTTATGTGTTCGGCGAACGAAAGTCTGTGATCGAGTATCACACCTCAGTATTTGGCTCGCTTATCCCAAGGGATAGGCTTGCCGTACATGGCTAACGGACTAGGCGTGGGGACATTGCGGCGTCCGGGTTTCCTAAAGAGAACCGCTTGACTTTTGTCGGGATTGACCTCGACTCTCCATTTCCGGAACCAAGCGCCTAAGACGTTTGCGGAAGTTTGGAGAGTGCGAGCTATGGTGGTAGGGTTGTGACCGGTATAGTAGATGGCCGTGTCGTCGGCGAAAAGCGCCAACTGGGCCTTTCTACCCGTCGGACGGACGTCGCTAGTGAACAGCGAGAACAAGAGAGGAGACAGCACGGATCCTTGAGGGACGCCCGCGCGGATAGGGTGAGGTGACGATAGCGTACCGTCTACGCGATATCTAAACGTACGATTCGACAGAAAATCTCGCAAGATGAGCACGAGACGATCTGGCACATCGAGTTGGTATAGCTTGTATAACAACCCGTTGTGCCAGACCTTGTCGAAGGCTTTCGCAATGTCGAAGAAGAGGGCGCCGGTGAGCGCGCCTCTCTGAAAGCCCGCGCTGACGTGTTCGACTACGCGGTGCACCTGTTGAACACACGAGTGTCCCGGCCGGAACCCGAACTGTTCGTTCGGTATCAGGCTCTTTGCCTCGACATAGTCCTTGAGTCGCTTATAAATAAGCTTCTCGTAGATTTTGCCGAAAACATTGAGCAGACTGATAGGTCGGTAGCTCGTGGGCTCAGACTTGGGCTTGCCAGGCTTGGGGATGCCAATAACCACGGCTTCTTTCCACGATTGAGGAAAGATATTGTTGCTCAGAGCGCCATTGAAGATGGCGGTCATGAGCATAACGAGTTGCGCGGGGAGGATTTGAAACACCCTATTGGTGATACCGTCCTTACCGGGGGCTTTGCGCGGTTTGAGCCCTTTAATGATGTCTTGCACTTCGTCCGGAGTGACGGGAGGCAGAGGATCATCAGGGTTGTCGACGGGAGGGAGCGAGGACCTACGTTCGACTTCGGCGTCTACCTTTAAGAGGTGAGCTTGGTCGAACGGCTGGGAGCTAAGCGAGCATTGAGTCTCTAAGCTTTCGGCTAGGCATTCGGATTTTTCCGAGTCGTCAAACGCGACGCTCTTATCTGGACGAGTGAGGGGAGGCATGGTAGCCTCTACGGTGGAACTGCTTGATTTGGCTGGGCTCGGGCCTTTTATAAGCGGCCGCGGCCACGGCGGGGACGCGTTGCTCGGGGAAGGGGCGATGACTCGCTGGGCTCATCGGGCTGCACGTGGGCAGCGATGACGCGTCGCTTGTTATGAAGCGTTACAGGCTCCCCCTCTGGTCCCGAAGACGTCCCGGCGAGGAGACCAGTTTCTTCTTCTGGAACTGCTCTCTGAGTGGGTTGAATTTAGTGTAGCTTCATCCCAGACACTACCTTACTGCGTAGAAAAGGACTCCCCCTGCACCAAAACAGCTCCTATGGCATAATCACTAGCATCCGTTTTAATCGAATATGGTTTACTAGTATCTGCTTGGTGTAAAATAGGGGCACTAGTTAGGCGACGTTTGAGCTCAGAAAAGGCATCCTCTTGAGCAGGTCCCCACTCCCATGGTGCATTCTTTTTCATCTGCCAGTGCAATCATTGCTAAATCGATGTGCGGACCAAACAGTGCATTGCTTTGTGGTGATAGGGTCACCGTAGCGTTATTAATACTCGATTGTGCATCTCGAAATAGTGAACCGACAAAGCTAGGTGAGTACCCAGATAGGGTAGGTTCCTTTCTTGTGGGTGATGGTGGAGGAGTATAAAATATGATCGGGCGCGGTGGCCCATACGAATTCTCTATTTCGCATTCTTCAAGTTGGTTTGAAGGTGGGGACGGAGTCGTGAGCATCGGGCTCACAAATGGTTCCAGAGACGTCAGTCTAGCGAGTTTTTCTAGCGCCGTCTCGGTTCTCTCAGGCTCCGTCTGCACCGTGGACACGGGTGCTTCATCTTCTACCTCTTCCTCCGGAAATAAGTCGTACTTCCGGCGGGGTTCATCCAAGAAGTGGAAAAGCAACTGCGGCACGTTCAGTGCCAAGTTGGCATCTTCGATGAAGTCACATCCTAAGAGGGTTCGGTTATCGTGCGTTTCTGGTAGCACGATGAAATTTGTGGGGATTGTCCGACCACAAAGTGACACAGGTACCAAGGCAGACTTGATTTGCTGTCTTCGTCGCAAACCATCTGCTAGAGTGATTGTAGCATTTTCAAGTTTGAACTTGATGCCCTTATGCTGCAATACCCGGTACAGTGAAGTTGATGCCACACTCAGTTTCGCTCCTGTGTCAATATGAGCTTGACCTTTGACACCGCTGATTGTTACCTCCACTGTTGGTCTCGCTCTCGATCCCGCTGCAGCTGTGGGACTCAGTGCATAAAATCCGACTTCAACAGCTCCAACCTTGGTTTTGGTGCACTTTGGACATTTACTCCTTACTACGCCGGGTTCGCCACAGCCGTAGCAAGTAATTTTGTTGTTTGGCACAGGTCTGGTGTTTGGCACGGAAGGTTCGCGTGTCGCATTCGACTCACTTTTGACGGCTTTCTTCCGGCACTCCTTCTCACTGTGTCCAAATGCGCGACAATATGAACACCTTTGCTATTTCGCCACTAGAGTGTTACTAATATTGCCTGCCGATCGTTCAGCAATAACCTCTTCTAGCTGCCGAGCTTTCACCAGAAAATCATCAAAGCTTTCGACCGTATCTCTTGGTATCCTATCTCGTACATTGATATGCAGCGATGTATAAAGTAGATCCAAGCTTTGTGATTGTGATAGTGGCGGTTTCGGTAACTCTGCCAACAATGCTCGCTTCTTCGCGACGAATAGTTCAGTGCCTGATGGGGTCTGTTGCTTGTTCATAACAATGTCATCGTAAACCTTGTAGGCTGGCCTCCTTGGCGCAAATGTTGACCGTAACAATGATATAGCCTCACGCCAGGTTGTAACAGTGTCCTTGACTCCAAGCCACCAGATTGACGCATCTCCGACCAACAGCAGTGTAAGACCTTCAATGGCATTCTCGTCTGTGATCGACTCGATCTTTTTGAAGGTGCATAAGGTCGACAGAAATGCTTCGACTACTGCTATGTTACGAGATCCATCGAAGTGGGCAGTACAGGAAGCAAAACTACCTGTTTTCATAGCCACGGAGCTATCCCTATTGGCCAGGACTCCTAACAGATCACGGAACTGATCATCAGTGAAACTGACGTTTGCCATATTTTGTGTGTTTCTTCGGCTACGCCTAGGTAAAATTTGGTAAAACTCAATTTTGGTTACCTAGCTCCTATACTAATACTATTACCACACTCCCAGACTATAATTATTAATAATATTGTTAAAACAGCTAATAAAATTAACTAACTATAAAGAGACTAACTCCTGGAGTAATTTAAAAGAAAATCTAACAACTGGACTGAGAAATAAAATACCTAAATAATTAAACTTGCCTAGCTCCTGGACTGTAATAAATACTCCCTTACCTAATTATTACCAGAACTTGTATTGATTAATGTTACAACACAAATTTATAAATTAGTGAAAAAACAAAAAAAAATGAGGGTAGATTAAAAAAAATAACTAGAACGGAATCCAATAATGGACGTAAACAAAACTAATGAATAACAAAACGTGAGAACAAGCCCGCGGTGGGACGCCAACTGTAAGGGGGGAGTGTGTAATGGAGGTAACTAAAATGCGCAATATAACGATAACAAGGATTTATTTTATAGATTACTTGATTCTACTAACAATATGAATAAAATGTCCTATGCGAAAGCCCTAACAGTGTCTTATATTATAAGCCGATCGTGCGGTTTCGCTAACGAAGTCAACACTATGAGCAAACAATACAAGACGCTGCTTAGCCTGTACTCGGTAAAGTACGAGGGCGGGCAGGGTGACCGACCTAAGTCGATGCGGAGTAGTACACCCGGACCGTACCGAACGCAGACTGCTTGATTTGTTTTTTTTTTTTTTTTTTTGGAATGGGCATCTCGCAGTTTATCCTTTAGGGATATTTACTGCTCAACCGAACTTTCCTGTGGGGGGCTTAATTAAAATTAAGGCCTCCAGCCAGGCATACTGCTTGATTTGGCTGGGCTCGGGCCTTTTATAAGCGGCCGCGGCCACGGCCGGGACGCGTTGCTCGGGGAAGGGGCGATGACTCGCTGGGCTCATCGGGCTGCACGTGGGCAGCGATGACGCGTCGCTTGTTATGAAGCGTTACATTACCAGAAGGCATAAAACAAGAAAATAAAACCAGTATATTTTAAACTAAACTAAAGCAATACTTAATTAAAAAAAGCTATTACACATTACAAGAATATTTAACGGATAAATTCAATAAAAATACATAACTATGAAAAACAGATATTCAACAAGCAAAAACAAAAAATAAAAACATTAATTATATTATAATACTAAATAATTATACTACATAAAAATTAAGCAATATTAAATATAATTAAATAGATAGTTAATGAATAAATATTCAAACTGAAATATAATTAAATAAATAATTAGTAGATGAATGGAAATATAAAATTAATGTAACTAATAACAAGGAAAATTAATAAAGCGCTCTTCCTCTCTCCGATTAGTGCCCGACAGGGTCCATAATTGTTTCTATACATTTTATTTTTTTACCACCTGTAAGTGTACATTATGGATTGCAATAAACGATTTGATTTGATTTCAAAACATCCGGGCCCCTTCATTCTGTAATTACTTTTTTTTATTTGAAAACTGGACAATGATCTTGCACTGACCGTAGATATGCCAAGATAGTAATGGATAATATTAAAAACGGTCGCAGATGTCACTCCACTCATGTCCGTGATCTGTTTTCTCTTCAGACAAGAATCTTCGCGAACAAGTTTTTCAATTATCTCAGGACTCGTGAATCGGCCGCCCTGAGCGCTAGTCGCACAGTCTCTGCCTTGCCTGAGTAGACTGTCTTACTTGTAGACCTTAGACTGATGTCATTCGTATCTCCAAGCTTAGTGTAGAACTTCACGGACGGAAACTCAATTTTCTAAGTTCTTGTTTTTTTTTCACCCGATTTACTTGGTTATACGGCGATATAACATAACACTAACATAACATGAGCCTGTATTTCCCTCAGGGCTAGACACAGGTATATCGAAAGTACATCTTCATTTTGCTAGTCACGCGATATTACTAAGGTTATTGAGTAGAATTTGTGGTTTTAAGGAGTGATTAGTGCCAGGGAAAAATGGACTCTCCTCTCTCATTCCGCGAACTTGTTGACCTGCCACTGAAACATATTGTTTAATTTCTGTTACCAATACAAAAAGATTTTCAATTGATTCAATGAACTCAAGGATATTGATTTCTGCTACGTTACTACGTAAACTACATTAGCGGACAAAAAATACGGGTCAGTATGAAAATTTCTTAAAATAATTGAGCTAGCAGCATGATTTAACTGTATGTTGTAGATAATTTACCCGTTCATAAATCAATAACAAATGTTGGAAACATAATTAGTTTAAATATCGTAATTACATAAAAAAAATCAATTTTAATAATTTTTACGTTGAAAAAATAATGGTTGGAACACAAAAACAGACTTCAAAACAAAATTAATACTTTGTATTGTGTCTAGGGGTTCTTCTCACAGCTGTCAGGCTATTACGTATGCTGTCTATTACGTTTCGTATGCATTGTTGCGGTACATTGGTTCTTTCTACCACTAAAACATGTCTCAGTGTTGGACAAATAAAAACTCTTATCTTCTTTATTTATTATCTTTATCAGGTCTTGAAGTGTAGTTTGGCGGGGTTTCGAAATTTAGTGCATACTGCATAAATCTGGTTTCGTCTCCCTATTAGGCGTATCACGTCATCTTGTTAACCGATGGCGTTAGCAACATGGCCGCCTTTTATCATTTTGATTTGACAGATTCAAAACGAAAGTGAGAAAACAAGCATTGAATTTATTTCCAAACTCATACGTTTTAACTTGTCCTAATTACGTTGTAGATCATTTAAGATTTTATATCATATATTATATACAAATTATCTGTATCATAAAGTTAGTTTCATGCATATGTACCAATAATAATAATAATAATAAATAATAAATAATGCTGGACAATCCACACAGCATCATCTAGCCCCAAGCTAAGCAGAGCTTGTGTTATGGGTACTAGATGACTGATATACTTAATACAATACATTACATGGATAGATATTTTTTATTATACATAGCAAATACCCAGAACACCCACACCAATATTAATTACAGGAATTTTCGTCATCGACCCCTATTATTTGACTGCGAGTGTAGGATTGCATGTTATGCTGGCCATTGTGACTACCCATAAATATTGACAGCTATGTATGAATAAGCAATAACCGTACTATCAATAGGTGAAATGTACATAATTCAATTTCAGGATAAACAACTTATTTTTATCTCTCCGAGGTCGTGACAGATTGCCGTCTCATTGGATCGGACGGACTAAGAGAATGAGGATCGAGAAGGTGCACGTGTTTTAAAACATTAGGCACATACTTATGCTGTATAATACCCCTGGGAACTAGGCTCGCCCCCAGTTAAATTGGCCGGAGGATGAATATAATATTATAAAATGAAAACGCAGGCGACAACAGCATCAGTGCCACCCTACCTCAGACTGACACTACTGTGTTTCTATGTAGTGAAAATAATACCAGCCTATGATTACCCCTATGCACGGCAAAAGTCCTCTTCTCATACAGAGAAATCGCGACCATTGTTCACCTCGCTTCGAGTGGATTTCAGAATTGCCTTTAATTGTTAAGAAATGCTCCATACCACTCAATTGATATTGGTATGCAGCCTACCTATTCCAGAAGAAAGGTGACATCATCAAATGGCTTAATACAGGTGACGTAGAAGCAAACATCAATTTGTTAACCAGTATTAATAAATCAATAATATTTTTATGATAAACTTGTATCGTTAAAAATAACCTAAATAAATGCGTTTGCAAAAATTCGTGGCTGTGCTGGTGAGTCCCCTAGTCGGGAGGCGATCCTGAGTGCAGAATCAGGTCATGTTTACCGTAAACGTGCACTGCCTTGGAATTGCCCCGTACAATTTCTGATCAATCGGAAACCGGGAAGTTGGTCAAATTAACTTGCAAGATTTGATTAGACAGACACGGACAGGAGAAGCTAAATAAAAGCATGTAAAAACAAAACTGGTTCGACAGCTAAAAGGAAACAAATTATAGCGATACCATGTTACCGCCTTATTATCTACCGCACTATTAAGAGATATGCCATAATACTCCATACAAAAGCTCCATTTACCTCAGCATAAAAGAGATGTGAATATACTAACAGTACTTAGTACAGCATATTATAAAAAAATAAGAATGAAAAAAAAATATTATTAACGAATAATTTATTATGTAAAATATAAAAAAAAAACTTAAAAAAGAACGTGTTTTATTACTTACTATATTGGTACTTGGCTGTAACTTTCACTAGTATTATACTTGTCAGTGAAAAGTCTAGAATATGTCCTTCGATAACATTTTGAAAGGTCAAACACAATTGTAAGATGTAGAAATGGCCATCATAACCTGTTTAGTATTAAGCAACTTTAAACCCTATTTACTCCTTCCTATACATAGTTACTGCGTATAAAAATCGTTTGAGTGGTTAATGAACGGAACAAGTCTGCTAAAGTTTTGACTGCGCGGTGGTTGAATGATTGGCTGCTGCGCTGCGTGTCGCGGGTTCGATTTCCGCACGAGACGAATACTTTCATGACCTACAGATAGTGGTTCCTGGTCTAGCTGTTTGTGTATGTGAGTTGTAATGTCTGTAAAAGCACGATACAGGAGAAATTCATAGTTTGGCCAATATTTAAAAAAAGACTTTGTCGTAACGGAAATCTTTGTTCGTGATATTTAACGGTTTTTTTTTTGCAAAGTTGATGCGTCGCCGCGTTAAAATTGTGTTCGTTTTTTTTAAAATTTGGTATGAAACACTTAAAAGCGCATTTAAAATTAAAAACAACCGGTCTTGCACCTTGAATTTTTCACCGATTAACAAAATATTTTTCATTAGAGTGGATATCCTTGCCTTCTAGATTAAGGTGCTGCCGATACAGATCAGAAGCCTACAAGGCAAGGGTGCCTTGTAGGCTTCTGATCTGTATCGGCAGCACGGCTCTGGCGACAGCGCTGCCGCGCTCCTCGACAAGGCAACGAAGATCGTGGAATCCAGCCCGGAGATAGCCGTGATTATATACGAAGAAGCAGCTGAAGTGTCATCTGTAAGTCTGAAACTTTTGAAATCTTTATTATCCTGTGTTATCAAATTACATATTATTATTTCATTTATTTTTTTAATTTGTGTTGCTATAAGTACTTAAATACTTAGTGATTTTTTCCGGGTTTTTTTTTTGTTCACATGATTTTATTTTCGGGTTTATTGTTGTATATTTTATGGTTATGTTCGTGTGCGCGGCGTATTTATTATTTTGATTTTTTTTCAGTTCTTTATTGTAGTTAATCATGTGTGTACCTTAATTGTAGGACAATACAGTGGCAGTGAAAAGATAAGTGCATTTTTATGATAATTATAGTATTAAGTTTAGTATTTAATATGTAGGTATTTTCCGAAGAAAGTGCCTACTTAATTAAGAATGTTTTAAATTAAGATGGGTGCGTCGAGTCAGTCCGCACAATTCTGATTTAGAGAGTGGATTTTTTACATATCGAGAATTTTTTTTTGTTATTGTAATAACATATTACCTAATACTGAGCTACAAATAGCAAGAAACCAAATATAAATTAGTATTTCGCTGGCTGCCGCTACGCCTTAACAAATGTACAATCGCATTCATAAAATTACACATTTTAATGAATTCCCTCCAAACTACTTGTAATCCTACATAACGCTAAGAGTAAAATAAATATTTGTAAGGCATTTTATTTATGCAAAATGTAGAGAAAATCTGTTATTTTGTTAATTGACGGCACGGTTGGCGCAGTGTTTGAGTGATTGACTGCTGCGCCGCGTGTTGTGGGTTCGATTTCCGCACGGAAAAAATATTTGTATGGCTTACAGGTAGTTGTTCCGGGTCTGGCTGTTTGTGTATGTGAGTTTTAATGTTTGTAATCGCACCCACGACACGGAAGAAATTCCTAATGTGTATAGGGCAAAGTTTACAAAAATGTGATTGAAAAGTTTTTTTATACCAGTGAGATTATAATTGGTATACAGGGTGTAAACGAATTAACGCAAGACCTTCGACACTCCAATTAAAATACTAAATCATAAGACTGAAACAAAATCTTTCATTTAATTTAGATAAACCAAATCTAGTATTAAGAGTTTACCAGATTAAGCATTAGGTACCCAAGTAGCACACAAGCTCTTTAACAAGCCGTACATCGGCTGGTTAGAAAAAAATAAAGAAAGAGGCACTGATTTATACTGCCTAAGGTTCTACAATGTTCGTAAATATGTGTTAGTACGGAGATACAATGGTGCTGTGCGAGCGAGGTATTCCTCGTAGCGCTCCCGTTTTGAAACGCTCCCGTCTAAGCGCTCCCGTTTTGTTCCTCCAAGCGCTCCCAAAAGGAGCGCTTCGAGGAACGATTAAAAATATTACAATTTATTTCCTCGAAGCGCGTTTAAAAATAGGGAAAAGCATGAAGTAATGAATTATATCGATAATTTTTAAAAACACATGTGTGCATCATCGACATCGAAGTTGCTTAACCAAATGGTTTACAATTTCACTACACTCAAAATAGTTTAGGTCGTGTGCTTGACTTAATAATTTCTAACGCGGACCCTCAAATGGTGCCTTGCAATAACCTGGTGAATCCCGATAGCCTCCACCCACCTTTTTCTTTATTAACTCACCTAGACGTGCGTTTCAAACCGATGAAATGCCATCCGGTTCGCAGGTATAACTTTTACAAAGCAAACTATGATTGCATTAAACACGACTTAGGAAATGTAGATTGGGAAGAGTCACTTTCTCATCGTTCTTCTGAGATGGCTGTTGATTTTTTTTATGAAACGATATACAGAGTTATCAGGTCACATGTTCCATTAACTTATACTAAAAACTCAAAATTTCCGATCTGGTTTTCACCTTCTCTAATAAAAACATTTAAAACTAAAGAACACGCTTGGATTAAGTGGAAGAAGTATGGTAATCACTCTGATTATGTGCATTTTTCAAATTATCGCAAATTATTTCACAGTGAAACCTCTAAATGTTATAAGAGATATATGACATCAGTCGAAGACAGTATTCCTAAATCCATTAAATATTTTTGGTCGTATGTCTCTTCCAAGAAAGGCAAAGCTAAATACCCTGCTTACATGTTTTACAAAAATGATTCTTCCGATGACCCCCAGGAAATATGCAATTTGTTTTCAACCTTCTTTTGTTCGGTATACGAACCCTCTAGCTTTGACCCAGACCTATGGCAACCGAATAATAGCTATGAAGACAATTCGCCATGTATCTCGGACATTTACTTGCCAATAGAATCAATATGTACAGCATTGAAGTCACTGGATTCTTCTAAAGGAGCTGGACCTGATGGCATACCACCTTCCTTCTTCATAGGAACGTCTGACCACTTGTCTTCCGCCTTGCATATAATTTTTAATAAATGTTTGAAGGAAGGGGTCTTTCCTACAGTTTGGAAGCGAGCCTCTATCACCCCTGTGTACAAGAGTGGTGATAAAAGCAATGTGGAGAATTACCGGCCCATTTCCATTCTTTCCACTTTGTCAAAGGTTTTCGAACGACTTGTGCACAGTGCACTATATCCTCATATCCGTCATCTTATCATCCCTGAACAACATGGTTTTGTCAAGCGTCGCTCTATCACCACTAACCTCATGACTTTTGTGAACTATCTCTTTGAAAACATGGACCGCCGGGTACAGGTTGACGCTGTTTACACGGATTTCCAGAAGGCCTTTGACAAGGTGGATCACACCCTGCTTATGGAAAAAATTGCATTTAATGGTATACGCGGCAATTTACTCAGATGGTTTGCTTCATATATTTACAATAGGACTCAAAAAATTGTCATTAATGGGCATGAATCTGACTCTATAGTTGTTAAATCTGGGGTTCCTCAGGGATCTGTATTGGGTCCTTTTCTATTTATATTGTTCATTAATGACATTAAACATTGTTTTGTTAACTCACAGTTCTTGATGTATGCAGACGATATGAAAATTTATATCACCTGCAAAAATATTCGTGACTGCTATAATTTACAACAGGACCTTGATAGATTCTATGAATACTGCCTCAGAAATAAACTTTTTCTTAGCCTTCCTAAATGTTACACAATATCTTTTACAAAAAATATAAATCAGATTAAATTTAATTATTCAATAAATGATATAAGTCTTAATGAAGTTCAATTTGTCCGCGACTTGGGTGTTACGCTTGACTCTCGTCTGCATTTTGATACTCATATCGATAATATAGTAAAAAAAGCCTTTAAGATGTATGGACTCGTAATGAGATTTTCAAGTAACTTTGTACGACCCTCTACATTCTTAATATTATATAAAACTCTGATTCGGTCGCAATTAGAGTATGCCGTCCAAATTTGGGATCCTCTATATGATAAGTACAAAGATAGGCTGGAAATTGTGCAGAAAAAGTATTTACGTACTATGAATTATAAATGTTATCGTCCTAAAATCTCATATGAACAATTACTGAAACATTATAATGTTCTTAGTTTGGAAGCTAGACGATTTCCGGCATATGTAATAATAGATTCGACTGCATTCCTTTATCGAATAGTTTAAAATATATAGTACCCAGATCTGTCATGCTTCGTGGGGTTCGTGTGCCTCGACTATTCCACACAAATTCGTGCAGGACTAACGCTGGGGTGCGCGTGCCTCTGCGTCGCCTCGTTGATGCGTACAACACTCACTTTATGGAGCTTGACATTTTTACACTTTCAAAACATCGTTTCAAGGCAAGAGCAATTGAATTACTAACTTACTAACTTCTTAAGTATATATATATTTTTTTTTTTTTCTCTTTGTTTCTTTCTTCTTCTGATTAGCCTTTTATGATGCGCACTGTATGTTTGTTTTCCTTTAACTTTTTTTTTTTGTGAATTCGTGGACAATTGTGTGGGTTACATGCGTAGTAACATAAATATGGAATAGATTATGTATAAATGTATTTCCACGTTTTGTGCTAATTTAAGAATATTTAGTTAAGCTTAGCATGTAACTGTTTTTTGTCCCTAACAAATAAAATAAAATAAAATTACGAAATTGAGAGAATAATATCTTTTTGCTTTCGGCACTCTTATGTGTATACAAGGACCAATGTTATTGTGTAGGTATTCAAAGAGGATGTTATACTTAAATAAAACGCATAGATATACTTAATATAAATTATATACGTATAATAATCACATTGCAGTAGACCTACATAATAATTACATTAGTACTTTGTGTGTACCACTGGCAACGGGGTGTGGACGAACGGGAATAACCCCTGGCGACTAGCTCCACGCCACGGTACTGTGACGTCATACGCATTAGCGAGTCTGCCAGCGCGACTGAATATTTTTCGAAACTTTAAATGCTAATAAAATAAAAACTACTGCGTATTTTTGAGAGAAACAAAAAGTTGTTAACTTGTATCCATACAGGCTATATTATGACAAACTTTCAGGCGATTTGGCAAAGTAACGTTATCCATTACAAATAGGATATAAAAACATATTCCAAGTTACAATCACATTAAAACAACATTAATACTAACAGTAGTATAAGTATGTATATTATAAAAATCTATAAAATTAAAAATCACAGATCGTTTCATAATCTTAATTATTACTGACTAATTAATAAGTGTTCATTGGAGTTGCACAATTTGATCCCGCCAAGTCCGTTCCATCATCGGACCACAAGACGTACGGCGTTGCGCCACCGTTACATGGTCGACATCCCACCCATACGTACAAAGCGTTTTGGGAACACATTCATTATGCGTACAGCTAAGGAGTGGAATTCCCTGCCGGAGTCTGTGTTTCCTGATAGCTACAACCTAGGAGTCTTCAAGTCTAGAGTGAATAGATTGCTTCTAGGCAAGCGTGCTCCATCGTAGGCCATATCATCGCTTAACATCAGGTGTGATTATGGTCAAACGCGAGCCTATCGCCAATAAAAAAAAAAATCACAGATGGTTCCTTCATGTTTAACAATTACAAATTACAAATAGGATATAAAATAATATTTCCAGTTACAATCACATTGAAACAATATTAATCTTACTAAGAGTAGTATAATAATATAAAAATCTTTAATATTAAAAATCACAGATCGTTTCATAATCTTAATTATTACTGATTAATTAATCATTACTAACAGGTGCAAAAATACTTATTAAAATCTTAACATCTCTAGGCAATGTCCTATAGAAATAGCGCCAGACACGTATTGATGTAATATATTTTCAATTACATTGTTTCGTTCTTGGGCATGTTTTTGATTTTCGGAAATGTTCATTTTAGCAAAATTGTTACAATAGTTTTGTAAGTAGGTACCTTAGCAGTTTGGCTAAATTTACACCTTGCTTTTGATTGTTTTTTTATTAATGCCTGAATAATGTTATTATTTATGTGATTCCACGAAATTATTTGTTTTATTCTTTTCACCGTAACATGTAAATTTGTTTTTCCAAAATCGGTGTTCTAACCATTGGGAAACCATATAATCAGTGAATTTTGTGATATTTTTGTCCTGTGGAGACTGACTCATTATATAAAGAAATGCATCATCTAAATCTGAGGCAGGTAAATGAGGTAATACAGTACACAAAGCAACATGCTTCCTAAAAATACTATTTTTGGATAGACTAGGTCTCGAGATTTTCTTTTAAGCGCTTGTTTGTAGTGAAAAATACACCCACTTGCAACTGCATTTGGAAACTCTGCTAAAAAACCGCTGATTGCGGCTTCCTCAAAGTCGCTTTAAAAAAAATCAACCTGCATATTTGGTACTGTTGTTTTCAACAACAGAAATAATAATTTATATGTTGACTTCTTTTTATCACATAATAGAGCATATACTAGTGGCTTCACAACGCCATCGATTTCTCCATGGATGCTGTACAGCTGCTTAAATGGTTTTGGCACACTTTTGAAAGTCCCGTCGCAGTATAAATGACGACATCTCCCTAATTCCCCTCTACTCTTCTCGGTAGCAAACAAAAGGATCCTCCTTTTACAAAAACGTTGACGAAAATAACGATTATGTTTAGATAAACAAAATTTATCTAAACATGATACCTACATAATTATAATATATATAAAACACATGTAACTTTTAAAGATTTTTTTTTATTTTACCTTCATACTGACCTCTATTTATCTAGATGTGTTGATAAAAAAATAGTTAAAACATAATCACAGTTCTCAATAACATAAACACAAAAAGTTATGTTAAATTAATTTTATCGAAGAGCAGCCCTGCGATTGCTGTGGGATCGCTCGGTGCGAAGCAATTACAACTGTACGCTTGAGAGTATTTAAGCACATTTAAGCATGCAGTGGTTGCCCCCTCCCGACCCTTTGCTAGAGCCAGCCCGCGAAGCTGAGCCGATTAATGTTTAAAATGTCCCTAAATAATGGAACAATCAGATCCAGCCTGTCCCTTGCTGTCCTCTTCAGCGACGTCCTAAGCCGAGGTTCGTACCCCGCAGGGGGTGCCCTTAGCGATAGTCGCTTAGCTTACAAGTTTTTATGCCTGGCTGGAGGCCTTAATTTTAATTAAGCCCCCCATAGGAAAGTTAGGTTGAGCAGTAAATATCCCTAAAGGATAAACTGCGAGATGCCCATTCCAAAAAAAAAAAAAAAAGCAGTGGTTGCTGACGCGACGGAGTAGGCTAATATAGCAGTAGGTTTTATAAATTTTCTATGGAGTGAAGTATCTGTACGTAATCTGTGCTAGAGCATAGATTAATGTGACTCTAAAGGGCAAGGCATCAAATAAAATATACATATTTTTATATTAATTACTTACTTGCACATCTGTTAGACATTTCCCAAACAAACGCTTAACTCCAAAACTTTTATTTCTTTTATTATAAAGTCCATTTTTATATTAGGTCTTTACCTATGAAATTGCCGTTCTGCAGTACTGGCCATTTCAAATCAAAATATTTTTTGTTTGGCTAAGAATTCTAATTTCAAATTAATTTTATTTTAAAAACATGGATTTTTTTTTCCAAAAGTAGTCATTTGTTTATTGATTAGTGTTACATTTTCATCGCATTTAAATCTTTTTCGTCATCATGGATACGTTAAAAATTCGAGTAATTATGGAATATGAGTACCGTCGTGGCAGCAACGCGGCACAAGCGGCACGCAACATCAACGACGTTTACGGAGCTAACACTACAAACCAACGCACTACCTGTTATTGGTTTGCTCGCTTCCGTTCTGGAAATTTCGACCTGAAAAATGAACCTCGCGGTCGTCCGAAGACTTTGGTCGACAATGACGAATTAAAGGCGATTGTGGAAGCTGATGATACACAATCTACGGCTGAATTAGCAGCAGCTTTCGACGTTAGCGTCAAAACAATATTGGTCCATTTGCGTCAAATTGGCAAGGTAAAAAAGCTTGACAAATGGGTGCCCCACGAACTCAATGATCGCCAGCGCGAAGTACGCGTCGAGACGTGCCTTGCACTGCTCAACAGACACACAAATGAAGGAATTTTGAACCGCATTGTTACCTGCGATGAAAAATGGATTCTGTTTGATAACCGCAAGCGCTCAGCAAGTTGGTTGGATCCTGGTTCAGCACCTAAACAATGCCCTAAACGAAAACTTACCCCAAGAAAAGTGATGGTCACTGTTTGGTGGTCTAGCGCCGGTGTGATTCAACACAGCTTCTTACCAAACGGGGTGAGCATTACTGCAGATGTGTACTGTGAAGAATTGAACACAATGATGGAGAAGCTGGCACATCTCCAACCAGCATTGGTCAATCGCTCGTCTCCGCTGCTCCTGCACGACAACGCGCGACCTCATACTGCACAGCAGACGGTCTCCAAGTTGCAAGAACTGGGGTTGGAAGCTCTCCGTCATCCGCCCTACTCACCAGACCTTGCGCCTACAGACTACTACTTTTTCCAGAATTTGGATAACTTCTTGGCGGGAAAAAAATTCAATACCCGAGAGGCAGTACAAAATGCCTTTGAAGAATTTGTTGCCTCCCGTCCAGCTGATTTCTTTAAGAAGGGCATCAATAAGCTGCCACTGCGTTGGCAAAGATGCATTGATTGCATGGGTGATTACTTCGATTAATACAAATAAAAAATACATGAAAAAAAATCATTTAAATTTTTTCATACAAAACGGCAATTTCATAGGTAAAGACCTATTATTTGTATTGTTTGGTATTTGATTTGTCAAATTAATTCCCTGGTCTAATAAACAATTAAGTTTTCTTTTATAAACCTCAGGGAGAGGGTCTAAGGTGGACACGGCTTCTTGGTGAATATCCTCCACTACTTCTCGCACAAATTTTGATGCCTCATTATGCCGACAAGAATGTTCGTTCTTTTTTAAAATATCTTCATATTTATTAAGAGTTAGGAAGGCACCACACGTCTTTATTGTACACCGCCACACACTGTTCCCATTCTTATTAACTTTTATAGGTCTGTATATATAATTATCACATAACAACACTTTCTTTCCTTTTTTACTTTGGACGTATTTAATTAGCACGTTTCCAGTACTTGGTCCAGCAATTGGTTCCATGCTCACACAATTATTTCACAAACTTTATTAGTAAACAAACTTGCTTCCGTGACACATTCGCGCAACTTGCGATAACAACAAAACGCAATTTTACGTAAACACATGTTCGGGCAATGCTCGGCTGGGTTCGTGTGAATTCGTTAAACGCGACTCTCTAGGATACAATGGGGAGGCGGGGTTACGGTTTTTATGTGTGTGTGCAGGACTCACACGCCGCGTGCGCCGCATCTTTAACTCTTAGTTAAGAAGTTAGGTCAGAGAAGAAGTCAGGTCGAGATGTCGCTAGTGGCACAGTTCACATCGAGTCCGTATTTAAAAATTGTAAATAAATAGTAAAAGTGCGAAAATAAAAGAATAAACCTAATAATTAAGTGCAATAAGTGTGAATGAAGAACATATAATGTTATCTTCAAGAAAAGTGCAATTATAGTGACTTTATAAACAAATGAGTGTTACGTGTTAAAACAACAAAAAACTGAGAGATATTAACATTGCAGTGGATTGTGATCGAACTTTTCCTAAGATAAGTACTATGTCTTGATTAATGTTGTTTAATTGGTCTCAGATTCAAGTTTGTTTAAAAGTTATCAATTTTCACACCGTTATTTTTTGAAACCATTGGTCATTCCATTGCGATATTGTTAACAGCGCCATCTATCGCTGAGTAGCGGTATTACATCGAACAATAGCCACCTACATTTCTTTGATCTACCATCTCAATCAATCGACATGGCACCTCAACCGACGACGCGATGTACTACCAATAGTGGCCGCAAGATGCCAGCACTCGTAGTATGTTTTAAATGTAAGAATAATGTAAACATAAATAAAACCGCGATGTGCTGTATTTGCAAAAATAGATATGAACCAGACTGCGATGGTTATCCGGAGCAAACTTATCGACTAATGGACCAAGACTCCAAAAACAGATGGCGTTGCAAGACATGTATTAGAAAAATGGCCAGTAGTTCTTTAGATACATGTAATATAACAATACGGAAAAAAACGGCTTGTACTACCGAAAAGTCGCCCCCGGAAACCTGCATAAAGAAACAAAACCCATCACCTTCTACACAGGATTCTCACGTTCTTACCGACTATGATACTTCATACGAAACGGACAGCTCGCCAAATAAACTCTCAAAAAGTGTAGACGGTACCACGACCAACGTGTCAACAGTGTCGGATATGCAGGATACAATAGCACAGCTGACTGCCAAATTAGAAAGTACAGAAAAAGAGTTGGAAAACACAATTTTAGAAAACAATGATTTAAATAAACAAGTAAACAAATTGACCACGGAAATTAAAATATTAAAATCGCTTTGCCAATCTTCAACAATTATAGAAAGCACTCCTATAAACACTGAAAAAAAGAAAAAACATTCTCGCTTCAGTCAAAACGTATCATCTACACCTTCCTCGCCGAGATCAACAGCAAATACCAACACCGACGCTATTCATTCACATCTACAACAAAAAAATATTATTCTACAAAAAGAACTTCAAAACGCTGAAGAAGAGATAAAAGCTCTAAATACAAAAATACAGGGACTAGAGCAGGCTCTCAGGACGACGCCAAAACAAACATTATCTACTGAGATCCATCCAACCACAGACTTTACCTCAAACCAGCAACAGTGTTTATTTGGAAAAACCATAGCTATCTTTGGCGCGCAACAATGCGTAGGCCTGGCTGCGGCTCTACTTCATTCAAGAAAGTCTACACAATATGAAAAGTATGGAGTCTTTGCCCAAACGATGCCATATGCACATAGCGACCAAATTGTAAAGTGCTGTACTAAGGTTAACCTCCGACCAGTAGACAAAATTGTTATATGTTTGGGCGAAAATGACCTTTATATTAGTAATGTATTATCTCAACTCAAAAGTATACTTATGACATTTGTTAAAAATAGTATTGTTGTTTTAAGTGTATTGAAAAATGACAACCTAAATGTCAATAAACTAAACAATAGTATCAAAAATATCTGTAAATATTATAAAAATTGTAAATTCACACACAATAGCAAATATAACTTGCCTGACATTTGTAAATCAATAAATTACCTAATAGATTGTGAAGATTATAACAAAAAATTCCTAGATCCAGTCGAGATTAGGAAGCACCTTGCCAGTAGCATACTAAGCTTTTTACCAAAAACAACGGTAATTGAGCCCAAAAAAGGGACCATTCCGTTTTACTTCAAAAGTAGCAACAGTAAGGAATTTAGAGTAAATAATGGTTTTAATATTTCTACTGAAAAACCTAAAAAAGGTACCATACCTTATTATTTTCCTCCAATTATTAAAAACGACACTTTTTTTCGTGCCTAAAATCGCGATGCCTACTTCTCACAATTTTAGGATACTCCACCAAAATATTGCAAGCGTACTATCAAAACAGGAACTTTTAGAATTAACGTTACAGGAGATGAGAGATTTACAGAATGACCCGCATATAATTTGCTTCTCCGAAACATTTATCAAAAAAGGATATGAGAACTATCTCAAGTTATCGGATTATGACATGGCAACACATTTTTGCAGGGAAAAAAATCGTGGTGGTACTTGCATACTAATTAAGAAGGGTATAAGTTTTAGAGAACTAGCATTTGTAAAAAATTACGCATCAGTAAATACCTTCGAGGCATGCGGAATAGAGTTAACATTTGAGAATTTAGTAATTATTTGTCTATACAGAACACCTCAGTCAGACCCTTACCTATTTTTAACTAAATTAGATAGTATGCTACAACATTTACACAAAAAATATAAATCGAAAACGCGGATAGTTTTAACTGGGGACTTTAATATAAATACATTGAAAAAAGGCAAAATAACCCAAGACTTTCAAGACTTAGCACACACACACAACTTGAAAATTCATATTAACGTAGCCACGCGCAAATTTTCCTGTATAGATCATATACTAAGTAATATACACAACGCAATTGCTAACGTCTTACCACTACATCTTTCTGACCACGATACAGCGCAAATGCTAAGCTTTCCCTTACGATTTCAATCAAAAGCCACAATATATTACATCTACAAAAGAGATTACAGTGTAAATAATACTCTTAAATTTAAGGAATGTTTGCAAAACTTACTTTGGACGGATGTATACATGGATAATGATGCAAATACGGCATTCAATAGCTTCCATAACTCAATATGCCTGTTCTACAATCTCTGTTTTCCAAAAGTAAGAATTAAAGTAAATACAAACAATAAAATTAAACAAACGTGGATAACTAAGGGTCTTAAACTGTGTTCTAAAACTAAACGATCCTTACGATATCAATATTACAAAAACAAAAATCGAACCAACAAGAACAAATACACCACATATTCTAAAATAATTCAAAATTGCATACATAATGCTAAACGGAATGCTAATATCAAGTTTATGAACAACAATAAAAACAAATGTAAAGCCACTTGGTCAGTTATAAAAAACGAAATCCAAAATACGGACCCTAAAGATAATATTGAATGTTTACAGGTTGACAATACAGTTCTAACAAATCCAGCGGAAATAATTTCTGCCTTCAACAACCATTTCATAAACTGTTTCCCTACACAATATCAAATAAATAGCTGTTCCAATGACAACGTTATTGCTAGCTCGATGTTCCTCACTCCTATGTCTGAAAGTGAGGTGAGGCAACAGATAATATCATTAAACAACACAAATTCTGAAGGCTACGATGAACTAAACACCAGAATAATTAAGACATGTACCAATGAAATAAGTAAAGTATTGACATATTTGATCAACTTGTCATTTTCACAAGGTTTATTCCCAAAAGCTCTAAAATTATCCGTTATTAAACCATTGTTCAAAAAGGGTGATAAATGTGATGTGAACAATTATCGCCCTATTACATTAATACCCATCATCTCAAAAATATACGAGAAATGTATGTATCACAGATTAATAAATTACTGCAGTAAATTTAACATAATAAGGAAACAACAATTTGGATTTCAAAAAGGTAAATCTACATCACTAGCCATATTCTCACTCTTAAAAACAATACTGAGCAGTTTAAATAAAAATCAGTTGGTAACGGGGCTTTTCTTTGACTTATCGAAGGCATTCGATCTTGTTTCACATTCCAACTTATTACAAAAATTAGAAGCTCTTGGAATCAGAGGACTGCCGCATCAATGGATATCGTCGTACCTAACTGACAGACAACAGAGTGTCGCAGTTACTAAACTGGATGAAAATAGAGACATGATAATGCATACGTCTGAATATCAATGTGTAAAACGCGGCGTGCCCCAAGGTAGCATATTGGGTCCCATCTTTAATTTAATCTAAAATTGGTGGCTTTCGACACCGTGGACAATGATGTCTTATTGAGGAAGCTGGCTGATATTGGCTGTACACCACATTTGTTGCAGTTCTTTGTCAGCTACATGAAAGACCGTCAGCAGTATGTTGACTACAATGGGTACGAGTCGGAGCCATACTACACGAGGTCTGGAGTGAGCCAGGGCAGCAATTTGGGGCCTCTTGAATTTCTCATAATGATAAACAGTTTGCCGGAAGTAGTCAGACATGGTTCATGTTTGTTATTCGCAGATGACCTCAAGTTGCTGCTCGAGGTAAGGAATGAGTCGGACTGTGCACGACTCCAGGATGACATTGACAGGGTGGTGAAGTGGAGTCATGACAATAAACTATACTTCAATGTATCCAAATGCTCGGTAATATCCTTTACACGTTTGCGAAGCCCTATGTGCTATGAGTACAAAGCAGAGGCAACACCACTGAAACGTGTAATACAGGTGCGTGATCTGGGAGTTCACCTCACTCCAGAGCTCACGTTTCGTGAGCATATTATTAAGATATGCAAGAAGGCGTACAGAAACCTAGGCTTTGTACTTAGGCAGTCGCAGGGCTTTACAAACATTACAACAGTAAGGGTATTATACGATGCGTTAGTTAGGAGTCATTTGGAGTATGGTGGTGTCATATGGGCTTCACACGAAGCCAAATACTCTGTCATGCTGGAGCGCGTGCAGAACAAGTTCACACGCCACTTGTACTGGAGGCTGTATGGGGTGTTCCCTTTGTACCCACTTATGTACCCCACACTGTTCGTGTTGGGTATGGTCGGGTACAACCAATTAAAAGTGCGGCGAGAGTTTGCGCTTATAATGTACTTAATTAAATTACTCCGTGGCAAGGAGCACAATCCTGGGGTACTACGGTGCTTGAGCTTTTGTGTTCCGGACCGCTACGTGTGGAGACGGCGGCGCCCGCCACTACTGTCAGTGCCAGCCGCACGAACCAACCTACTGGCCAAAACGCCTCTCACGCGAGCGATCCGTACTATTAATGAAATCCAGAACAATATAGACATATTCTCTTGTCAGTTCAGTGAACTCGCAAAGATGATTTTATTTATATTATGTTATAAGCTAGATTAGGTTATACTACTTTTGTTATTGTGTTCTAGGTTTGCATTTTGTTGTTATATTTTTAATTTAATTTTAATTTCTTATGTCTTTTTACGTTTTTGGTTACTTTTATTATAGTTTATTAGTTATATGCCTCACTAACGCATTAGGTTATAAGTATCTGTAATGTTAGTGATAAGGGTGATGAATAAATAAATAAAAATAAATAAATAAATCTTATTTCTTCTCTATATAAATGACATAGTTGACATAACTAAACACAGATGTTTTCTTTTTGCGGATGATATTTCCATAATTGTAACTGCTGACAAAAAATATAATTCAATTACAGACCATGAAACTGACATAAATAATACTATTGACATTCTAATTAATTGGCTGAACAATAATAATCTTTTTATAAATCTCGACAAATCCGTATACATACAATTTAATAAACACCATAATAATAAATTTAATTTAAAAATGGATATACATAAAATAACACATGTCGAACAAACTAAATTTTTAGGTATTGTTTTGGATGAATATTTAGACTGGAAGGCGCAGGTTCAGTACGTATGCAATAAAATAAATAAATTTGTATATGCCCTTAGAAAAATTAAATACGTAACTAATATAAAAACGGCTGTAATGTCTTATCGAGCGTACGTTGAGTCCTCGTTGTGGTACGGACTAATAACATGGGGAAATAGTACGGAACACAACAGGGCATTTATCGCACAAAAAAAATGTATACCCGCCTTATACGGAATTCCGTCCGATGAATCGTGTAGACCAATATTTAAAAAGCTTGGTTTGCTACCGTTGCCATCGTTATATATTTACGAGATGTGTATGTTCGTAAAGAAACACAAAGAATTATTTAAAACAGCAGAAGAAGTATGTTCACGAAGTCGGCGTGACCAATACACACTTGTACTTGACGAACTGCCTAGGTGTACTAAATATAATAAAAACTGTGTAGCTATGTGTGTACGTGTATTTAATAAGTTACCAATGACACTGAAAGAATTAAATTGTAGACTATTTAAATTTAAATTGTACAATTGGTTGAATGAAAATAATTATTATAGTATTAAGGAGTTCCTAGAACACTAATATTAGCAACATTCAACACTTTGTCCTTGCACTTGCTTGTGCTTAACAATTTTGCATGCTTTATTTTTAAGCTAAACATAAACATGTATGATCTCATTTTTATGTAAGACCTTTTTATACCGTGTTTTAAGCAAATAAATATATTATTATTATTATTAGTATCGCTATTTTTGGCAAAAATTAATTATAAAATTGTTTTAACCATTTTATCAATCGCATAGGTAGCATCACCGTTGAGCGCAATACGTTACTGGATCCCGGCTCAGAGCAGGTGATTTTAGTCAGTAAGAGTCTGACACTCTCTCGCCCCGCCTAGGACAAGGAAAGTCATTTCTACCATTGACGTAAACGATAGACACCTCATTGCCATTTCTACGAAAAACTTCCGAAAAAAAACATTGAGGTGTGCGGGGCAGGGGGTAGTAATGGGAAACATAATGGAGAGAAATCATAAGCTTTCTAAACAATAAAAAAATATGAATAGGTACATATGTCGGTAGATTATATTCATCTATTTGGTGGACTAAAGGATTTACAATAAAACAAAAAAAATAATAATTACCAAACCCGTGCGAAGCCGGGACGGGCCGCTAGTTGTATATTATAACAATGTGTCTACTTATTATCGATAATTTCAGTTAGTATAGTCCCATCTCTATCCGAAAGTTAATCATGGGAGCGCTTCGAGGAAATAAATTTAAATATTTTTAATCGTTCCTCGAAGCGCTCTTTTTGGGAGCGCTTGGAGGAACAAAACGGGAGCGCTAAGATGGGAGCGTTTCAAAACGGGAGCGCTACGAGGAATACCTCCAAATTTGAGGATGGTTACTAGACATTAGGTTATTTATGGAACTAGTTACAGTAGGTTATTAATTTTAAAAAAATGGTTAGGTAAGGTTAGGGTAAAACTGTGACCACCTACGCACGAGCCGAGCGAGCGAAGCGAGCGGTGCCGCGGCAGCGGCCGGCGACTGCCAGAAACGACTAGATTATATAGAAAAAAATATGGAAAAAAGAGATTATTTTTAGGAGGCTATCGAGAGAAATAATATAATTATAATATTATTTGTTAGCGACGATGAGTAGATTATCATTATTCACCCTTGTTAGCGGCGATAAGTAGATTATTATTATTTACCCTCTATCTCTATTAATTAATTATTAGCTTATTTCTTAACGCGGGTATATTTCTCATAAAAATCGTATGTTCTTAAGTGTTGCACATTTCAGCCACTAGAGGCGCCACTTGTACCACGAACGAAGAAATTCGCGACGCCCCCGTCTGGGGGCGTGGCAGGCGGTTACGGGGCTTCGCCCCCCTCCCGCAGGAGCTATACGTTGGCCCGTAAATACGGGCCCCTCATTATGTGGCCTATGGCGCGGCTGATGGCGGGGTTTAGCCCGCTTGTGTGAGGTTGCGTGTGAGTGAATTTTCCCGTGGGCGCGCCGCGACACTATAGCATAACAGACGCTGCCGGGCAGCGCCGTAGCTAAGTGTCGCTTTCTTCACGGCATCCCGGCGGTCTACCCCCGCTGAGTGAGACCCCCAGTTACCTGGGGGAGGCCCGGCGGGGGTCGCTGGGCACAGAGTGGGTCAAAAGGCCTGTGGTGCGCCCGCGCCCAAAAAGAAGAGAGGGGGTGCCAAGGCTGGCGGGGGCTCTTTACCCCCCCCTCAGCCTGGCCGCCCTCCGGCCGACTCCCGGCCTAGGCATGGTGCGGAGGGGATGGACTGCGCTTAATGGCGCTGTACCATTTCCTCCAGGGCAACATCAACCACTGTGCCAGAGCTCAGGATCTCTTGCTCCAGAGCATGGCAGAGTGGTCGATTCACGTGGCTGTGGTCGCCGAGCCGTACTTTGTCCCCCCCAGGGATAACTGGGTGGGCGATCTGGACGGTTTGGTGGCCATAATTGGCGGGGCTCTCGTCAACCCGTCATACAACCCGAAATAGTATCCCTTTTACGTGGGAAGGCCATCTCCTTCCACACCTATTCCCTCCCTGAGGAGACGCCGACCCGTGTGGTCATCAGGCGTATCCCCAGGGAGATCCGAACGGAGGACATCCTGGCCGACATCCGCGCCCAAGGTGTCCCCGCGTCCGCCGTCCACCGCCTTCATAAGGCCCGGGGTGGGCTAGTTTACGATATGGTCCTTGTTATTTGCGACCCCACCGAAGGACACCACCCTATATTCAACATAAAAACGGTGTGTGCCCTGTCCGGTATCAAGATTGAGAAACCGTACCGTCCCCATCTAATTGGCCAGTGTCATCGCTGCCAATTGTACGGCCACTCTCAGCGAAACTGCTTCGCCAGGCCCAGATGCGTCAAGTGTCTGGGCGACCACGCCACGGGCGACTGTGACCGACCTAAAGACCGCACTCGCTGCCGGGATGGACAAGCTTAGAGATTTACTGGGACAATGAAAGAACAATTGTAATAATCATAAACATGTTAATGTATCCATTTTATAAAAAAATACCTTACGACTAAAATAATTAAATACATAACAATGTAAACCAATAACTAGTGAAGTATTATGTAGGTCGGCAAAATAACATGGTATCACATGCCTCACAGAAAATCAGTGTCAGCACATTCAGTAGCAACAGCGTGCATTAGTGTAACATTATCGACATACTGCATAAAGTAATGATAGGGTAACCATGACTTACGACTTTTATGGAATTGTTTTATTTTTAAATAATATTTTTTTATTTAGTTTAAGAAATTTCTGTAAAAATTTAATTTTAAGAGGGGGAATATTGTAGGAACGTTTCTTTATTCCAAAATGATGACACATTAAAATGTATGTAAGCGATAGCATGATGGTGCTGAGTCGTGCGCTAGCGAGGCATTAGGGTTCACGTGTGTTAATGTTGCTCGCGGTACGTATAAGGTCTTAGTGTAATTCGTGGACAGTATAATGTACTTGTATGACTCGTAAGACTTTCATTTATATCCTCTGGCGGTGATACGAGAACTCCAAAAGTCTATTACCAGTAATATTCAACGCCCACCTCGCAGAGATCGGTTGACGCCTCGCGACTGGCAAATTTTAGATGAGCCTCACATAGTTCCACCTTTTGACAAAAAGGCAACCACTAGTACTCAATACACCCATAAAACTCAACCGATTCAAGAATTTGAATTTTTTCACCAGTTGCAACCTTATGGATGCCTTATATGAGAAAGGAATATACGCAGTCAGAACTGTCCGATCTGACAGAAAGGATTTACCAAGCATTTAAAAAAAATCACAACCAAAAGCGCTGAAATTAGAGAAGCACCAATTTGCGTCAGTGTCAGCAGGTCCTATTACTGCAATTAAGTGGCATGACACCCGGGACGTATCAGTGCTAACTACGGCTTATCATCCACGTGAGGTGATGTATGTTAAAAGAACACAAAAAGATGGATCCAGGCAAGATATATATGCCCCAAAGCAATTGCCTCTTATACCCTCACGATGGGTGGTGTAGACCATTTTGACTGTGGGGCCGGTGCTTAGGTCAGCAACATGCAATATGAGAAATCGTTTAATTTATTATCCTGAAACGGGCGAGGAAGAGACCCCTACATTGGTGACCCCGACGTTTAATTCCTCCTTCTAATATTTATGCGGACAAATTTAATCGTGAGAAATAGTGCAGTGTGCGAATTCAATATAGATACGAGCTGACTACCGAGTTCAGCACTTAGTGGGATAAGTGCTAATATTTTTTTTACGCGCGTAATAGACTGCAATGGCTAACACAAATCAGCAAGGTCAAAAACCTATTCTACCTTCAAGCTCAAACATGCCGCCCAGTGGTGACTTAGCCAGCATCAGCGTAGCCTCAAAAATACCGGAGTTTTGGACTGATCTGCCGAGGCTATGGTTTGCCCAGTTCGACGCGGTGATGGACCCCCAAAAGCAAGGCGACGCCGCGAAATACAATATGGTCGTTGCGAAATTAAATAGTGTAGCACTACAACAAGTAAGCGATCTGATTTATGCACCGCCAACAGATAACAAGTTTAATACAATTAAGGAACGGCTATTGGCAGCCTTTGAAGAGAGCGCCGAGAAACAGTTTGACAAGCTTGTAGGTGAGATGGATCTAGGATCTCAACGCCCATCACAGCTTCTGAGAAGGATGTCAGCACTGGCTGCCAACACCCAAGTTTCGGACGAAGCACTAAGGCGACTCTGGATTACAAGGCTGCCGTCCGAAGTGAAAACTGTGTTATCGGTAGCACCGGATATGTCACTGGATAAAAACTATTACTGCCGGCAACTGAAGTTATAACGTAGATGTTTATAAACCAAACATGAACTATATATTCCATAAAATACAGTCGGTAAGAGCTTTTTTGTTTTTTTTTTTTTTTTTTGGAATGGGCATCTCGCAGTTTATCCTTTAGGGATATTTACTGCTCAAACGAACTTTCCTGTGGGGGGCTTAGTTAAAATTAAGGCCTCCAGCCAGGCATAAAAACTTATAAGCTAAGCGACTATCGCTAAGGGCACCCCCTGCGGGGTACGAACCTCGGCTTAGGACGTCGCTGAAGAGGACAGCAAGGGACAGGCTGGATCTGATTGTTCCATTATTTAGGGACATTTTAAACATTAATCGGCTCAGCTTCGCGGGCTGGCTCTAGCAAAGGGTCGGGAGGGGGGCATTGACGGGGTCGTCGCGACGGGCCTCGGCGGCGAGGACGGAATGTCCGTTTTTGTTTGCGAACAGTGCTGGTGGCCTTATCGCTCTCCTGGAGGAGAGTGATAGGATCATCTGGCTCTGTGAGTGTGTGTTTCGGTCTTCGAACTGTACTTATTCGCGAGGGAGTGTATCGGACGGTCGATGACACTAAGGGGTTAGAATGAGCGGTAGAACAGTCCATGAAGCGCTGGGTGAGTCGCTTCATGAACTGTTTCACCGTAGGTATTTTGAGATCTACATGGAGAGTCTCATTTCGGACGTAGAAGGGGGCTCCCGTGACTCTGCGCAGGAATCGGTTCTGGACGGTCTGCAGCCTATGAATATGATAGCTTGGCGTGAGCGAACACTGCGCAAGCGTATGTCATGATTGGTCGGATGACCGAGACGAAGAGCCGCAATTTGCACCTGAGTGACAACTTGCTTTTCTCGTTGGTCATACAATAAAGCCTGCCGGACGCGAAGACGGCGCGCGAACGCGCCGCCTTTATGTGTTCGGCGAACGAAAGTCTGTGATCGAGTATCACACCTAAGTATTTGGCTCGCTTATCCCAAGGGATAGGCTTGCCGTACATGGCTAACGGACTAGGCGTGGGGACATTGCGGCGTCCGGGTTTCCTAAAGAGAACCGCTTGACTTTTGTCGGGATTGACCTCGACTCTCCATTTCCGGAACCAAGCGCCTAAGACGTTTGCGGAAGTTTGGAGGGTGCGAGCTATGGTGGTAGGGTTGTTACCGGTAACGTAGATGGCCGTGTCGTCGGCGAAAAGCGCCAACTGGGCCTTTCTACCCCTAGGGACGTCGCTAGTGAACAGCGAGAACAAGAGAGGAGACAGCACGGATCCTTGAGGGACGCCCGCGCGGATAGGGTGAGGTGACGATAGCGTACCGTCTACGCGATATCTAAACGTACGATTCGACAGAAAATCTCGCAAGATGAGCACGAGACGATCTGGGACATCGAGTTGGTATAGCTTGTATAAAAACCCGTTGTGCCAGACCTTGTCGAAGGCTTTCGCAATGTCGAAGAAGAGGGCGCCGGTGAGCGCGCCTCTCTGAAAGCCCGCGCTGACGTGTTCGACTACGCGGTGCACCTGTTGAACACACGAGTGTCCCGGCCGGAACCCGAACTGTTCGTTCGGTATCAGGCTCTTTGCCTCGACATAGTCCTTGAGTCGCTTATAAATAAGCTTTCCACGATTGAGGAAAGATATTGTTGCTTAGAGCGCCATTGAAGATGGCGGTCATGAGCATAACGAGTTGCGCGGGGAGGATTTGAAACACCCTATTGGTGATACCGTCCTTACCGGGGGCTTTGCGCGGTTTGAGCCCTTTAATGATGTCTTGCACTTCGTCCGGAGTGACGGGAGGCAGAGGATCATCAGGGTTGTCGACGGGAGGGAGCGAGGACCTACGTTAGCTCACTGATCATCTTGTCCCAGCTCTCCGACCTATGCTCCGCCACACGTTTGCTGACAGTACGCTATAGCATTCGCATGTGGGCTTTGTTCGCAGAGCAGGGAAAAGCGCTATAGGCACGGACGGACGCGTTCTTCTCGGTTATCGCCCTTCTGTGGGGTCGCAAATAACTAGGACCATATCATAAACTAGCCCACCCCGGGCCTTATGAAGGCGGTGGACGGCGGACGCGGGGACACCTTGGGCGCGGATGTCGGCCAGGATGTCCTCCGTTCGGATCTCCCTGGGGATACGCCTGATAACCACACGGGTTGGCGTCTCCTCAGGGAGGGAATAGGTGTGGAAGGAGATGGCCTTCCCACGTAAAAGGGATACTATTTCCCTGTAGTCATTTGCTGACGGCAGGGTTACCTTGATACCCAGAGGGGTAGCTCGGGCGTTGGTGTAGTTGATCCTGCGATCAACACACATTTTGGAGACGGCCGTCCACTTCGCCTTGTCTTGGATGAAGACAGGGGGAGGTGGCTTCGCCTTACGGGTGGCGGTGCCGTTAGGGCCCGTACCGGAGGCCTGTGCCAGGGGTACGGGGGAGCGGGGGGGAAAGGGCGCGGATTCGTCAACTGAGGACGGGGCGCCGATTTTTTTGGCCTTGGTGGCCTGTGAGGGAGCTTTAGAGGGCTTCCTCTTTCCTCCTTTTCCTACGACTTGGTAGTCGTCGTCGGACGAGGAGGAAGGAGACTCCTCTGCCTCTGAGCAGCTGCGTGAGCGGGGGACAGTCGTGTCCATCCTAACTACAGATTCATCGGAATCGTCGTGCGCGGGGGCTGGCATTCCGAGAATCGGACTATTGTTGCACCTGGCGGTAACAGGCACAAAAGCCGAGGCCGGACGGGTCGCGGGTTCCGGGTATTTCGGTGCCTTTGTCTTTTTGGACAAAGGCACCGGACTACCTGCGTTCGTGGAAGAGGTCGGCGATAAGGGGCTATCGACCGTTGGACGGGGCGCGGGTTCCGGGTATACCGGTGCCATTGTCTTTTTGGACAATGGGAGACTACCTACATTCGTGGACAGGGACGGCGACGAGTTACTATCGACGCGAATAATTCGCTCCGGTTGAGCGGCCAGCCTGTCGAAGGCGGCATTTTTGGCTCTGACGAACGCTGCTAAGTCAGCGTCCGTCATGGCTGAACTAAGAGTCCCGTTAGGGAGCAATTTTGGGGCCTACGCCTAAACCTATCTCTAACTCTAACTCCCCGGGTGGGTACGCCCGGGGATGTGTGACCAAACCCTCCCTGCCGGGTGTAGGCAGGGAGGTGAGTACCTCGGGTGAGCCCTAAGCTTGTGATCCCGTCGTAAATCTGATTGTGCGAACGGGGCCCTGACCAGTCTGGTGCGAAGGGGTAGACACACCCAACCGACACCAGGTGAGTTGCTGGGGAAGGAAAATAGAGACTAGAGCTAACTAGGAGATCCCCCAAGGCCAAGCTTCTAGCTCCCTGCCGACTTGACTGCCTCACCCTGAAGGGGCTCGGCCGGTGTATCGGGTCAACACCGCACTCGGCTTCGTTGGCACCGTAAGGTATCCACCGAGAGACCACGAAACTGTGGTTTTGGCCCTGAAGGGGCCAAAGACGTTAGACGCACGTTTCCGTTAACGAAATAGCGAAATCAGTAACCCACTGTCTTGAAAAAGACGGCTCTGATGCACGGGATTCTTCGTAGTCGGCGACTACGGCGGAGTTGCGCGGAGGCGCAACAATGGCGGAGCGTGAAGAGTCACGCAGCGAGCGAGGAGCGGGAGCAGCGAGAGCGGCACGTCCGTTCGGGTCGAGCGCGTAGAGCGAAGTCGAAATCCAGCTTTTTTGTGCGCGCGCACTAGTCTTCGAATATTTATTGTACGTTTTCTCAAATTGTTGAATTTTGTCTTGTGCCACTATCGAATTCAGTCAGCGATATTTTACATGTCCGTGTACATACACACGGAAAGTTATTTAAAGACAATAAAACGCCTGCATATAAATTAATAACGTCAAGTCTTATTTTCGTAATATTGCTAATAATGGTTTTGCAGGCACTTTCTAAATTTAACGTTAATTTATAGGAGCTCTCATAACTTTTTATAGGAGCATCTTAAAGTTGTGTTAAAAATATATGTTAAGGTAGCAATCAGGTAGTAAATACACTCGGCGTCACAAAAATCGCACCTCTTTAAGAATTCCCTTCAAAGTCATTTTAACCCTATTAATCAATGGTAGACATATGACTGTAAGGTATCATTGGAAAGGCAATTCATTTAAATTTCAGAATAAATCAATGGATTTGGTTTTTTGTTTACCAGGGAATAAAAAAAAGCAAGCAAATGCAAATGATTAAAAAGTTAAATTTTATTTTATCAGCAAAAATTACAAAGAAGTCCTTAAAAACAACTTAAAACCTAGTGTTACCCCCTCTAGCCCTGATGACTGCTTCCATGCGTCCTCTCATGGACCGAATTAATGTGACAACAGTCTCTTGAGGAATGTTGTCCCATTCTGCAACGACGGCATCTTGGAGGTCTTGGAGAGTGGTAGGGGCAGGATCACGTGCCCGTACTCGCCGTTTCAGTTCATCCCAAAGATGCTCAATAGGGTTCAGGTCTGGACTTCGCGCCGGCCAGCGCATAACAGGGATTCCAACTTCTTGCAGGTAGTCTCTTACAATTAAAGCGGTGTGACAGCGGGCGTTATCGTGCATTAACGTGAACCCACTGCCAACAAAACCAGCATAAGGGACAACCAGCTCCTCTCAGATCTCTGTTATGTACCGAGCAGCAGTCAGCGACCCTTGCCCGCGAGCACTTCCAGCCCGAGAAACGCACACAAGGTTCGTTTTACCCTCGATTGACATGCCGCCCCAGAACATGCACGAGCCACCCCCGTATTCCACTGTCTCTTGAATACAGGCTTGCGCGAATCGTTCCCCTTGCCTCCTATACACTCTTCGACGCCTGTCGTTGCAGAAAAGACACACCCTCGTCTCATTCGAGAAGAGCACAGCCCTCCATTGGTCTATTGTCCAATCCACATGGTCACGGGCAAATTGCAACCGGTCTCTCCTATGCTGTGCAGTTAATTTTGGCCCTGTAGCAGCCCTATGAGCTGCAATTTTCTTCTCCCGCATTCTTCTTCTAATCGTGGAGACGCTTACAGAAGTTCTGCGAGCTGATCGCAGTTGTTGTTGCAGCTCAACAGCATTGGAGAACCGATTACGTAAAGACGTCGAAACAATGAAGCGATCGTCTCTTTCGGATGTGCACCGTTGTCTTCCAGATCCACGTCTTCGGATATAGCCACCAGTCTCTTGGAAGCGTTGGAACACTCGTCGAACGGCAAAATGACTCAAGTTCAGTTGCCGAGCAACATCACATTGCCGCATCCCTGATTGCAGTAGTGCAATGACTTGAGCGGCTTCATCTGCAGTGGTATCCATCTTCTGGGGTATTTTTCTTGCTGTAGCTGTTCACGTGTGTTCACTTTAAAGGTTGAATAGCGAATGACTCACATTTGATGACGATGACTGATGAATTCGCGACGCCCCCGTCAGGGGGCGTGGCAGGCGGTTACGGGGCTTCGCCCCCCTCCCGCAGGAGCTATGCGTCGGCCCGTAAATACGGGCCCCTCTTTGAGTGGCCTATGGCGTGGCTGATGGCGGGGTTTAGCCCGCTTGTGAGAGGTTGCGTGTGAGTATGTTTTCCCGTGGGCGCACCGCGACACTATAGCATAACAGACGCTGCCGGGCAGCGCCGTAGCCAAGTGTCGCTTTCTTCACGGCAACCCGGCGGTCTGCCCCCGCTGAGTGAGACCCCCAGTTACCTGGGGGAGGCCCGGCGGGGGTGACCAGCGACAGAGATGCCGACTTAGGCGCATCCACGGGGGAGGGGTGTGTGGCTCCCGTCCTCCCCATTTCCAGGTCTAGCCGGTTGTGGTTTGGGCGGGAATGCCGACATGGGTGTGTGGGCGGTATTGTAGTTGTGTAACACCGCCCAGTGTCTGCGGCGCACCGCGGGCCCGTACCATCGGTGCGACGCGTGAGGTTGGCGCATGTGGAGTCGTGTATGTGTGAATCGGGGGTGTGCGTTACCTTTTTTTTTTTTTTTTTTCCGTCCGTCGCCCCTGGACCCATTTAGGGGGGCTGGAAGAGGGCGTTGTCCGCCCTCCGCCGACGCCCGGTGCGTCTGCTGCGGGCCGGGTTGGAGGAAGATATCTCCCTTTCCCGTTCCGCAGCCTCCTTCCGCGAGATAACCGTCTCGCAGAAGGACACCACCGCGTTCCAGGCCTCCTCGCTGCCAACCATCGATGACACGACGGCCGGCAGCGACAGGTCCCTGCCTACTTCCGCAACGAGGGCACGGCGTGGATCCTCCCAAGCGGGACACTCTGCCAGCGTATGCCACGCCGTGTCCTCCCGGCAGTCGACGCAGTGGTGACACCGGGCGTCCGGCTCCCTGTTTATGCGACACAGGTACTTCCCGAAGCAACCATGCCCCGAGAGCACCTGCGTCACCCGAAACGACAGGGAGCCGTGCCTCCTCCCGAGCCAGTGATCGAGCACCGGCCGGACCGCCTCGATGGTGACGAGGCCGGCGGTAGGGCGTGAAAGCCTTTCCCGCCATTCCGCCACCAGGACCTCACGAAGCTGGGACCGACGCAGCTCCATGTGTCGCTGCGTCAGTCGCTCGCCTCGCGCCCGCGCTTCCTCGCGCCACCGGTACAGTGACGCGAGTACTTTCGCCTCCAGGTCCCAGGGCGGGGATCCGGCCAGTGCACAAGCCGCCTCGCAGGAGATCGTGCGATATCCCCTGATGACTCTGACGGCCATCGCTCTCTGTGGCTTCCGCAGAACAGAGAGGCTACAGGCCGTCAGGTCAGCCGCCCAGATCGGGGCCCCGTACAGGGCCATCGATCGCACGATCCCTACGTAGAGCCGCCTACAGGCGGCGCTCGGGCCCCCCAGATTGGGAAGCAGCGTTGATAGCGCCCCGGCCGCGCCCAACAACTTGGGCGCCAGCCGCCGGAAGTGGGGTCCAAAATCCCACCGGCTGTCGAGCACCAATCCCAGGTACTTCATGGTGGACTCGACAGCTATTCGGACCCCCCCGACCACGATGTGTGATCCCGGCGGCGGCGCCCGTCGGGGACCATGGAATACCATGGCCTCCGACTTGCTGAGGGCCACCTCCAGGCCTAGGCGCCGTATGCGGCTCACCACCTGTGAGACCGCCGCCGTCGCCAGCAACGCTGCCTCCCTGTGCGAGCTCCCCCGGGCCGTGACCAGCGTGTCGTCCGCGTAACACGTCAGGTCTACGCCCGGTTGGAGTCCGCCCCTCAGCACCCAGTCGTACCCGATGTTCCACAAGAGCGGGCCTACGACCGAGCCCTGCGGAACACCGCACGACACGCGGTGCTGGTGTCCGCCATCACGTCCCATGTAGGTGACACACTTCTCCGCCAGGTAAGCCCCAACGATGCGGCGGAGGTAGAGAGGCACCCGATGATACCGCAGTGCCTCCCGAATGCAGCTCCAGGGCAGGGTGTTGAACGCGTTGGAGATGTCTAAAGAGACCGCCAACGCCACCCCGCCCCGGGACACTGCTTCCTCCGCTAGGACTCTCACTCTCGACACAGCGTGAATAGTGGAGCGCCCATGCCGAAAACCGAACTGGCTCTCGTCTAGGTCCGGCCCCTCTCTGCACAAGTGGTCGACGAGGCGGGCTGCGATTATCCGCTCGAACAGCTTGCCCACCTCGTCTAACAACACTATGGGCCGGTACGCGGACGGAGAGTCCGCGGGGCGCCCCGCCTTCCTGAGCAGGACCAGGCGGCCAGACTTCCACAAGGAGGGAAACTGGCCCCGCTCGAGGCACGCTGTGTAGAGTCCTCTCAGTTGGGGCTCTAGCTCCTTCAGAGCGAGGGCTAACACGCAGCCGTGAACCCCGTCGGGCCCCGGAGCCACGTTCTTGGCCCGGAGCCGCGTCACGGCTGCCCCCATCTCTGTCCGTGTCACCTCTGGGACGCTGATGGCGTTGTCCTCTGCAGGCTCTGCGGCTGTGGGCAAAGCCATCGGCGGCGGAGTGTGCTCCGCTCTTGCCGGGAAGAGGGCTGCGACTATAGCATCCAACAGCTCGGGTTGGAGACTCTCGGTGAGTGGAGGCGGGGTGTGCGTTACCTTTTTTTTTTTTTTTTTTTTTTTGGTGCGGGTTGGAAAATCCTCATGGATGTCCTTCGCTCTGGGGGAGCGAAGGGGTCTGTCAGACTCTTACTGACTAAAAACCACCCGTTGTTCCGTCTCACACCTACGCCGGGGGTCGCGGGAACGTACGATCCTTCCGCAACCCCCAGCTAGTGCCGGCCCGCCTATGCAGGCCTCCGCAGGACGAGGGGCGGAGTGAGGTGTTTGACTCCCCCCGCGACGTCTAAGAGGGGCGCTCGTGGAACACGCGCCGCCACCTCGGGTCCTGGTGTTAGGGGGGCGACAGACGTCCCCAAGTCCGTCGCCCCTGGACCCATTTAGGGGGGCTGGAAGAGGGCGTTGTCCGCCCTCCGCCGACGCCCGGTGCGTCTGCTGCGGGCCGGGTTGGAGGAAGATATCTCTCTTTCCCGTTCCGCAGCCTCCTTCCGCGAGATAACCGTCTCGCAGAAGGACACCACCGCGTTCCAGGCCTCCTCGCTGCCAACCATCGATGACACGACGGCCGGCAGCGACAGGTCCCTGCCTACTTCCGCAACGAGGGCACGGCGTGGATCCTCCCAAGCGGGACACTCCGCCAGCGTATGCCACGCCGTGTCCTCCCGGCAGTCGACGCAGTGGTGACACCGGGCGTCCGGCTCCCTGTTTATGCGACACAGGTACTTCCCGAAGCAACCATGCCCCGAGAGCACCTGCGTCACCCGAAACGACAGGGAGCCGTGCCTCCTCCCGAGCCAGTGATCGAGCACCGGCCGGACCGCCTCGATGGTGACGAGGCCGGCGGTAGGGCGTGAAAGCCTTTCCCGCCATTCCGCCACCAGGACCTCACGAAGCTGGGACCGACGCAGCTCCATGTGTCGCTGCGTCAGTCGCTCGCCTCGCGCCCGCGCTTCCTCGCGCCACCGGTACAGTGACGCGAGTACTTTCGCCTCCAGGTCCCAGGGCGGGGATCCGGCCAGTGCACAAGCCGCCTCGCAGGAGATCGTGCGATATCCCCTGATGACTCTGACGGCCATCGCTCTCTGTGGCTTCCGCAGAACAGAGAGGCTACAGGCCGTCAGGTCAGCCGCCCAGATCGGGGCCCCGTACAGGGCCATCGATCGCACGATCCCTACGTAGAGCCGCCTACAGGCGGCGCTCGGGCCCCCCAGATTGGGAAGCAGCGTTGATAGCGCCCCGGCCGCGCCCAACAACTTGGGCGCCAGCCGCCGGAAGTGGGGTCCAAAATCCCACCGGCTGTCGAGCACCAATCCCAGGTACTTCATGGTGGACTCGACAGCTATTCGGACCCCCCCGACCACGATGTGTGATCCCGGCGGCGGCGCCCGTCGGGGACCATGGAATACCATGGCCTCCGACTTGCTGAGGGCCACCTCCAGGCCTAGGCGCCGTATGCGGCTCACCACCTGTGAGACCGCCGCCGTCGCCAGCAACGCTGCCTCCCTGTGCGAGCTCCCCCGGGCCGTGACCAGCGTGTCGTCCGCGTAACACGTCAGGTCTACGCCCGGTTGGAGTCCGCCCCTCAGCACCCAGTCGTACCCGATGTTCCACAAGAGCGGGCCTACGACCGAGCCCTGCGGAACACCGCACGACACGCGGTGCTGGTGTCCGCCATCACGTCCCATGTAGGTGACACACCTCTCCGCCAGGTAAGCCCCAACGATGCGGCGGAGGTAGAGAGGCACCCGATGATACCGCAGTGCCTCCCGAATGCAGCTCCAGGGCAGGGTGTTGAACGCGTTGGAGATGTCTAAAGAGACCGCCAACGCCACCCCGCCCCGGGACACTGCTTCCTCCGCTAGGACTCTCGGGGTGTGCGTTACCTATGTTAACTTAGGCAACTACACACCCCTTGGTGTGAGTTATTTTGTATAGTAGCAGTGTATGGGTAAGCCGCGTGTAGACTGTTACGGCTTATCCAAGCGTCAAATCCGGTGGGGTAGGGGCGTCGCCGTCCGCAACTAGGTCGCGGGGCAGGCGCCTCGCGTCGGGTGGCCGCGCGTGCCATGGCGCTATTTGCTTGACGTGGGGCCAAGCAGATGCGTCGGCACGCGCGAACATTGCCTTCGCTAGGCGCCGCACAAACTCGTCCAGGCTCTCAATCCCGAGGTCGCGCTGGATGACTTGATTCCTCACGAAGCGAGGGGCACCGACGATTGTCCGCAGCGCAAGGCTTTGTTGCGCGCGGAGCAGCTTCTTGTGGGACTCGCTCGTGAGGGCAAGCCATGCTGGCGCCGCGTACGTCAGTATCGCACTTGACGCGCAGCGGGAGGCGGGACGAGAGCACTGGTCTGAGTAGGGAACGGGCTACCCTTACCTGCGCGACGACGTTGCGGACGTGCGGCCCCATGGTCAGCCGACGATCGATCGTCACACCCAGGTATTTGGCCCGGGGCGACCAACCGATGTCGGCTCCGTGTAGTTTCAGGGGTGGTGGGAGTGGCACGGACCCTGTAATGATCGCCTGCGTCTTACCCACGTTGACCGACAGCCTCCACTGCGACAGCCAGTCTGGGAGCAAATCCAGTGCGCGCTGCATTTTGACCGCCGCGTACCTCGGGTTCATCGAGGTAGTAATGTACGCGGCGTCGTCAGCGTACAGCGCGAGAGTGGCGTCTGCTGTGGTGGGGATATCGTCGGTGTAGCGTGAGTAACACGCTGGCGAGAGGCAGCTACCCTGCGGCACGCCCGCTCTCACCGGGCGGGCGCTTGATAGCGCCCCCTCGACCACCACCCTGAAGGACCTGTTGGTGAGGAAGGATTGGACCACTCTCACGAGGCGACGGGGCGCCTTTGAGGTGGCCAACTTATATAGTAGGCCTTCATGCCACACGCGGTCGAAGGCCTTCTCCATGTCGAGGAGTACTGCGACCGAGTGCTCTTTCTTGTTCGTGGCCGCTGACATCAGGTGCAGCACCCTCGACAGCTGGAGCGTCGTACTGTGGTCCGCGCGGAACCCGAATTGTTCTGGGCGCGGTGTGACGTGCGGGACGAGCTGCCTAAGCAGGAGTGATTCGAACACCTTGGAGGTGGTCGATAGCAGGGAGATGGGCCGATAGCTCTCCGGCTTCAGAATATTTTTGCCTGCCTTGGGCAGCATGATGACGCGCCCCTCCTTCCAGGAGGCGGGGAAGGTCCCCGTGCGTAGTATCCCCGTAAACAGGCGCGACACCGCCGCTACCGTGCGGTATGGCAGGTGCCGCAGCGCTGTGTTGGTGATACCGTCCGCTCCGGGGGCCTTCCTCGGCCTGGTTCTAAGGATGGCGCGCTTCACCGCCCCTGGCGAGAAGAAAACAGGGTCTTCCTCGGGAGCCATTGGCTCTGCGAAATATTCTCCGAGGTGTTTCTCGACTGCCGCGACATGCTCGTCGTTGTCCGTGGGGTTCGGCGTGAATTGACGCTCCAGGTGCTCTGCGAAGACGTCGGCTGCTCGTCTAGGACGACGAGTACCGGGTGGTGGTCCGATCCCATCTCGTCGTCCAGGACTTGCTGCGTGATCCGGCAGCATAGCCCCCGGTGTACTACGATGTCGAGCACATCGGGCATGTAGGCCGCACAGTCTGGGTAGTGTGACGGCGTCTCCGGACCAGACACCGTATAACCGAAAGCTTCCGCGTCGGCGAAGAGTCTATTCCCCTCGCCATTTGCCCTGTTCGAGTTCCACGCCGGGTGCTTGCAATTCAAGTCGCCGGCGAGGATTGTCGGCCGTCCTGCTGTGTTTACTAGTGCCCGCAGCTCCGGAAGATCCAGTTTGGCCGCGGGCGACTTATAGCAGGCGTATAGGTCGAGATCCTCGCCGGCTATGTGCAGCTGCACACCCAGCGCGTAAAACGAATTCAGTTGGGGTAATGGGAGCTCCTGGTGAACGACTCTTCGCCTCACGAGTACCGCCAGACCACGGTAGCGGATGTTGTGAGCCGACCTTTCGTCTCTCCTGTAAGTGAGGAAACCCGGGAACTTGATCCTGTCCTCCGGTCCCAGGTGCGTCTCACTTATGAGCGCCACGTCTACATCTTCCGTCTTGAGGAGATGCCGGAGTGGGGCGACCTTGTCCCTAAGGCCGCGGGCATTCCAGTGCATCACCCTCAGTGGCCTACCCATTGTAAAGGGTGAGTAGGGCAGCCAGGCCATCGAGGATGACGCGCTCCACATCCTGTCCCTGCCTGATGGCCTTTATAAGGTCCATCAGCAGTCCTATGGCACAGGTCGTGAACCGCTTCTTCCTCTGTTCCGGTTCGGCGCCGCCGGCAGCTGTGTCGGCGCCCCTGGTCGGAGGCTTCTTTCTCGGGATGGCTTCTGTGGATTTAGGGGCGCCGACGGTTGAGGCGGCAGCCCCGGCGGTCTGGTCCACGACCTGCACCCCCCTGGGGACAGGAGCGGTCCTTGGGACCTCTTCTATAGTCGCTGGGGGGCCGGGTTCTTACCCTTGCCCCCCCGCTTCCTCTTCCTCCGGCTTGAGGTGGCAGCTGCGCCCACGCGGTCGGTGGGCCCGTTTGCTGCCGCCATCAGGCTGGCACCCTGGCTGCTTTCTGCAGCTATCCCACCAGATGGTGCAGGGGCCTCTGGACGCAGTCGGCGCGTGTTCGCCGAGATGGCGACAGTGCCCGCCCGCCTGTTGCGGATCTCCGCCTGGTAGACGGGGCACTTTATGTTGCAAGCGGGGTGACTACCCCCGCAGTTTGCGCAGGTGGCTGGTTCTTCCCTGGGTCGGGGGCAGTCCCGCGCAACGTGCCCCTCTCCGCATCGGACGCAGGCGAGCGGCCGGTGGCACTGGTGCGAGCTGTGCCTGAACCGCTGGCACCGGTGGCACTGGGCAGGCCCACGTTTGCCTCGCCAGGCTTCGATCCTGACACCACGCATGTACAGGAACACGGTGGTGTCGAATATGCGCCTGACGTCGGGCGTCTTTTTGAGGACCGCGTGAAAAATGCAGCCTGGCCGGTCCCCGCGCGCCTTGATGTGGCGCACGTATTCCGGCTCAAAGCCTTGAGCGCGGAGCTCCTCCTCTATTTCCTCCGTCTTTGTGTCCGCCGGCAGGCCAATAATGGCCACCTTCAGGCTCTTCTCCGCCGGCAGGGAGTAGGCGAACCAGGACACGCCGCTGTCCTTTTCCAGGCCAGTGAGGTAGCGCCGGACCAGCCTATATTCTTCCTCGCTGTCCGGGTTAAACCGGACTCCGCCCCCAAAGGGGCGGGCGTGGGGAGGGTGGCCCAGCTTCCCGCTGATGGCCCGGAAGTGCGTTGCCCAGTCTGGCAGCCTTTCCACTACCAGCGGAGGGTATCGCGGCTTCTTTTCCGGTTTCTTCCCGTCCGCAGTCGGTGCGGGGGCGGGGCGCGCGGCGCTCTCCCCCGTCGTGCTCGGGGTTGGTGTCGCGGGCGGTGACGGCGTCCGGCGAAGTACGTCCGCAAAGGTGGGCGAGAGAGCGGCAGCCCGGTCCCGTCGCGCCCGATCGCGCTGTGGGCGCGGCGGGTCAAGGCAGTACCGCTTCGCCCCCTCTTCGGTGGCGTCGCCGGAGCTCCTGCGGCGTCTCAGGTGGCGCGCCTCAAGCTGGAACTCGTAATCGAATCCCAGCGAGGGCGCCGGTGATGCCGGGGTTTGCGCCCCCCGGCGTTCCGACCCGGTCGATGCCAGCGACATCACCGAACCCGCTCCTGATGAGCAGGCCGAGAGCATCGCCGGCGAGTCGCGGGCGGAGGCGCGCGGGGGCGCAGGAGAGGCGGTCGCCGCTGGCAGCGGTTGCGATCGCGGTGCTGGTCCCGTGCGGCGGCCAGTTGGGGCGGGGGTGGGCGCCGGCGAACTCGAAGGGCTCGAGCCGGCGCCTAGCCTACCTGTAGTCAATGTCCCCTTCTGCCGTGCGGGTGGCGAGGGGAGCGATGTCGGGGGCGGCACAGCTTGGCGTGCCGCGGGTGTGCGCCCCTTCGGTACGGTCGGTGCCGGTGGGTCGCGTGCCGTCCCAGGCAGTACAGCTGCCTGGGAGGGTTGTTTCTCCAGTCTCGGAGGGGCGCGGGCGGGGCCGGGTCGGCCGGCCGGCGGCGCGGCCGGGGGCGCGGCCGCCCGGGCTGATTCACGCGGGGGCGCGCGCAACGCATGCGCGGTCGCGTGCGTAGGCGCGTGCGTAGGCGCGTGTATGGTCGCTCGCGTTTGCTGCGAGCGGCTGAGGGGGGCGGTCGGCCCTTGTGCCTGAGTTGGCACGGGGCGGAACGCGGGCGGGCGCACCGGTACAGCGTGCGGGCGCCCCGACGACGGCGCCGGCGCAACGCGCGCAGGCGCCAGTGACGTCGGCGGGGCGGCCGCCGCCGCTGCGCCGGGTCCCTTACCTGGGTTTATGGGTCGTCCTACGGCCGGTGGGGCACCGGACGACGCATCACCGATATTCGGGAGCGAGGTCGTCCGGTCCAGCACCGGGCGGGGAGGAGACGCTGGTTCGCTGCGGCCCAGGGAGCCGCGGCTCGGCTTCGGCATCTTGTATGCCAAGTCACTGTTGCACTCACTCACTCGTTGGGCGTGGCGTGTATCCGCGACCGCGTCGGTGCCGGGCACCGGGCAGCGCGGAGCGGCTTCCCCTGTGCTTACGCCAGTGGCCGAGGGTACACTCGCGCAAACACAAGGAAAAACACTAATGGCGGTCCGAGCGGATTTCGCGACCGCAACTTTTTAACCAACTACCCGCACTTTTTTGGTTTTTTCCTCGCTGAGATGTTGCCGTCGCAAGCCACGAGCTAATCCTCGACTCACATTTAACCCGGGTCGCCCGTTTTATACCCTTGTAGGGAGGTGCAATTAGTGGCCGTTGTAATGCGTATTTTGACAACATTTTTTTTAACGTTACGTGCTAATGAGATCTGTTGTGTTTAGGAATTCTAACTGTTGTTAATTTAAAGGTCGTTAAACATACTTTCAATTGATACCAATATTAATAAGGTTTAATGTATTCGTTACTGGCGGGACATGTTTTAAACTTATTTTCGAAGAGGTGCGATTTTTGTGACGCCGAGTGTATTATCATTAACAACGCGGTTAATACAACGCTAAAACTATGAGAACTTTCTTTATCTCTCTTCATCTGTGCTCTTCCCATGAAAGTACTTTTATATTAAGCGAGATACACCTGTATGTGTTTAGTTTCTATTGTTTGATTATATTATCTTAGCTTACTTGAGGTTACATAGGCTAGCTTTTAGCTAGCATCTATAAAAATGAAAGCTGTGGGGTCCGGGTAGTAGAATAGAACCAACCCATCTCAGTTGGGGACTAACGGAATAGCTGGAGGATTGTATTGCTTTGCTCTGGGTAGTATGGACAACACCCCCTTTTTACCCGTTGTTCCGTCTCACACCTACGCCGGGGGTCGCGGGAACGTACGATCCTTCCGCAACCCCCAGCTAGTGCCGGCCCGCCTATGCAGGCCTCCTCAGGACGAGGGGCGGAGTGAGGTGTTTGACTCCCCCCGCGACGTCTAAGAGGGGCGCGCGTGGAACACGCGCCACCACCTCGGGTCCTGGTGTTAAGGGGGCGACAGACGTCCCCAGGTCCGTCGCCCCTGGACCCATTTAGGGGGGCTGGAAGAGGGCGTTGCCCGCAGGAGATCGTGCGATATCCCCTGATGACTCTGACGGCCATCGCTCTCTGTGGCTTCCGCAGAACAGAGAGGCTACAGGCCGTCAGGTCAGCCGCCCAGATCGGGGCCCCGTACAGGGCCATCGATCGCACGATCCCTACGTAGAGCCGCCTACAGGCGGCGCTCGGGCCCCCCAGATTGGGAAGCAGCGTTGATAGCGCCCCGGCCGCGCCCAACAACTTGGGCGCCAGCCGCCGGAAGTGGGGTCCAAAATCCCACCGGCTGTCGAGCACCAATCCCAGGTACTTCATGGTGGACTCGACAGCTATTCGGACCCCCCCGACCACGATGTGTGATCCCGGCGGCGGCGCCCGTCGGGGACCATGGAATACCATGGCCTCCGACTTGCTGAGGGCCACCTCCAGGCCTAGGCGCCGTATGCGGCTCACCACCTGTGAGACCGCCGCCGTCGCCAGCAACGCTGCCTCCCTGTGCGAGCTCCCCCGGGCCGTGACCAGCGTGTCATCCGCGTAACACGTCACGTCTACGCCCGGTTGGAGTCCGCCCCTCAGCACCCAGTCGTACCCGATGTTCCACAGGAGCGGACCTACGACCGAGCCCTGTGGAACACCGCACGACACGCGGTGCTGGTGTCCGCCATCACGTCCCATGTAGGTGACACACCTCTCCGCCAGGTAAGCCCCAACGATGCGGCGGAGGTAGAGAGGCACCCGATGATACCGCAGTGCCTCCCGAATGCAGCTCCAGGGCAGGGTGTTGAACGCGTTGGAGATGTCTAAAGAGACCGCCAACGCCACCCCGCCCCGGGACACTGCTTCCTCCGCTAGGACTCTCACTCTCGACACAGCGTGAATAGTGGAGCGCCCATGCCGAAAACCGAACTGGCTCTCGTCTAGGTCCGGCCCCTCTCTGCACAAGTGGTCGACGAGGCGGGCTGCGATTATCCGCTCGAACAGCTTGCCCACCTCGTCTAACAACACTATGGGCCGGTACGCGGACGGAGAGTCCGCGGGGCGCCCCGCCTTCCTGAGCAGGACCAGGCGGCCAGACTTCCACAAGGAGGGAAACTGGCCCCGCTCGAGGCACGCTGTGTAGAGTCCTCTCAGTTGGGGCTCTAGCTCCTTCAGAGCGAGGGCTAACACGCAGCCGTGAACCCCGTCGGGCCCCGGAGCCACGTTCTTGGCCCGGAGCCGCGTCACGGCTGCCCCCATCTCTGTCCGTGTCACCTCTGGGACGCTGATGGCGTTGTCCTCTGCAGGCTCTGCGGCTGTGGGCAAAGCCATCGGCGGCGGAGTGTGCTCCGCTCTTGCCGGGAAGAGGGCTGCGACTATAGCGTCCAACAGCTCGGGTTGGAGACTCTCGGTGAGTGGAGGCGCCGCGGCTCGGAGTTTCCCACGAACCGCACGATAAGGGCGCCCCCACGGATCCCCGTCCAGAGTCCCCAGCATCTCCTCCCTGGCTCGCGTCTTCGCCTCGCCGATGGCCAGCCTCAGAGCCTGCTTAGCCGCGCTGTACACCTCATACAGCGCGGCCTCTTCGTCAGGAACCCGACGACGTCTTCTGCGGTATCGGGTGTACCGGCGCCAAACCGTCGCGCACGAGAAGCGCAGTTGCGCAATCTCGGCGGACCACCAGTACACCTGGCGCCTTGCAGACTGTGCGTGGACGCGGGGCATGGAGGCGTCGCAGATTTGCGACATCGCCCCACGGAACCACAGCGCCCCCCCGTCGACGTCGTCGGGTTCGGTCGTTGCCGACTCCCGGATCCAGGCCTGGACAATGGCGGCCTCCTCGAGAAGTTCCCTGTCGATGCGCGTACGCGCCCAGCGCGGACCGTCCGTCCGCGGAGCCGATGGACTGCGGCCGCCGGCGGTCTGGGCGGAGACATCAAAACGGATATATCGGTGATCCGATAACGTCTCCGCCTCCGCGGCGACACGCCAGTCGCGGACACGGCTAGCGACAGCAGGGCTAGCGAACGAGACGTCCACTATAGACCCGCCCCGCTGCCGCACGCATGTGTGGACCGAGCCCCGATTTAGGACGGTCAAACCAGTGGTGACCGCCCACTCCTCCAAAACCTCACCCCGAGCATCGGTCGCCGGAGATCCCCACGCCGTAGACTTGGCGTTGAGATCCCCTAGCAACAGCACAGGGCGAGGGTGGAGTCGGCCCACGACGCCACCCAACTCGACAAGGAAGTTCTCGAAGTCGGCGAGACTCTTGTTGGGCGAGAAATACGCCCCAACAGTGCCAATACCGTTCGCGAGGACGGCCACCCAGCCGTGACCTCGCGACGGGTTGACGAGAGCCCCGCCAATTATGGCCACCAAACCGTCCAGATCGCCCACCCAGTTATCCCTGGGGGGGACAAAGTACGGCTCGGCGACCACAGCCACGTGAATCGACCACTCTGCCATGCTCTGGAGCAAGAGATCCTGAGCTCTGGCACAGTGGTTGATGTTGCCCTGGAGGAAATGGTACAGCGCCATTAAGCGCAGTCCATCCCCTCCGCACCATGCCTAGGCCGGGAGTCGGCCGGAGGGCGGCCAGGCTGAGGGGGGGGTAAAGAGCCCCCGCCAGCCTTGGCACCCCCTCTCTTCTTTTTGGGCGCGGGCGCACCACAGGCCTTTTGACCCACTCTGTGCCCAGCGGGCCTCCCTGCAGCTGTACAGAGGCTGCAGTTTGGCGACGCGGAGCACTGGGCCGCCTTATGGCCGGGCTGACCGCAGCGATAACACTCCTCGCTGCGGTCTGTTTCGGCGTTGCACCGCACCCTGACATGCCCAATGTCAAGGCAGCGGTAGCACCGCAAAGCCCTCGGTCGCAGCAGTTTGGCCCTTGCTGCCACCCATCCCACCAACAGGCGCCCGCCGTTGGCGACCTTGTGTGCGGCCGCCACCGGGCATCTGACCCAGATCGAGCCGAGCCCGGAAGCGTCCACCCGGATGTCGCCCGTGCGGATGTCTTCAGGCGGACACCCACCCGCTCGGGCGACGGCCGCCACCACCTCAGCCGGAGTCGTCGAGTCATCCAGGCCGTCGACGCGCAGCTCAGCGGTCTTCGTCGGCCTGGACACCCGGACGTCCTCCGGGTTGAGGACCTCCCGCAGCTTGGCGGCCAGGAGGTCCGCCTTTTTGCCACCATCGGCACCCGTAAGCTCGAAGAGCCGCGCCCCCGTAATCGCCGGCCTCATCTTGAAGCCGGTCGGTGTCCCCAGGTCGGGGAACGCGATCCTCGCCCTTGCCTCCGTCAGGACCGCCCTATATGTGAGGCCCCTTTCGACGGCTCCGGGCTGCAGCGTCACAACCACAGCCGCGGAGCGTGGGGCTTTCACCCTAGGCGGCCCCTGGGCCCTCTTGGGTGCCGATGACGCCGCTTTAGCGGGTGCCGGCGGCGCCGGTTGTGCCGTGGGCTTCCTCCTCCGGCCCCTCCTCACGACCGTCGCCCAGGTCTCATCAGGACCAGGCGGGGCCGCCAGAGGCGCGGACGTTGGAGGCGCGGACGTTGGAGGCGCGGCCGTCTTAGGTTTAGGCGCTGGCTCCTTCCGCCGCTTGTCTGCAGCGAGCGGTGGGCGGAGGGTTACCGCCGGGAGAAGCCTGGCTTCGATGGACTCCATCCGGGCACCCACCATCTTCCCGCATTGCATCATGCAGATGCGCGCGATCTTTTCGATCTCCGCATCTGCAATCGCAGGGGTCGATGACGGGGCTGCCGGCGGAGTCAACGGCGTTGCATCAACCGAGGGCGCAGGAGCCACCCTCTCGTCAGCAAACCGCCGCTTGAGGTCCTCTACCTCAGCTCGGAGACGGCCGTTCTCCTCCCACAACTTCGCCGTCTCCTCCGAGCTGGTACGGTTAAGGAGGACCTCAGTGGCCTCCTTAATCGCCTCAGCCGCCTCTTTGAGAGCGCGCGTGAACGTGCCCTTCAGGTTGCCCGATTTGGTGGCAACCTTCAGGACGACATCCACGCCGTCCACAATTTGGCGACTGAGCGCCACCGCCGACACACTCCCACCGGCATCCAAGCGGGCCGAGCGGCGCTCTCGGGCCTGTCGGGCCAGCTCGCTGACCTCGTCAGCCGCGACCGTCCTGCGCTGCGCCCGCTTTTCAGCGCCAACCTCCGCCTTGTTGGGCTGCAGGGACATATCCGAGCCCCCGCTCAGTTCCGCAAAACCGGGGTCGCCTCCCACGCCCTCCTGCTCCGCTGGAGCTGGCGTGCCGGGTCGGCTTCGTGCCAGGAAGCGACCTTGAGCGTTCCGCTCCGGCAATCGAGGGGCGGCTCCGCCCGCTGCCGTGCGACCTCGCCCTTTCCTTGTTGTCGGCACTTTGGCGGCCGACAGGTTCTCGTCACTCGACGAGAGACCTATCGGCCCCGAGTCCTCGCTGCGCGGGCGTTTCCTCCAGACTTGGCCGGAGCACCCGCGCGCGTTCTGACAGGACACCTGGTCCCTTTCGGGACCCGAACCTCCTCGGCTCCTGCTGCTGTCAGAGACAGCAGACGGCGGCACCACATCGCGCAGTCGCTCCAGGTTCACCTGGAGCTCCTTTTCTCGCAGGCCGGTGGTGTCGGCCTTTGGGCTGTTGTTGCCCCCCCCAGATACGGTGGGGCAGCCCTCGTGAGAGGGGCGGGATTCCCCCCGAAGGGGACCCGCCTGGGGATTAGTTCCAGCAGCTGTGTTTTTCATTTTTATTGTTTTGGAGCGCTAGTGACCGGACTCCCTCCGGCCATTCATCCCCTCGTCGCGCTCCGGAAACTTGGGATTGGGTTTTCCACCATGTCTCCGTCCACTCAACCTTCCCTCTGCAAACAGAGGGGGGAGTAGACGGACGGGTGGCCCTCCCTAGTCGGGTTCCGTTCACAGACCATCAAAGATGATCTGTGACTGGAACCACGACCCTTCCTCGTGCGTTGAAGATTAGCCGCCAGCCCCAACTGTCCACCGAAAGGCGGTGGGCAGTTGGAACCGACGTTGCCCAGGATGCGCCACGTGGAGGCTCTTCAACATGCACCCCATGGACAACACCCCCTAAGCTAAGGTTGCCGAGAACTGCATGGCTAGGTGAGCCTAGTCGGAGCGTGCCTGTTGTCTGGAGCCGGGCGCCCCCAGGCACTAACCAGCCTTACCTCTACATGCAGGGCTCTGCAGAGTGTGGATAGATTTGTTCCCCAGCTTTTGGTGAGAACTATTTGAGTATATCTGGTCCGGTGTTCAGTAATTCATATATTATAATCACAATGGATACACACAACATAACAGAGAACAAAATAACCAACAGCACTGACTCCTGGTCTAGGACAAGAACACTCAAGTAGGATAACCCCTCCTGGCAGATCAGATACCCTTACCAGAGACCTTTTTCCTTTTACCTTTCTTAGACCAGATTACCCTTCAAAGCCAGTATCAATATTCTTAAGACAATGAGACAGGACAAAATAACAATGCAATTAAAACACATTTGACTAGCAATACCACAAATAAAAAAACTGAGTACTACACTTCAATCAGAATGAAGATACTCAATGTGCAAAACAAACATCATTTGAGGAGGGGAATTAAAAACTAGCTGCAAAATAGTTGTTTTTTTTATCTTGCGACTGAAATACACATTTCGACAACATCAAGCATTAACAACCATCGCCATCATTGAAGCACAACATCACCACTGAATTGTCTGACCCCAGTTATTTCATGTTGTATCTGACAACAAAACATTGCTCCTAATTTATTTTTCTTCCAACCAATGTAGCAGTATGTTTTTTGTTTAATGATAAACCATGGGCAACCGGCCGATTGGCCTTCAAAGTTAAAGTGCGTGAGCATGTTCGTAAGAAGTTGGCAGTGGTTTCATCACAGCGCTAATGTTTTCTCATTAACTGTTCTTATTGTTTATGTATGTGTTGGGTGGGGTCTGGATGTTTGCTTTTGCGGTTGCACAACGACATGCTTTGCTTGCTTTGCTTGGTAGTAGATATGCAGACCTACCTTACTGCATCCCTCAGAGGTGGTAAGGTGGCGAGGTTTTGAGGGTGAGCGCACCAGTCGTGTAGATCCTCAAGGCAAGTCCGTTGGTTCACCTTCTCGTGGTTGCCGCACTGTTATTGGTCTAATTCCTTAAGAAGTAGACGCAACAAAAACCAACGGGCGTCCTTTCCACTCCCAACCGTGACCCTGGTGATTAAGAGGTTGCGGGCTCGTCGTCACAACAAGCAGCTGATGTCGAGTAGGAGTAGTAATCACCTGCGCTAGGACCTGCGCGCAGTTGAGCGCCGTAAGCAGGGATGAAGGAGTCCTGGGGGGTTGAGCCGATCGGCGCTGGTGGTTATGCGTCCGTGAGGCAACACGCCCTCTTTGGTCTGGATTTCAGGCGAAACGGTGGCCCTACTTATTAGCTAGGGGTAGGGAAATGGTCACAGTGTCCCGTCAGAGGGCCACAGGCGAGGTGCGTGAGGTCCGCTGGCGCCATCCTCGGGTGGCAGAAGCGGTGGGTGAAGGTCATGCTGACGGTGTAAGTGAGGGTTGATCAGCTCGTCGGGGGTAGGCCTTTCGACTCCCGATGCCGGCCCGATCGAGCACCCGATGTCGCACTGTAAACCAGCCTTGCGTTCCTATATCTCTCTGGTAGTCCTAACGATCAAACTTCTTAACAGTGAGACGTTCCCAGTTGCGGGCTCCATGGTGGGTGGGAGCCAGAGAGACGAATAATACTACTTTTTATACATGGACAATCCAAGGCCATTTCATAAAACCGGAGTGAAGTCAGCGAAAGCCGACTCAGCTCCTAAGCGGGGTGCTAACAACACCCCGCTCGCCCCTGGAGGTCCTGCGGGTAATACTGCAGGCACCAGCGCGGGTGCCGGTCCGACTGTGGCGAAAGCTGCAGTTCGGACCAAAACAAAGTCCCAGCTTAAGCAAAGGACGTCAGCGCTGCCTGGGACCAGTACTGACCCTTTAAGAGCACAGGCGAGGACGGCGACGACTCATACCACAGCCGGACCTAGCCTTAGCTCACAAATACCACCTCCTGCGGCTCTTCAAGCTGCAAATCAGCAGGCTGTTACCGAGCAATCGAGGACGCCTGGCACTGACGACGCGTTCTCACGCGGTTGGCAAGTGCAAAAACGCAAGGGCAAGGGTAAACACACTCAACAAGCCCATTGCCCTTGTACCGTCCACCCGGGCCGTCCTGCTCCTGCAGATCTAGCCAATAGGGGGGACGGGCGCAACGGTAAGGCGCTCCGTCAGGTGTGCCGCCGTGCAAAACGGAAGGAGGGTAAAGCCGCTCGTCGAAAACAGGCTACCGCTGCCGGGTCAAGCCACAAAACCAGCAGCAAGGTCGACTTCTCCGCGGGGAAACGGTCGCAGGCCGAGGCCGGTGAAAGCCGACCAGAGCCTGCTGGACCGTCAACCAGCGTCGAGAGGAGGCCAGCCACAAACACCAGACCAAGGTAACAATCCGATTGGAAGGATCAGGCTACGGCCAAGCGGGCTCTCAATGAGACCTTGTCGCCTCGTGGGGAGAAGAAGCGGCCGCGGCTTGACCATTCCAAACGGATTGAAGAAAGGAAAAGCTACGCCCAAGCTGCCAGCGCCACCCTGAACGTCGCAATCACCAGCGAGAGCACGGGGGCCATCAGCAAGGACGTATCGGATCAGGTACTCGCTGCTATACAGAAGCAGATAATCTTAGAGGCCTGCTCCCCCAAGCAAGACATTCCCGGGCCGACGTTCAACGCCAAGCCGCTGTTCTCCGAGGGGGTCCTTAAACTGTAGTGCGGTAACGACCACACCTTAACATGGCTAAGGAATACAGTCTCCGGCTTGGTTCTCCCGACTAGCACTCAGCTGGTCGTCAAGAATCAGTCGGAAATTATGAAGCGAGCACGATGTGGAGTCGTGATCCCAGACGAGCAGGGCATCTACGGAGAGCCGACCAATATAGGGCGCGCTCTCAGCTACCAGAACCCCTGGATCGACGTGAAGAGGTGGGTACTCCTCTTCGCTGACAAGCAGGAAGCAGCATGGTTCGTTGCGGTGGGCATCCCTGAGGACCAAATTCCGACCCTGATGAAGGCCGGACGCCGACTCTCAATTGGATTGGGGTCGGTTTACGTAAGATTCCAGGGTCCGAACGGCAGATTCGCCGATGTCCCTCAGGGGTGGAACGCCGCAGCGACGGCCATGACGGTGGAGGCCAAGCCCCCCGTTCCAGGTGACGCAGTAGACAAGTCTACAGACACGACCAACCCGGGAACTGTGGCGGCCGAGCCGGCCTAAGCTGGGCCGGCCGCCTCTGGGGCCACCGTGGGGGCCGTCCCCTCGACGGGTGGGGAGCTGGAAGACATGATACTGTCTCCGGCCTCCGATCCGGGGGGGGGGGACGGGTTCGACGAGGGCTTCGACCTGTTTGCCGGGTTGCGATTGGAGGGAGACGAGGAGGGTGCGACCAGCAATGGCGTCGCTTTCGTTGACCTGTAAGGTCGTGCAGGCAAACCTCTACCACAGCCAGACAGCGACGGCTCAGTTGCGCAAGTGGCTGGAGGTACAAGATGCGGCCGTTGCCCTGATCCAGGAGCCGTGGATTAGGGCTGGCCATATACAAGGACTCTCCAATCTCGGTGGTAAGATTTTAGTCACTACAGACCACGATCATCCTAGATCGTGTATCTATGTAATAGGTAACCTTAAAACACAGATCTTAGCAGATTTCTGTTGCAGAGATGTCTCTGCAGTTAGACTGTCTATACAGCGGGATGGTGTGGAGATGCCAGTAGTCTTTGCCTCGGCTTATATGCCTGAGGCGGAGACACCGCCCCCCCATGACCTCGCCCGCCTCGTGAGTTACTGCGAGAGGAGCGGGATGGAGGTTTTCATTGGGGCTGACGCAAATGCCCATCACCCACTGTGGGGCATGGACACGCAAAATGATAGGGGTAAGACATTGGTTGAATTTTTATTTACAACAAACCTATCCCTATTAAACACAGGCTCCGAACCAACATTCGTAACCAGAAGAAGCCGCACGATCATTGACCTCACCATGGCCTCTGAGGGTGCAGCGGAAATCACCTCGGGCTGGCAGGTCTCCAAGGAGACCTCGTGCTCGGATCACAGGTGGATCCGCTTTGACATCCAGGTCTGTGCGACACCTATACCGCCACGACGCAACCCAAGGAATACTAACAGGGTTGCCTACACACGCACGCTTGCTACCAAGCTGGCGACACTAAGCAGTCCACCAAGGTACGTGGACACAACGCAGATAGATGCACAGGTCGAGCACATCACTGCATCAATGATAGACAGCTACCATACTGCCTGCCCAGTAACCACACTGCCCGTAACACCAGGTAAACAACCCTGGTGGGGCGCCGAACTGGAACGCAAGCGCGGTAAGGTAAGGAAGGCTTTGCACAGAGCCATGAATACATGGGCTGGCGAGGACTGGGACGCATACTACGCGGCCAAGTCTAGCTACAAAAAATGCATCAGATTCAGAAGCACCGCAGGATGGCGTAAGTTCTGTGGCAATATTGAATCTAGCCAACAAGCAAACAGGGTAAGGAAAATACTGGCGCAACAGCACACACCTGGGCCAGCCACTCTCCGTAAACCTGATAATACCTTAACCACATCACCAGAGGAAACGAGACGCGTCCTAATAGAAACTCACTTCCCAGGAAGCGTCCTCACTCAGGAAATTGATTGGTCTGATACAATGCAAACACCGTCAGGAAATGACTGGCTATACGCAAACAAGATGATCACATTGGAGAAAATCCAATGGGCCATCGAAAACTTCCAACCCTTTTAGGCAGCCGGCCCCGACGGTGTTTTCCCCGCCCTACTGCAGTGGGGTGGTACCTCGGATGCCGTAAGATTAGTGCCTCTGTTGCGGGCATGCCTGGCCTACAGACACATCCCGAAAGGTTGGAGGGAGGTGAAGGTTATATTCATTCCTAAGCCAAGCAAGAGTGACTACACAAACGCTAAATCCTACCGACCTATCAGCCTGACATCGTTTCTCCAAAAAACCTTGGAGAGACTATGCGATAGGGAGCTCTTAAAAACATACCACTACATGGTAACCAACATGCATACTGCTCAGGTAAGTCGACGGAGTCAGCTCTTCACCTGGTGATTAGCCGGATTGAAGAAGCAATTCACCAAAAAGCTACCTGCCTAGGCACATTTATAGACATCGAAGGCGCCTTCGATAAAACAAACTTCTCCAGTATTAGTACCGCCCTCTCCAAACATGGCGTGGATCAGGTATTAACAGATTGGATTACTAACATGTTAAGCAAACGAGTGGTTCGTCTGGAAGAGGACCAGAACATGGCCTTGATAGCCAGGGGTTGCCCCCAAGGAGGCGTTTTATCTCCCCTCCTCTGGAACCTGGTAATAAATGACCTCATCAAAATTCTACATGACAACCACTACTACACGATAGGTTATGCGGACGACCTCGCAATCCTTGTCTCAGGGAAGGTGACAGGGACGATCTGCAACCTCACTCAACAGGCACTACGCATCGTTGAACGATGGTGTAGGGAATTTGACCTTTCGGTGAACCCCACTAAAACCGAAGTAGTCATGTTCACCAAGAAAAGAACACTAGGCCACTTTAGCCTACCAAAACTATTCAACACAGAACTCCAACTAGCGAACGAGGTCAAGTATAACAGTAGTACAGTTAACATCAAAATCTTGTCTATTCCTTCTTCTGTCTATTTCTTCTTCTATTTCTTATTATATGTTAATTGTGAGTTGCAATTGTCGTCTTCTTCTACCTCTACTAAAAAGACTAAAAAATAAATAACAAGGGTAGGTGTAAGAAAATCAAATAATCTAGATACTAGACTATTTGATTGAAATTTTAAATATTAGAAGTAATCATTTTGATTACAGTAAATAATCTCTTAAGATCTTAAGTGGAGGAAATACATAACGTATGTGGCCTAAACGGCCCAAAAATAGAAAAAGTAGATGATGTTTTTTTTTTGTTTTTTTCCCACATTCTTTAAAAGTTTGTGATAATAACAGCTACAGTACAGTACAATAAACAAGTGAGACATGTCAAATTATATTCAGCGACTGGACTTCTCTTACAGAATCGTTTCCTGAGTCATGGCATCGAACATCTGAGGCATGGGGTCGTGAACCTGATTCATGGTATCGCAAAAGTCAATGTCAGCCATGGAATCGTCAATCTGAGTCATGGGATCGTGAACCTGAGTCATGGAATCGTCCATTTGAGTCATGTGATCGTCATCCTGAGTTATGGGAACGTGAATCTGAACCGGGGGGCAATTTTCCAGTATGACATCATTAAATGTGTATGGTCTCATTTCCATATCGATGGGGCGAGCATATCTAGAGCGGGTAGCAGGGTTCCTGTGGCGGCGAGTATTGTCCGGTAGAGGAACACGGCAAAAGCAATACTTGAAGAGATGGAAATAAGATGTGCTCAAAGCTCCATTGCAGCAGCCATATAATAAACTTGTCGGGATAGCTCGGGTCACGCCGACAGCTGCTGCGTGGTAGAAGGTCTGATCGGATGTGTTAGGGTAATAATTCAAAATGATGACATGAGTTGGCCACCCAGCTACGTAAACGAAGTACGATGCCATGTTCACCCTCACTATAGCCCCGTCATGGTAGTATAGGGCCGATTGACGGTGTCGGGAGCGCTGGTAGTTAATCTGTTCGATATGCGTGTAAGCAGCTAACAAGCAAAAACCGGATATAAGCAAAGTTGTTCCATGGAAGACTCCAAATGTGGTGTAACGGAAGAATAAGTCGCCGGTGTACTCGCGCTCGCAGTAGTCGTAGTCGTATTTACCGTAGACCCCAAGGCTCGCCAATCCAAACGCCATAATAAAAACGGTACTGCAGGTCGCCACGATACTCTCGAGGATACAACTATCACGGACATGTAGTACAACAGAGTGGCACACTCTAAAGTAGGTTTCGACTGACGCCAACTGTAAAAAAACGTACCTTAAGTACACGTTTTAGCAATAAGATATCCTAATCAAAACATTGTGTGCTGCTGGTGAATGGTTTCAACGAAATTATTACTATTCAGTATTGTATTATAGTATGTGTAATTGCAACGCTTCATTTCGCATTGAAGCACAAATAAAGACTTAGCAGTAATAATAGCATTGAACACAGCACACAAAATGTTACTTAACAACACACTCAAGACTAACAATACTTATTTTCATCATAAAGCAACAATTATTCGTAGCTGTTAATGTAGAGAAACATAAAGAATTGCAGGAATACTTACGGTGAAATACATCGAATAACAATAGGTAGAAGCAGTGATCAGTAATTGCAGAGAGCGACACGACAAAAGCACGTCCCATCTCCCAGTAGCAAATACAACGCATGCCGTTGGTATTACCACTGCTGTGAGGAGGAGATCCGATGCCCCAGCACACACGAGGAACGTATTTCCTGGAGGACAAATAAAAATTATGATTAGTCTGACAATCGACGGCAATACACCGAGGCAATACAAACTTAAATGTCAATGCTACATGGTCGTCAAACAGTTCTTATGTTCATCTAACCCTCCCTGTGTTGAGAGGTAGTTCTAGAATATTTGAAATTACTTCACGACGATTTGCCTTTAATATGGTAAAGTGGAGTAATGAAGCCGTATTCTTATATTTGGAGTTGTATTCAAAGTGAATCGGTATTACTGGATCGGAAGGATCGTCTACATAAGGATAAACTTATTGCATTACACGACGCGTAGTAGCGAATTTCAACGAAACTCACAAAATGTATCATATGTGTGTTTTTAATTTTGCGCCGGTTGTATACTTGTAAAAAAAGTCATATGCACAATTAAGGTATAGCTCAGAAGCTCTCATCACTTCGGCGATCTCCAATATCAAAAGACGTTGAGACGTAGGCTTATTAATGTGTAGAGAGTCTGTTTTGATCGATCGTAAGTTGGGACTGGCTGGAGTGATATCGGAATGTTGGACGATTGTGTAACGTCAGCCGTATATGTTACACTGCATATCGTAACGTAACTGACGTAACAACATGGCACTACGCAATTCAAAAAATAATTTTAGACCTTTAATTTAACATTTAGCACACAAATTTATACATACCTGTATTCTACAAAGTCTCGACTAAATGTCTGAAGAAAGGCAACACCGAAGCACTTATAAATTTTATAATACAGCGTAAAAAACCCTGACATTCAATTTGGCTAAAAACCGTTACAACGTCCGTCTCGAAAATTGTATTCGTTACACCGTTAGATCTGACAGCAGAATGACTTCGTATTTGCTTGTTTATGGTCAAAATGTTGCCAATTTTATGAATTGTAAAAAAACATGGGGTAAAATGTTTAACTTTCTCGTAAATATCGTAACATACCCTGACCTGTCAGGCGCCATTCATATTTATTGAAAATTTCAATTTAATTTAAAAATTAGTAGTTCAAACTATTCTTGATATATTTTGTATTATTTAGAAAGATATTACGTCATTTTATCCTACAAAAATGGAAACAACTATAGGTCTCATGCGAAAAAATCAAACAATAGCCTCATAAAGGAGTTGTAAGGTTTTGGGACAGTATGAAAACGAAAATGTTTCTATTTTGAAATTTGATTTCAAGCTATAATTATTTATTATTTCTCTATAATTTTGGTTACAAATACGTGACACATAATTAAAGTTTACGTTCGTATCCTTAGTTGTAACCTTATGGGTACAGATTCGGTTATTAAAAATAAAAATGCTCTGGGACATTTAAATTTTTCCTAGGTACACTTTTTCGCAAAAATTCCCCTAATACATATTTAATCTAAATGGTGTTTTTAATAACAGTATGATTGTTACGTAATGTAATGCTCTAAGCGCATTTTTTTTGTTTGGTTATGGTTTAATTTGTTTATTTCTTTTTAATAATTTAAAGATATATCTATTTATGAATGTGTTTTGTTTATTACCTATTACAATTGTTCTAATAGCGATAGTGTCGATATCGAACTTAGAAAGCATACGAGTGCGAATAGTCCTATTGCACTTGTATGCTTTCTAACAGTACGGAGGCATTTCATACTTCGTAACAAGGTAATTTCGAACTGGCGTACATCGAGATCCTGTACTTTAGAACTAACATACGTCGACATTTCAAACTTCGACATTACTACCGTAAAACGCCATCTGCCAGAAACTTTTAGTACTCTAAATAACCGCTGAATCGGGGTGTCCCGATTCTCCGAAGTGACAATTTCAATTGTCTTCGCCAAGCAAACAATGATTTTAATTTCATAAGCAACCTAGATGAATAATAATAATTAAATAATACCTTATTGCAATCACTTTAATATTATTCTAAGGAGGCGTTTAGCTCTATGCTGCCATTTAAAATATCTGTTTATCCTGATCTGCCCAGCGTTTTCTAAAGTAGGTCAGCTTCCAGCCCAACCACATTAGAGTCGCGTTATTTTGGAGGACAAGCAATGGCGATGCTATTACATTTTAGTAATGACAGCCGCTATAGCAATAAGGCCATTAGTAATTTATTTTTATTAACTTCGCTTAAATTATCCAACGCAATGGTGGACTAGAATCATTAAAAATAATAATGTTCGATTTATTTTATTAATAAACACAACAAGTGGTTACCAATATCTATCTAATACCTTTAAACGAGCAATATGTTTATGCATATGTTTGTATATATATAATATGAATCTTGGCATCGGCTACAACGATGTTCATGAAATTTAGTATGCAGCGGGTTTCGGAGCCGATAAATCGATCTACGAGTAGCTGGCTTTCATTATTAGAAAACGTCGTTTTATCCGAGCAAAGCTCGGTTAGCCTGGTATTTATGATGAAAAGAAAATCCAATTCTTTAACACGTTACATTGCGCTTACCGACACATTTTACCTTTTGTCAACTAGAAACGATTGAATAATAAGCTTGTTATTATCACCCTTGCCAACAAAACGCGACTATCGGCGCGCTTTATTTATTTTATTTATTATTACCTAATTCTTGAGGAAGGTTATAGGATATTTAACATCACGCTACGACCATTAGGAGTATATTATCAATCAAAATCAAAATTATCAGAATTGATAGCTAATATATTGCATAGTTTATATTTTCCAGTGAAATGAAGGTTTACAAAGTTTGTGTTGCGGTTCAATACCCATATCGTATTTTCCTGAAAATTATACATAGTACTCGCTCTTTTGCAGAACACTAATGCGTATGTGTAAGACCTGCATTAGACCTTATTTTCATTGCGTAATAAGCGAGAATTTCAGTATACCATGCCATGTATCTGCAAAGTGAGTAAAAACTTGATTCAGCGCTTTCTATTGCGTTTAAATGTAATTACAAACAGTACAGTACAAGCTGCGCTGTCTGCTGCAAACGTACGAAGCCAATTCCACGTGAAGTGTTCTTGTTGCGGACTTAATTATAAAGATGGCGTTATCAAGTTTTATGGTTATTTTTTGTGTTGAATTTCGAATATGGTGCAGTGCAGTGGCGGTCGGAGGAGGATCTTAAGGTCTTGCCTCTCAAGTCAAATTAACCTCTTTAAAATAAACAAATCTTCCCTGTTTTTTGTAATAAATAAGATTAAACTTCGCGATTATAACGTGCGAGACAAAACTCGACTGACATTTGCCAATATGAATAGGTTACTCTCTCTTCTTTACTTATCATTCCCCCTTTATCCCCCACTGTGACCAACCCCAAAATCTTAGGCTGCTACCCCTCCTAAGAACTTATTACTTACCTCCTAATAATACACTGTCTGTTACAGAACGCCCATGAGTTACTGATTGAGCACCAGTTTTCAAAACTCGCATCAACGTTTGCTCGATTGTCATGTCTGGCCAAATTCCAGACCAAGCTTTGTCCGTACGCCTTACTGTAAAAAGCCTTTTTTCGGTAAAAGTTACAAATTCGGAAGAATCCATCACATTTTTCAAATCTGACATATCTTGAAGGTAAATTTGAGCCCCTTTGCAATAATTAAAATGCCCTGCCGCATGAAATATTGGTAACATCTGCTTGATACATGATAAATGTAAATTCCAATTGCCCAAACGTTCAGCCTCGATAAATTGTAATGCCACAATAACACTATTGAAGTACTGTAGCCACAGTTCAGCAGTTGGACTTTTATGATGTAGTATCGTTGTGGCACTGATGAATAATTTTAACATGGCTACAGCATCATCTGTTTCATAAACTTGATCTAAAGTGGGTGGATAATTCTTTAGATCAGCAAATAAATTTGAAATCGTTAATTTTTTATTCTGAATTTGACGAGAAATACTTATAAATGATGGAGGAATCTTCCAGTGGTCGAGATTCTTTGATGTGCTCAATATTTTTATGACTTTCTATGTTTTCAGAACTTTCTGCGAACTCTGCAATTGTTTCCCCTATTGCATTCATTGCCAGCATACCGAATTTTGGGAAAATACTGTGCAAAACAGTTCAAAGATACCAGAACCTTCCATTATTGTTCCAATAGCTTTTACATAGGACATGAGCAAATGGAAACCTCCTAAGCGAGGAACTACATTTTCTAAATTTTTGTCCTTGGTGTTGCAGAGTATTTGTTTGGCTTTAATGTACAAAGGATAATCAAAAGTTACGGAGCAGGTTTTGCGTTCAGTTTCTTTGCAGTGTTGTGCAGCATAATGCAATACTGTATAAATTGTTCTCAAGTCCGATGGATTCTCGTCTATGAATGGCAAACAAAAAATCTTCGAAACTTGATAAAACGGTACCTACTTTAGCAATCCTATCAAATAAGCCACGAATACTAGGTAGTTTTTCAACTTGCATATAAGAAGCCCAAATGTGTGTAGAATATACTGTTGTGATTCTTGGTACAACATCTCCAAATGTAAATCCCGATACGTCTAAGTGTTTCACAGGTTCTAGTGTAATTTTTTGATCCGGAAAGTCTTTTAATTCCACAGCTCCTATAGAGGCAACTTCCGATGCAGCTGGCAGTCTCTTTAATTTTGGAATCTCTCCAGAAGTACAAACAGCATGCTTAGGAGCTACACAACAAATGCCACCCATAATGTGCATGGTGTTTTTTCCGTCAATAGTAGATGGATTATGATCTGCATTGTCGTATACATACTGAGTAAAACAAGGTTTCTCGATTTTTGTGACTTCGCAGTGTTGTAATAAGACGCACATACTCCAAGCTTCGCCAACAAATTGACGATTAATTTTGATCCTGATTTGCGGTTAATATATAATCCGGTAGAAGAGAAGAAAGAAATGATTTTGGACGAATAGCAGAGATTATGGAATGGGCTATGTAATCTTTATGTAATCTCCAAGGCTGTTAAAAGTTCCATCAGCATCTTCATTGGCCATTTCGTCATCATTCGTCTCGGATTGTTCAGAATACGTTGACTCTGACGTCTTTTCCAGTCTTCTCTTTTTTTGTGCACATCAAACATCATCAGCTCTTCCAAAAATTCATCTAAATACTTCGGAATATCTGCATGAACATTGTCAAGAAAGCTGACAGACGAAGGATATGTTTTGGTCTTGTACTGAGTACTTTTAATTTGTCTTCGTATTAACTCAGCAGCGGTTCGTATAACACGAATATCTTCATCTTCTTTTCTTTCTTCACGATGCATATACCACATATCGTCAACAGATAAATCGCCAGAACCACAGTAAGTGACGATACTTTTAATCCCTGTACCTGAAATCGTGACGTCAATACCGAAATGACTTTCTAAATGTGTTATTAGTGTTATTTTTGGTGACGGCCGATATTCCATAATTTTTAATAATCCACCGACTGTAAATTGGCATTCGAAACTGTTTTCAATGTAATCAACAACAAATTTCAATGAGTTTTGTAGAGGTGAATCCTCGATTTTAGATTCATCAACCGGATTTTTTTAAATTTATTGAGACAGGAAAGATGATAACGTGCCTTTACTTCTGTTAATGACTTTACTCGGGATATTAAATCAATAATATGCTGTCCAAGAGAGTCATTACGTGAGAGAGTCATGTCGTCTTCTTCTACCTCTACTAAAAAGACTAAAAAATAAATAACAAGTGTAGGTGTAAGAAAATCAAATAATCTAGATACTAGACTATTTGATTGAAATTTTAAATATTAGAAGTAATCATTTTGATTACAGTAAATAATCTCTTAAGATCTTAAGTGGAGGAAATACATAACGTATGTGGCCTAAACGGCCCAAAAATAGAAAAAGTAGATGATGTTTTTTTTTTGTTTTTTTCCCACATTCTTTAAAAGTTTGTGATAATAACAGCTACAGTACAGTACAATAAACAAGTGAGGCATGTCAAATTATATTCAGCGACTGGACTTCTCTTACAGAATCGTTTCCTGAGTCATGGCATCGAACATCTGAGGCATGGGGTCGTGAACCTGATTCATGGTATCGCAAAAGTCAATGTCAGCCATGGAATCGTCAATCTGAGTCATGGGATCGTGAACCTGAGTCATGGAATCGTCCATTTGAGTCATGTGATCGTCATCCTGAGTTATGGGAACGTGAATCTGAACCGGGGGGCAATTTTCCAGTATGACATCATTAAATGTGTATGGTCTCATTTCCATATCGATGGGGCGAGCATATCTAGAGCGGGTAGCAGGGTTCCTGTGGCGGCGAGTATTGTCCGGTAGAGGAACACGGCAAAAGCAATACTTGAAGAGATGGAAATAAGATGTGCTCAAAGCTCCATTGCAGCAGCCATATAATAAACTTGTCGGGATAGCTCGGGTCACGCCGACAGCTGCTGCGTGGTAGAAGGTCTGATCGGATGTGTTAGGGTAATAATTCAAAATGATGACATGAGTTGGCCACCCAGCTACGTAAACGAAGTACGATGCCATGTTCACCCTCACCATAGCCCCGTCATGGTAGTATAGGGCCGATTGACGGTGTCGGGAGCGCTGGTAGTTAATCTGTTCGATATGCGTGTAAGCAGCTAACAAGCAAAAACCGGATATAAGCAAAGTTGTTCCATGGAAGACTCCAAATGTGGTGTAACGGAAGAATAAGTCGCCGGTGTACTCGCGCTCGCAGTAGTCGTAGTCGTATTTACCGTAGACCCCAAGGCTCGCCAATCCAAACGCCATAGTAAAAACGGTACTGCAGGTCGCCACGATACTCTCGAGGATACAACTATCACGGACATGTAGTACAACAGAGTGGCACACTCTAAAGTAGGTTTCGACTGACGCCAACTGTAAAAAAAACGTATCTTAAGTACACGTTTTAGCAATAAGATATCCTAATCAAAACATTGTGTGCTGCTGGTGAATGGTTTCAACGAAATTATTACTATTCAGTATTGTATTATAGTATGTGTAATTGCAACGCTTCATTTCGCATTGAAGCACAAATAAAGACTTAGCAGTAATAATAGCATTGAACACAGCACACAAAATGTTACTTAACAACACACTCAAAACTAACAATACTTATTTTCATCATAAAGCAACAATTATTCGTAGCTGTTAATGTAGAGAAACATAAAGAATTGCAGGAATACTTACGGTGAAATACATCGAATAACAATAGGTAGAAGCAGTGATCAGTAATTGCAGAGAGCGACACGACAAAAGCACGTCCCATCTCCCAGTAGCAAATACAACGCATGCCGTTGGTATGACCACTGCTGTGAGGAGGAGATCCGATGCCCCAGCACACACGAGGAACGTATTTCCTGGAGGACAAATAAAAATTATGATTAGTCTGACAATCGACGGCAATACACCGAGGCAATACAAACTTAAATGTCAATGCTACATGGTCGTCAAACAGTTCTTATGTTCATCTAACCCTCCCTGTGTTGAGAGGTAGTTCTAGAATATTTGAAATTACTTCACGACGATTTGCCTTTAATATGGTAAAGTGGAGTAACGAAGCCGTATTCTTATATTTGGAGTTGTATTCAAAGTGAATCGGTATTACTGGATCGGAAGGATCGTCTACATAAGGATAAACTTATTGCATTACACGACGCGTAGTAGCGAATCTCAACGAAACTCACAAAATGTATCATATGTGTGTTTTTAATTTTGCGCCGGTTGTATACTTGTAAAAAAAGTCATATGCACAATTAAGGTATAGCTCAGAAGCTCTTATCACTTCGGCGATCTCCAATATCAAAAGACGTTGAGACGTAGGCTTATTAATGTGTAGAGAGTCTGTTTTGATCGATCGTAAGTTGGGACTGGCTGGAGTGATATCGGAATGTTGGACGATTGTGTAACGTCAGCCGTATATGTTACACTGCATATCGTAACGTAACTGACGTAACAACATGGCACTACGCAATTCAAAAAATAATTTTAGACCTTTAATTTAACATTTAGCACACAAATTTATACATACCTGTATTCTACAAAGTCTCGACTAAATGTCTGAAGAAAGGCAACACCGAAGCACTTATAAATTTTATAATACAGCGTAAAAAACCCTGACATTCAATTTGGCTAAAAACCGTTACAACGTCCGTCTCGAAAATTGTATTCGTTACACCGTTAGATCTGACAGCAGAATGACTTCGTATTTGCTTGTTTATGGTCAAAATGTTGCCAATTTTATGAATTGTAAAAAAATATGGGGTAAAATGTTTAACTTTCTCGTAAATATCGTAACATACCCTGACCTGTCAGGCGCCATTCATATTTATTGAAAATTTCAATTTAATTTAAAAATTAGTAGTTCAAACTATTCTTGATATATTTTGTATTATTTAGAAAGATATTACGTCATTTTATCCTACAAAAATGGAAACAACTATAGGTCTCATGCGAAAAAATCAAACAATAGCCTCATAAAGGAGTTGTAAGGTTTTGGGACAGTATGAAAACGAAAATGTTTCTATTTTGAAATTTGATTTCAAGCTATAATTATTTATTATTTCTCTATAATTTTGGTTACAAATACGTGACACATAATTAAAGTTTACGTTCGTATCCTTAGTTGTAACCTTATGGGTACAGATTCGGTTATTAAAAATAAAAATGCTCTGGGACATTTAAATTTTTCCTAGGTACACTTTTTCGCAAAAATTCCCCTAATACATATTTAATCTAAATGGTGTTTTTAATAACAGTATGATTGTTACGTAATGTAATGCTCTAAGCGCATTTTTTTTGTTTGGTTATGGTTTAATTTGTTTATTTCTTTTTAATAATTTAAAGATATATCTATTTATGAATGTGTTTTGTTTATTACCTATTACAATTGTTCTAATAGCGATAGTGTCGATATCGAACTTAGAAAGCATACGAGTGCGAATAGTCCTATTGCACTTGTATGCTTTCTAACAGTACGGAGGCATTTCATACTTCGTAACAAGGTAATTTCGAACTGGCGTACATCGAGATCCTGTACTTTAGAACTAACATACGTCGACATTTCAAACTTCGACATTACTACCGTAAAACGCCATCTGCCAGAAACTTTTAGTACTCTAAATAACCGCTGAATCGGGGTGTCCCGATTCTCCGAAGTGACAATTTCAATTGTCTTCGCCAAGCAAACAATGATTTTAATTTCATAAGCAACCTAGATGAATAATAATAATTAAATAATACCTTATTGCAATCACTTTAATATTATTCTAAGGAGGCGTTTAGCTCTATGCTGCCATTTAAAATATCTGTTTATCCTGATCTGCCCAGCGTTTTCTAAAGTAGGTCAGCTTCCAGCCCAACCACATTAGAGTCGCGTTATTTTGGAGGACAAGCAATGGCGATGCTATTACATTTTAGTAATGACAGCCGCTATAGCAATAAGGCCATTAGTAATTTATTTTTATTAACTTCGCTTAAATTATCCAACGCAATGGTGGACTAGAATCATTAAAAATAATAATGTTCGATTTATTTTATTAATAAACACAACAAGTGGTTACCAATATCTATCTAATACCTTTAAACGAGCAATATGTTTATGCATATGTTTGTATATATATAATATGAATCTTGGCATCGGCTACAACGATGTTCATGAAATTTAGTATGCAGCGGGTTTCGGAGCCGATAAATCGATCTACGAGTAGCTGGCTTTCATTATTAGAAAACGTCGTTTTATCCGAGCAAAGCTCGGTTAGCCTGGTATTTATGATGAAAAGAAAATCCAATTCTTTAACACGTTACATTGCGCTTACCGACACATTTTACCTTTTGTCAACTAGAAACGATTGAATAATAAGCTTGTTATTATCACCCTTGCCAACAAAACGCGACTATCGGCGCGCTTTATTTATTTTATTTATTATTACCTAATTCTTGAGGAAGGTTATAGGATATTTAACATCACGCTACGACCATTAGGAGTATATTATCAATCAAAATCAAAATTATCAGAATTGATAGCTAATATATTGCATAGTTTATATTTTCCAGTGAAATGAAGGTTTACAAAGTTTGTGTTGCGGTTCAATACCCATATCGTATTTTCCTGAAAATTATACATAGTACTCGCTCTTTTGCAGAACACTAATGCGTATGTGTAAGACCTGCATTAGACCTTATTTTCATTGCGTAATAAGCGAGAATTTCAGTATACCATGCCATGTATCTGCAAAGTGAGTAAAAACTTGATTCAGCGCTTTCTATTGCGTTTAAATGTAATTACAAACAGTACAGTACAAGCTGCGCTGTCTGCTGCAAACGTACGAAGCCAATTCCACGTGAAGTGTTCTTGTTGCGGACTTAATTATAAAGATGGCGTTATCAAGTTTTATGGTTATTTTTTGTGTTGAATTTCGAATATGGTGCAGTGCAGTGGCGGTCGGAGGAGGATCTTAAGGTCTTGCCTCTCAAGTCAAATTAACCTCTTTAAAATAAACAAATCTTCCCTGTTTTTTGTAATAAATAAGATTAAACTTCGCGATTATAACGTGCGAGACAAAACTCGACTGACATTTGCCAATATGAATAGGTTACTCTCTCTTCTTTACTTATCATTCCCCCTTTATCCCCCACTGTGACCAACCCCAAAATCTTAGGCTGCTACCCCTCCTAAGAACTTATTACTTACCTCCTAATAATACACTGTCTGTTACAGAACGCCCATGAGTTACTGATTGAGCACCAGTTTTCAAAACTCGCATCAACGTTTGCTCGATTGTCATGTCTGGCCAAATTCCAGACCAAGCTTTGTCCGTACGCCTTACTGTAAAAAGCCTTTTTTCGGTAAAAGTTACAAATTCGGAAGAATCCATCACATTTTTCAAATCTGACATATCTTGAAGGTAAATTTGAGCCCCTTTGCAATAATTAAAATGCCCTGCCGCATGAAATATTGGTAACATCTGCTTGATACATGATAAATGTAAATTCCAATTGCCCAAACGTTCAGCCTCGATAAATTGTAATGCCACAATAACACTATTGAAGTACTGTAGCCACAGTTCAGCAGTTGGACTTTTATGATGTAGTATCGTTGTGGCACTGATGAATAATTTTAACATGGCTACAGCATCATCTGTTTCATAAACTTGATCTAAAGTGGGTGGATAATTCTTTAGATCAGCAAATAAATTTGAAATCGTTAATTTTTTATTCTGAATTTGACGAGAAATATTTATAAATGATGGAGGAGTCTTCCAGTGGTCGAGATTCTTTGATGTGCTCAATATTTTTATGACTTTCTATGTTTTCAGAACTTTCTGCGAACTCTGCAATTGTTTCCCCTATTGCATTCATTGCCAGCATACCGAATTTTGGGAAAATACTGTGCAAAACAGTTCAAAGATACCAGAACCTTCCATTATTGTTCCAATAGCTTTTACATAGGACATGAGCAAATGGAAACCTCCTAAGCGAGGAACTACATTTTCTAAATTTTTGTCCTTGGTGTTGCAGAGTATTTGTTTGGCTTTAATGTACAAAGGATAATCAAAAGTTACGGAGCAGGTTTTGCGTTCAGTTTCTTTGCAGTGTTGTGCAGCATAATGCAATACTGTATAAATTGTTCTCAAGTCCGATGGATTCTCGTCTATGAATGGCAAACAAAAAATCTTCGAAACTTGATAAAACGGTACCTACTTTAGCAATCCTATCAAATAAGCCACGAATACTAGGTAGTTTTTCAACTTGCATATAAGAAGCCCAAATGTGTGTAGAATATACTGTTGTGATTCTTGGTACAACATCTCCAAATGTAAATCCCGATACGTCTAAGTGTTTCACAGGTTCTAGTGTAATTTTTTGATCCGGAAAGTCTTTTAATTCCACAGCTCCTATAGAGGCAACTTCCGATGCAGCTGGCAGTCTCTTTAATTTTGGAATCTCTCCAGAAGTACAAACAGCATGCTTAGGAGCTACACAACAAATGCCACCCATAATGTGCATGGTGTTTTTTCCGTCAATAGTAGATGGATTATGATCTGCATTGTCGTATACATACTGAGTAAAACAAGGTTTCTCGATTTTTGTGACTTCGCAGTGTTGTAATAAGACGCACATACTCCAAGCTTCGCCAACAAATTGACGATTAATTTTGATCCTGATTTGCGGTTAATATATAATCCGGTAGAAGAGAAGAAAGAAATGATTTTGGACGAATAGCAGAGATTATGGAATGGGCTATGTAATCTTTATGTAATCTCCAAGGCTGTTAAAAGTTCCATCAGCATCTTCATTGGCCATTTCGTCATCATTCGTCTCGGATTGTTCAGAATACGTTGACTCTGACGTCTTTTCCAGTCTTCTCTTTTTTTGTGCACATCAAACATCATCAGCTCTTCCAAAAATTCATCTAAATACTTCGGAATATCTGCATGAACATTGTCAAGAAAGCTGACAGACGAAGGATATGTTTTGGTCTTGTACTGAGTACTTTTAATTTGTCTTCGTATTAACTCAGCAGCGGTTCGTATAACACGAATATCTTCATCTTCTTTTCTTTCTTCACGATGCATATACCACATATCGTCAACAGATAAATCGCCAGAACCACAGTAAGTGACGATACTTTTAATCCCTGTACCTGAAATCGTGACGTCAATACCGAAATGACTTTCTAAATGTGTTATTAGTGTTATTTTTGGTGACGGCCGATATTCCATAATTTTTAATAATCCACCGACTGTAAATTGGCATTCGAAACTGTTTTCAATGTAATCAAAAACAAATTTCAATGAGTTTTGTAGAGGTGAATCCTCGATTTTAGATTCATCAACCGGATTTTTTTAAATTTATTGAGACAGGAAAGATGATAACGTGCCTTTACTTCTGTTAATGACTTTACTCGGGATATTAAATCAATAATATGCTGTCCAAGAGAGTCATTACGTGAGAGAGTCATGTCGTCTTCTTCTACCTCTACTAAAAAGACTAAAAAATAAATAACAAGTGTAGGTGTAAGAAAATCAAATAATCTAGATACTAGACTATTTGATTGAAATTTTAAATATTAGAAGTAATCATTTTGATTACAGTAAATAATCTCTTAAGATCTTAAGTGGAGGAAATACATAACGTATGTGGCCTAAACGGCCCAAAAATAGAAAAAGTAGATGATGTTTTTTTTTTGTTTTTTTCCCACATTCTTTAAAAGTTTGTGATAATAACAGCTACAGTACAGTACAATAAACAAGTGAGGCATGTCAAATTATATTCAGCGACTGGACTTCTCTTACAGAATCGTTTCCTGAGTCATGGCATCGAACATCTGAGGCATGGGGTCGTGAACCTGATTCATGGTATCGCAAAAGTCAATGTCAGCCATGGAATCGTCAATCTGAGTCATGGGATCGTGAACCTGAGTCATGGAATCGTCCATTTGAGTCATGTGATCGTCATCCTGAGTTATGGGAACGTGAATCTGAACCGGGGGGCAATTTTCCAGTATGACATCATTAAATGTGTATGGTCTCATTTCCATATCGATGGGGCGAGCATATCTAGAGCGGGTAGCAGGGTTCCTGTGGCGGCGAGTATTGTCCGGTAGAGGAACACGGCAAAAGCAATACTTGAAGAGATGGAAATAAGATGTGCTCAAAGCTCCATTGCAGCAGCCATATAATAAACTTGTCGGGATAGCTCGGGTCACGCCGACAGCTGCTGCGTGGTAGAAGGTCTGATCGGATGTGTTAGGGTAATAATTCAAAATGATGACATGAGTTGGCCACCCAGCTACGTAAACGAAGTACGATGCCATGTTCACCCTCACCATAGCCCCGTCATGGTAGTATAGGGCCGATTGACGGTGTCGGGAGCGCTGGTAGTTAATCTGTTCGATATGCGTGTAAGCAGCTAACAAGCAAAAACCGGATATAAGCAAAGTTGTTCCATGGAAGACTCCAAATGTGGTGTAACGGAAGAATAAGTCGCCGGTGTACTCGCGCTCGCAGTAGTCGTAGTCGTATTTACCGTAGACCCCAAGGCTCGCCAATCCAAACGCCATAATAAAAACGGTACTGCAGGTCGCCACGATACTCTCGAGGATACAACTATCACGGACATGTAGTACAACAGAGTGGCACACTCTAAAGTACGTTTCGACTGACGCCAACTGTAAAAAAAACGTATCTTAAGTACACGTTTTAGCAATAAGATATCCTAATCAAAACATTGTGTGCTGCTGGTGAATGGTTTCAACGAAATTATTACTATTCAGTATTGTATTATAGTATGTGTAATTGCAACGCTTCATTTCGCATTGAAGCACAAATAAAGACTTAGCAGTAATAATAGCATTGAACACAGCACACAAAATGTTACTTAACAACACACTCAAAACTAACAATACTTATTTTCATCATAAAGCAACAATTATTCGTAGCTGTTAATGTAGAGAAACATAAAGAATTGCAGGAATACTTACGGTGAAATACATCGAATAACAATAGGTAGAAGCAGTGATCAGTAATTGCAGAGAGCGACACGACAAAAGCACGTCCCATCTCCCAGTAGCAAATACAACGCATGCCGTTGGTATGACCACTGCTGTGAGGAGGAGATCCGATGCCCCAGCACACACGAGGAACGTATTTCCTGGAGGACAAATAAAAATTATGATTAGTCTGACAATCGACGGCAATACACCGAGGCAATACAAACTTAAATGTCAATGCTACATGGTCGTCAAACAGTTCTTATGTTCATCTAACCCTCCCTGTGTTGAGAGGTAGTTCTAGAATATTTGAAATTACTTCACGACGATTTGCCTTTAATATGGTAAAGTGGAGTAACGAAGCCGTATTCTTATATTTGGAGTTGTATTCAAAGTGAATCGGTATTACTGGATCGGAAGGATCGTCTACATAAGGATAAACTTATTGCATTACACGACGCGTAGTAGCGAATCTCAACGAAACTCACAAAATGTATCATATGTGTGTTTTTAATTTTGCGCCGGTTGTATACTTGTAAAAAAAGTCATATGCACAATTAAGGTATAGCTCAGAAGCTCTTATCACTTCGGCGATCTCCAATATCAAAAGACGTTGAGACGTAGGCTTATTAATGTGTAGAGAGTCTGTTTTGATCGATCGTAAGTTGGGACTGGCTGGAGTGATATCGGAATGTTGGACGATTGTGTAACGTCAGCCGTATATGTTACACTGCATATCGTAACGTAACTGACGTAACAACATGGCACTACGCAATTCAAAAAATAATTTTAGACCTTTAATTTAACATTTAGCACACAAATTTATACATACCTGTATTCTACAAAGTCTCGACTAAATGTCTGAAGAAAGGCAACACCGAAGCACTTATAAATTTTATAATACAGCGTAAAAAACCCTGACATTCAATTTGGCTAAAAACCGTTACAACGTCCGTCTCGAAAATTGTATTCGTTACACCGTTAGATCTGACAGCAGAATGACTTCGTATTTGCTTGTTTATGGTCAAAATGTTGCCAATTTTATGAATTGTAAAAAAATATGGGGTAAAATGTTTAACTTTCTCGTAAATATCGTAACATACCCTGACCTGTCAGGCGCCATTCATATTTATTGAAAATTTCAATTTAATTTAAAAATTAGTAGTTCAAACTATTCTTGATATATTTTGTATTATTTAGAAAGATATTACGTCATTTTATCCTACAAAAATGGAAACAACTATAGGTCTCATGCGAAAAAATCAAACAATAGCCTCATAAAGGAGTTGTAAGGTTTTGGGACAGTATGAAAACGAAAATGTTTCTATTTTGAAATTTGATTTCAAGCTATAATTATTTATTATTTCTCTATAATTTTGGTTACAAATACGTGACACATAATTAAAGTTTACGTTCGTATCCTTAGTTGTAACCTTATGGGTACAGATTCGGTTATTAAAAATAAAAATGCTCTGGGACATTTAAATTTTTCCTAGGTACACTTTTTCGCAAAAATTCCCCTAATACATATTTAATCTAAATGGTGTTTTTAATAACAGTATGATTGTTACGTAATGTAATGCTCTAAGCGCATTTTTTTTGTTTGGTTATGGTTTAATTTGTTTATTTCTTTTTAATAATTTAAAGATATATCTATTTATGAATGTGTTTTGTTTATTACCTATTACAATTGTTCTAATAGCGATAGTGTCGATATCGAACTTAGAAAGCATACGAGTGCGAATAGTCCTATTGCACTTGTATGCTTTCTAACAGTACGGAGGCATTTCATACTTCGTAACAAGGTAATTTCGAACTGGCGTACATCGAGATCCTGTACTTTAGAACTAACATACGTCGACATTTCAAACTTCGACATTACTACCGTAAAACGCCATCTGCCAGAAACTTTTAGTACTCTAAATAACCGCTGAATCGGGGTGTCCCGATTCTCCGAAGTGACAATTTCAATTGTCTTCGCCAAGCAAACAATGATTTTAATTTCATAAGCAACCTAGATGAATAATAATAATTAAATAATACCTTATTGCAATCACTTTAATATTATTCTAAGGAGGCGTTTAGCTCTATGCTGCCATTTAAAATATCTGTTTATCCTGATCTGCCCAGCGTTTTCTAAAGTAGGTCAGCTTCCAGCCCAACCACATTAGAGTCGCGTTATTTTGGAGGACAAGCAATGGCGATGCTATTACATTTTAGTAATGACAGCCGCTATAGCAATAAGGCCATTAGTAATTTATTTTTATTAACTTCGCTTAAATTATCCAACGCAATGGTGGACTAGAATCATTAAAAATAATAATGTTCGATTTATTTTATTAATAAACACAACAAGTGGTTACCAATATCTATCTAATACCTTTAAACGAGCAATATGTTTATGCATATGTTTGTATATATATAATATGAATCTTAGCATCGGCTACAACGATTTTCATGAAATTTAGTATGCAGCGGGTTTCGGAGCCGATAAATCGATCTACGAGTAGCTGGCTTTCATTATTAGAAAACGTCGTTTTATCCGAGCAAAGCTCGGTTAGCCTGGTATTTATGATGAAAAGAAAATCCAATTCTTTAACACGTTACATTGCGCTTACCGACACATTTTACCTTTTGTCAACTAGAAACGATTGAATAATAAGCTTGTTATTATCACCCTTGCCAACAAAACGCGACTATCGGCGCGCTTTATTTATTTTATTTATTATTACCTAATTCTTGAGGAAGGTTATAGGATATTTAACATCACGCTACGACCATTAGGAGTATATTATCAATCAAAATCAAAATTATCAGAATTGATAGCTAATATATTGCATAGTTTATATTTTCCAGTGAAATGAAGGTTTACAAAGTTTGTGTTGCGGTTCAATACCCATATCGTATTTTCCTGAAAATTATACATAGTACTCGCTCTTTTGCAGAACACTAATGCGTATGTGTAAGACCTGCATTAGACCTTATTTTCATTGCGTAATAAGCGAGAATTTCAGTATACCATGCCATGTATCTGCAAAGTGAGTAAAAACTTGATTCAGCGCTTTCTATTGCGTTTAAATGTAATTACAAACAGTACAGTACAAGCTGCGCTGTCTGCTGCAAACGTACGAAGCCAATTCCACGTGAAGTGTTCTTGTTGCGGACTTAATTATAAAGATGGCGTTATCAAGTTTTATGGTTATTTTTTGTGTTGAATTTCGAATATGGTGCAGTGCAGTGGCGGTCGGAGGAGGATCTTAAGGTCTTGCCTCTCAAGTCAAATTAACCTCTTTAAAATAAACAAATCTTCCCTGTTTTTTGTAATAAATAAGATTAAACTTCGCGATTATAACGTGCGAGACAAAACTCGACTGACATTTGCCAATATGAATAGGTTACTCTCTCTTCTTTACTTATCATTCCCCCTTTATCCCCCACTGTGACCAACCCCAAAATCTTAGGCTGCTACCCCTCCTAAGAACTTATTACTTACCTCCTAATAATACACTGTCTGTTACAGAACGCCCATGAGTTACTGATTGAGCACCAGTTTTCAAAACTCGCATCAACGTTTGCTCGATTGTCATGTCTGGCCAAATTCCAGACCAAGCTTTGTCCGTACGCCTTACTGTAAAAAGCCTTTTTTCGGTAAAAGTTACAAATTCGGAAGAATCCATCACATTTTTCAAATCTGACATATCTTGAAGGTAAATTTGAGCCCCTTTGCAATAATTAAAATGCCCTGCCGCATGAAATATTGGTAACATCTGCTTGATACATGATAAATGTAAATTCCAATTGCCCAAACGTTCAGCCTCGATAAATTGTAATGCCACAATAACACTATTGAAGTACTGTAGCCACAGTTCAGCAGTTGGACTTTTATGATGTAGTATCGTTGTGGCACTGATGAATAATTTTAACATGGCTACAGCATCATCTGTTTCATAAACTTGATCTAAAGTGGGTGGATAATTCTTTAGATCAGCAAATAAATTTGAAATCGTTAATTTTTTATTCTGAATTTGACGAGAAATATTTATAAATGATGGAGGAGTCTTCCAGTGGTCGAGATTCTTTGATGTGCTCAATATTTTTATGACTTTCTATGTTTTCAGAACTTTCTGCGAACTCTGCAATTGTTTCCCCTATTGCATTCATTGCCAGCATACCGAATTTTGGGAAAATACTGTGCAAAACAGTTCAAAGATACCAGAACCTTCCATTATTGTTCCAATAGCTTTTACATAGGACATGAGCAAATGGAAACCTCCTAAGCGAGGAACTACATTTTCTAAATTTTTGTCCTTGGTGTTGCAGAGTATTTGTTTGGCTTTAATGTACAAAGGATAATCAAAAGTTACGGAGCAGGTTTTGCGTTCAGTTTCTTTGCAGTGTTGTGCAGCATAATGCAATACTGTATAAATTGTTCTCAAGTCCGATGGATTCTCGTCTATGAATGGCAAACAAAAAATCTTCGAAACTTGATAAAACGGTACCTACTTTAGCAATCCTATCAAATAAGCCACGAATACTAGGTAGTTTTTCAACTTGCATATAAGAAGCCCAAATGTGTGTAGAATATACTGTTGTGATTCTTGGTACAACATCTCCAAATGTAAATCCCGATACGTCTAAGTGTTTCACAGGTTCTAGTGTAATTTTTTGATCCGGAAAGTCTTTTAATTCCACAGCTCCTATAGAGGCAACTTCCGATGCAGCTGGCAGTCTCTTTAATTTTGGAATCTCTCCAGAAGTACAAACAGCATGCTTAGGAGCTACACAACAAATGCCACCCATAATGTGCATGGTGTTTTTTCCGTCAATAGTAGATGGATTATGATCTGCATTGTCGTATACATACTGAGTAAAACAAGGTTTCTCGATTTTTGTGACTTCGCAGTGTTGTAATAAGACGCACATACTCCAAGCTTCGCCAACAAATTGACGATTAATTTTGATCCTGATTTGCGGTTAATATATAATCCGGTAGAAGAGAAGAAAGAAATGATTTTGGACGAATAGCAGAGATTATGGAATGGGCTATGTAATCTTTATGTAATCTCCAAGGCTGTTAAAAGTTCCATCAGCATCTTCATTGGCCATTTCGTCATCATTCGTCTCGGATTGTTCAGAATACGTTGACTCTGACGTCTTTTCCAGTCTTCTCTTTTTTTGTGCACATCAAACATCATCAGCTCTTCCAAAAATTCATCTAAATACTTCGGAATATCTGCATGAACATTGTCAAGAAAGCTGACAGACGAAGGATATGTTTTGGTCTTGTACTGAGTACTTTTAATTTGTCTTCGTATTAACTCAGCAGCGGTTCGTATAACACGAATATCTTCATCTTCTTTTCTTTCTTCACGATGCATATACCACATATCGTCAACAGATAAATCGCCAGAACCACAGTAAGTGACGATACTTTTAATCCCTGTACCTGAAATCGTGACGTCAATACCGAAATGACTTTCTAAATGTGTTATTAGTGTTATTTTTGGTGACGGCCGATATTCCATAATTTTTAATAATCCACCGACTGTAAATTGGCATTCGAAACTGTTTTCAATGTAATCAAAAACAAATTTCAATGAGTTTTGTAGAGGTGAATCCTCGATTTTAGATTCATCAACCGGATTTTTTTAAATTTATTGAGACAGGAAAGATGATAACGTGCCTTTACTTCTGTTAATGACTTTACTCGGGATATTAAATCAATAATATGCTGTCCAAGAGAGTCATTACGTGAGAGAGTCATGTCGTCTTCTTCTACCTCTACTAAAAAGACTAAAAAATAAATAACAAGTGTAGGTGTAAGAAAATCAAATAATCTAGATACTAGACTATTTGATTGAAATTTTAAATATTAGAAGTAATCATTTTGATTACAGTAAATAATCTCTTAAGATCTTAAGTGGAGGAAATACATAACGTATGTGGCCTAAACGGCCCAAAAATAGAAAAAGTAGATGATGTTTTTTTTTTGTTTTTTTCCCACATTCTTTAAAAGTTTGTGATAATAACAGCTACAGTACAGTACAATAAACAAGTGAGGCATGTCAAATTATATTCAGCGACTGGACTTCTCTTACAGAATCGTTTCCTGAGTCATGGCATCGAACATCTGAGGCATGGGGTCGTGAACCTGATTCATGGTATCGCAAAAGTCAATGTCAGCCATGGAATCGTCAATCTGAGTCATGGGATCGTGAACCTGAGTCATGGAATCGTCCATTTGAGTCATGTGATCGTCATCCTGAGTTATGGGAACGTGAATCTGAACCGGGGGGCAATTTTCCAGTATGACATCATTAAATGTGTATGGTCTCATTTCCATATCGATGGGGCGAGCATATCTAGAGCGGGTAGCAGGGTTCCTGTGGCGGCGAGTATTGTCCGGTAGAGGAACACGGCAAAAGCAATACTTGAAGAGATGGAAATAAGATGTGCTCAAAGCTCCATTGCAGCAGCCATATAATAAACTTGTCGGGATAGCTCGGGTCACGCCGACAGCTGCTGCGTGGTAGAAGGTCTGATCGGATGTGTTAGGGTAATAATTCAAAATGATGACATGAGTTGGCCACCCAGCTACGTAAACGAAGTACGATGCCATGTTCACCCTCACCATAGCCCCGTCATGGTAGTATAGGGCCGATTGACGGTGTCGGGAGCGCTGGTAGTTAATCTGTTCGATATGCGTGTAAGCAGCTAACAAGCAAAAACCGGATATAAGCAAAGTTGTTCCATGGAAGACTCCAAATGTGGTGTAACGGAAGAATAAGTCGCCGGTGTACTCGCGCTCGCAGTAGTCGTAGTCGTATTTACCGTAGACCCCAAGGCTCGCCAATCCAAACGCCATAATAAAAACGGTACTGCAGGTCGCCACGATACTCTCGAGGATACAACTATCACGGACATGTAGTACAACAGAGTGGCACACTCTAAAGTACGTTTCGACTGACGCCAACTGTAAAAAAAACGTATCTTAAGTACACGTTTTAGCAATAAGATATCCTAATCAAAACATTGTGTGCTGCTGGTGAATGGTTTCAACGAAATTATTACTATTCAGTATTGTATTATAGTATGTGTAATTGCAACGCTTCATTTCGCATTGAAGCACAAATAAAGACTTAGCAGTAATAATAGCATTGAACACAGCACACAAAATGTTACTTAACAACACACTCAAAACTAACAATACTTATTTTCATCATAAAGCAACAATTATTCGTAGCTGTTAATGTAGAGAAACATAAAGAATTGCAGGAATACTTACGGTGAAATACATCGAATAACAATAGGTAGAAGCAGTGATCAGTAATTGCAGAGAGCGACACGACAAAAGCACGTCCCATCTCCCAGTAGCAAATACAACGCATGCCGTTGGTATGACCACTGCTGTGAGGAGGAGATCCGATGCCCCAGCACACACGAGGAACGTATTTCCTGGAGGACAAATAAAAATTATGATTAGTCTGACAATCGACGGCAATACACCGAGGCAATACAAACTTAAATGTCAATGCTACATGGTCGTCAAACAGTTCTTATGTTCATCTAACCCTCCCTGTGTTGAGAGGTAGTTCTAGAATATTTGAAATTACTTCACGACGATTTGCCTTTAATATGGTAAAGTGGAGTAACGAAGCCGTATTCTTATATTTGGAGTTGTATTCAAAGTGAATCGGTATTACTGGATCGGAAGGATCGTCTACATAAGGATAAACTTATTGCATTACACGACGCGTAGTAGCGAATCTCAACGAAACTCACAAAATGTATCATATGTGTGTTTTTAATTTTGCGCCGGTTGTATACTTGTAAAAAAAGTCATATGCACAATTAAGGTATAGCTCAGAAGCTCTTATCACTTCGGCGATCTCCAATATCAAAAGACGTTGAGACGTAGGCTTATTAATGTGTAGAGAGTCTGTTTTGATCGATCGTAAGTTGGGACTGGCTGGAGTGATATCGGAATGTTGGACGATTGTGTAACGTCAGCCGTATATGTTACACTGCATATCGTAACGTAACTGACGTAACAACATGGCACTACGCAATTCAAAAAATAATTTTAGACCTTTAATTTAACATTTAGCACACAAATTTATACATACCTGTATTCTACAAAGTCTCGACTAAATGTCTGAAGAAAGGCAACACCGAAGCACTTATAAATTTTATAATACAGCGTAAAAAACCCTGACATTCAATTTGGCTAAAAACCGTTACAACGTCCGTCTCGAAAATTGTATTCGTTACACCGTTAGATCTGACAGCAGAATGACTTCGTATTTGCTTGTTTATGGTCAAAATGTTGCCAATTTTATGAATTGTAAAAAAATATGGGGTAAAATGTTTAACTTTCTCGTAAATATCGTAACATACCCTGACCTGTCAGGCGCCATTCATATTTATTGAAAATTTCAATTTAATTTAAAAATTAGTAGTTCAAACTATTCTTGATATATTTTGTATTATTTAGAAAGATATTACGTCATTTTATCCTACAAAAATGGAAACAACTATAGGTCTCATGCGAAAAAATCAAACAATAGCCTCATAAAGGAGTTGTAAGGTTTTGGGACAGTATGAAAACGAAAATGTTTCTATTTTGAAATTTGATTTCAAGCTATAATTATTTATTATTTCTCTATAATTTTGGTTACAAATACGTGACACATAATTAAAGTTTACGTTCGTATCCTTAGTTGTAACCTTATGGGTACAGATTCGGTTATTAAAAATAAAAATGCTCTGGGACATTTAAATTTTTCCTAGGTACACTTTTTCGCAAAAATTCCCCTAATACATATTTAATCTAAATGGTGTTTTTAATAACAGTATGATTGTTACGTAATGTAATGCTCTAAGCGCATTTTTTTTGTTTGGTTATGGTTTAATTTGTTTATTTCTTTTTAATAATTTAAAGATATATCTATTTATGAATGTGTTTTGTTTATTACCTATTACAATTGTTCTAATAGCGATAGTGTCGATATCGAACTTAGAAAGCATACGAGTGCGAATAGTCCTATTGCACTTGTATGCTTTCTAACAGTACGGAGGCATTTCATACTTCGTAACAAGGTAATTTCGAACTGGCGTACATCGAGATCCTGTACTTTAGAACTAACATACGTCGACATTTCAAACTTCGACATTACTACCGTAAAACGCCATCTGCCAGAAACTTTTAGTACTCTAAATAACCGCTGAATCGGGGTGTCCCGATTCTCCGAAGTGACAATTTCAATTGTCTTCGCCAAGCAAACAATGATTTTAATTTCATAAGCAACCTAGATGAATAATAATAATTAAATAATACCTTATTGCAATCACTTTAATATTATTCTAAGGAGGCGTTTAGCTCTATGCTGCCATTTAAAATATCTGTTTATCCTGATCTGCCCAGCGTTTTCTAAAGTAGGTCAGCTTCCAGCCCAACCACATTAGAGTCGCGTTATTTTGGAGGACAAGCAATGGCGATGCTATTACATTTTAGTAATGACAGCCGCTATAGCAATAAGGCCATTAGTAATTTATTTTTATTAACTTCGCTTAAATTATCCAACGCAATGGTGGACTAGAATCATTAAAAATAATAATGTTCGATTTATTTTATTAATAAACACAACAAGTGGTTACCAATATCTATCTAATACCTTTAAACGAGCAATATGTTTATGCATATGTTTGTATATATATATTATGAATCTTGGCATCGGCTACAACGATGTTCATGAAATTTAGTATGCAGCGGGTTTCGGAGCCGATAAATCGATCTACGAGTAGCTGGCTTTCATTATTAGAAAACGTCGTTTTATCCGAGCAAAGCTCGGTTAGCCTGGTATTTATGATGAAAAGAAAATCCAATTCTTTAACACGTTACATTGCGCTTACCGACACATTTTACCTTTTGTCAACTAGAAACGATTGAATAATAAGCTTGTTATTATCACCCTTGCCAACAAAACGCGACTATCGGCGCGCTTTATTTATTTTATTTATTATTACCTAATTCTTGAGGAAGGTTATAGGATATTTAACATCACGCTACGACCATTAGGAGTATATTATCAATCAAAATCAAAATTATCAGAATTGATAGCTAATATATTGCATAGTTTATATTTTCCAGTGAAATGAAGGTTTACAAAGTTTGTGTTGCGGTTCAATACCCATATCGTATTTTCCTGAAAATTATACATAGTACTCGCTCTTTTGCAGAACACTAATGCGTATGTGTAAGACCTGCATTAGACCTTATTTTCATTGCGTAATAAGCGAGAATTTCAGTATACCATGCCATGTATCTGCAAAGTGAGTAAAAACTTGATTCAGCGCTTTCTATTGCGTTTAAATGTAATTACAAACAGTACAGTACAAGCTGCGCTGTCTGCTGCAAACGTACGAAGCCAATTCCACGTGAAGTGTTCTTGTTGCGGACTTAATTATAAAGATGGCGTTATCAAGTTTTATGGTTATTTTTTGTGTTGAATTTCGAATATGGTGCAGTGCAGTGGCGGTCGGAGGAGGATCTTAAGGTCTTGCCTCTCAAGTCAAATTAACCTCTTTAAAATAAACAAATCTTCCCTGTTTTTTGTAATAAATAAGATTAAACTTCGCGATTATAACGTGCGAGACAAAACTCGACTGACATTTGCCAATATGAATAGGTTACTCTCTCTTCTTTACTTATCATTCCCCCTTTATCCCCCACTGTGACCAACCCCAAAATCTTAGGCTGCTACCCCTCCTAAGAACTTATTACTTACCTCCTAATAATACACTGTCTGTTACAGAACGCCCATGAGTTACTGATTGAGCACCAGTTTTCAAAACTCGCATCAACGTTTGCTCGATTGTCATGTCTGGCCAAATTCCAGACCAAGCTTTGTCCGTACGCCTTACTGTAAAAAGCCTTTTTTCGGTAAAAGTTACAAATTCGGAAGAATCCATCACATTTTTCAAATCTGACATATCTTGAAGGTAAATTTGAGCCCCTTTGCAATAATTAAAATGCCCTGCCGCATGAAATATTGGTAACATCTGCTTGATACATGATAAATGTAAATTCCAATTGCCCAAACGTTCAGCCTCGATAAATTGTAATGCCACAATAACACTATTGAAGTACTGTAGCCACAGTTCAGCAGTTGGACTTTTATGATGTAGTATCGTTGTGGCACTGATGAATAATTTTAACATGGCTACAGCATCATCTGTTTCATAAACTTGATCTAAAGTGGGTGGATAATTCTTTAGATCAGCAAATAAATTTGAAATCGTTAATTTTTTATTCTGAATTTGACGAGAAATACTTATAAATGATGGAGGAGTCTTCCAGTGGTCGAGATTCTTTGATGTGCTCAATATTTTTATGACTTTCTATGTTTTCAGAACTTTCTGCGAACTCTGCAATTGTTTCCCCTATTGCATTCATTGCCAGCATACCGAATTTTGGGAAAATACTGTGCAAAACAGTTCAAAGATACCAGAACCTTCCATTATTGTTCCAATAGCTTTTACATAGGACATGAGCAAATGGAAACCTCCTAAGCGAGGAACTACATTTTCTAAATTTTTGTCCTTGGTGTTGCAGAGTATTTGTTTGGCTTTAATGTACAAAGGATAATCAAAAGTTACGGAGCAGGTTTTGCGTTCAGTTTCTTTGCAGTGTTGTGCAGCATAATGCAATACTGTATAAATTGTTCTCAAGTCCGATGGATTCTCGTCTATGAATGGCAAACAAAAAATCTTCGAAACTTGATAAAACGGTACCTACTTTAGCAATCCTATCAAATAAGCCACGAATACTAGGTAGTTTTTCAACTTGCATATAAGAAGCCCAAATGTGTGTAGAATATACTGTTGTGATTCTTGGTACAACATCTCCAAATGTAAATCCCGATACGTCTAAGTGTTTCACAGGTTCTAGTGTAATTTTTTGATCCGGAAAGTCTTTTAATTCCACAGCTCCTATAGAGGCAACTTCCGATGCAGCTGGCAGTCTCTTTAATTTTGGAATCTCTCCAGAAGTACAAACAGCATGCTTAGGAGCTACACAACAAATGCCACCCATAATGTGCATGGTGTTTTTTCCGTCAATAGTAGATGGATTATGATCTGCATTGTCGTATACATACTGAGTAAAACAAGGTTTCTCGATTTTTGTGACTTCGCAGTGTTGTAATAAGACGCACATACTCCAAGCTTCGCCAACAAATTGACGATTAATTTTGATCCTGATTTGCGGTTAATATATAATCCGGTAGAAGAGAAGAAAGAAATGATTTTGGACGAATAGCAGAGATTATGGAATGGGCTATGTAATCTTTATGTAATCTCCAAGGCTGTTAAAAGTTCCATCAGCATCTTCATTGGCCATTTCGTCATCATTCGTCTCGGATTGTTCAGAATACGTTGACTCTGACGTCTTTTCCAGTCTTCTCTTTTTTTGTGCACATCAAACATCATCAGCTCTTCCAAAAATTCATCTAAATACTTCGGAATATCTGCATGAACATTGTCAAGAAAGCTGACAGACGAAGGATATGTTTTGGTCTTGTACTGAGTACTTTTAATTTGTCTTCGTATTAACTCAGCAGCGGTTCGTATAACACGAATATCTTCATCTTCTTTTCTTTCTTCACGATGCATATACCACATATCGTCAACAGATAAATCGCCAGAACCACAGTAAGTGACGATACTTTTAATCCCTGTACCTGAAATCGTGACGTCAATACCGAAATGACTTTCTAAATGTGTTATTAGTGTTATTTTTGGTGACGGCCGATATTCCATAATTTTTAATAATCCACCGACTGTAAATTGGCATTCGAAACTGTTTTCAATGTAATCAAAAACAAATTTCAATGAGTTTTGTAGAGGTGAATCCTCGATTTTAGATTCATCAACCGGATTTTTTTAAATTTATTGAGACAGGAAAGATGATAACGTGCCTTTACTTCTGTTAATGACTTTACTCGGGATATTAAATCAATAATATGCTGTCCAAGAGAGTCATTACGTGAGAGAGTCATGTCGTCTTCTTCTACCTCTACTAAAAAGACTAAAAAATAAATAACAAGTGTAGGTGTAAGAAAATCAAATAATCTAGATACTAGACTATTTGATTGAAATTTTAAATATTAGAAGTAATAATTTTGATTACAGTAAATAATCTCTTAAGATCTTAAGTGGAGGAAATACATAACGTATGTGGCCTAAACGGCCCAAAAATAGAAAAAGTAGATGATGTTTTTTTTTGTTTTTTTCCCACATTCTTTAAAAGTTTGTGATAATAACAGCTACAGTACAGTACAATAAACAAGTGAGGCATGTCAAATTATATTCAGCGACTGGACTTCTCTTACAGAATCGTTTCCTGAGTCATGGCATCGAACATCTGAGGCATGGGGTCGTGAACCTGATTCATGGTATCGCAAAAGTCAATGTCAGCCATGGAATCGTCAATCTGAGTCATGGGATCGTGAACCTGAGTCATGGAATCGTCCATTTGAGTCATGTGATCGTCATCCTGAGTTATGGGAACGTGAATCTGAACCGGGGGGCAATTTTCCAGTATGACATCATTAAATGTGTATGGTCTCATTTCCATATCGATGGGGCGAGCATATCTAGAGCGGGTAGCAGGGTTCCTGTGGCGGCGAGTATTGTCCGGTAGAGGAACACGGCAAAAGCAATACTTGAAGAGATGGAAATAAGATGTGCTCAAAGCTCCATTGCAGCAGCCATATAATAAACTTGTCGGGATAGCTCGGGTCACGCCGACAGCTGCTGCGTGGTAGAAGGTCTGATCGGATGTGTTAGGGTAATAATTCAAAATGATGACATGAGTTGGCCACCCAGCTACGTAAACGAAGTACGATGCCATGTTCACCCTCACCATAGCCCCGTCATGGTAGTATAGGGCCGATTGACGGTGTCGGGAGCGCTGGTAGTTAATCTGTTCGATATGCGTGTAAGCAGCTAACAAGCAAAAACCGGATATAAGCAAAGTTGTTCCATGGAAGACTCCAAATGTGGTGTAACGGAAGAATAAGTCGCCGGTGTACTCGCGCTCGCAGTAGTCGTAGTCGTATTTACCGTAGACCCCAAGGCTCGCCAATCCAAACGCCATAATAAAAACGGTACTGCAGGTCGCCACGATACTCTCGAGGATACAACTATCACGGACATGTAGTACAACAGAGTGGCACACTCTAAAGTACGTTTCGACTGACGCCAACTGTAAAAAAAACGTATCTTAAGTACACGTTTTAGCAATAAGATATCCTAATCAAAACATTGTGTGCTGCTGGTGAATGGTTTCAACGAAATTATTACTATTCAGTATTGTATTATAGTATGTGTAATTGCAACGCTTCATTTCGCATTGAAGCACAAATAAAGACTTAGCAGTAATAATAGCATTGAACACAGCACACAAAATGTTACTTAACAACACACTCAAAACTAACAATACTTATTTTCATCATAAAGCAACAATTATTCGTAGCTGTTAATGTAGAGAAACATAAAGAATTGCAGGAATACTTACGGTGAAATACATCGAATAACAATAGGTAGAAGCAGTGATCAGTAATTGCAGAGAGCGACACGACAAAAGCACGTCCCATCTCCCAGTAGCAAATACAACGCATGCCGTTGGTATGACCACTGCTGTGAGGAGGAGATCCGATGCCCCAGCACACACGAGGAACGTATTTCCTGGAGGACAAATAAAAATTATGATTAGTCTGACAATCGACGGCAATACACCGAGGCAATACAAACTTAAATGTCAATGCTACATGGTCGTCAAACAGTTCTTATGTTCATCTAACCCTCCCTGTGTTGAGAGGTAGTTCTAGAATATTTGAAATTACTTCACGACGATTTGCCTTTAATATGGTAAAGTGGAGTAACGAAGCCGTATTCTTATATTTGGAGTTGTATTCAAAGTGAATCGGTATTACTGGATCGGAAGGATCGTCTACATAAGGATAAACTTATTGCATTACACGACGCGTAGTAGCGAATCTCAACGAAACTCACAAAATGTATCATATGTGTGTTTTTAATTTTGCGCCGGTTGTATACTTGTAAAAAAAGTCATATGCACAATTAAGGTATAGCTCAGAAGCTCTTATCACTTCGGCGATCTCCAATATCAAAAGACGTTGAGACGTAGGCTTATTAATGTGTAGAGAGTCTGTTTTGATCGATCGTAAGTTGGGACTGGCTGGAGTGATATCGGAATGTTGGACGATTGTGTAACGTCAGCCGTATATGTTACACTGCATATCGTAACGTAACTGACGTAACAACATGGCACTACGCAATTCAAAAAATAATTTTAGACCTTTAATTTAACATTTAGCACACAAATTTATACATACCTGTATTCTACAAAGTCTCGACTAAATGTCTGAAGAAAGGCAACACCGAAGCACTTATAAATTTTATAATACAGCGTAAAAAACCCTGACATTCAATTTGGCTAAAAACCGTTACAACGTCCGTCTCGAAAATTGTATTCGTTACACCGTTAGATCTGACAGCAGAATGACTTCGTATTTGCTTGTTTATGGTCAAAATGTTGCCAATTTTATGAATTGTAAAAAAATATGGGGTAAAATGTTTAACTTTCTCGTAAATATCGTAACATACCCTGACCTGTCAGGCGCCATTCATATTTATTGAAAATTTCAATTTAATTTAAAAATTAGTAGTTCAAACTATTCTTGATATATTTTGTATTATTTAGAAAGATATTACGTCATTTTATCCTACAAAAATGGAAACAACTATAGGTCTCATGCGAAAAAATCAAACAATAGCCTCATAAAGGAGTTGTAAGGTTTTGGGACAGTATGAAAACGAAAATGTTTCTATTTTGAAATTTGATTTCAAGCTATAATTATTTATTATTTCTCTATAATTTTGGTTACAAATACGTGACACATAATTAAAGTTTACGTTCGTATCCTTAGTTGTAACCTTATGGGTACAGATTCGGTTATTAAAAATAAAAATGCTCTGGGACATTTAAATTTTTCCTAGGTACACTTTTTCGCAAAAATTCCCCTAATACATATTTAATCTAAATGGTGTTTTTAATAACAGTATGATTGTTACGTAATGTAATGCTCTAAGCGCATTTTTTTTGTTTGGTTATGGTTTAATTTGTTTATTTCTTTTTAATAATTTAAAGATATATCTATTTATGAATGTGTTTTGTTTATTACCTATTACAATTGTTCTAATAGCGATAGTGTCGATATCGAACTTAGAAAGCATACGAGTGCGAATAGTCCTATTGCACTTGTATGCTTTCTAACAGTACGGAGGCATTTCATACTTCGTAACAAGGTAATTTCGAACTGGCGTACATCGAGATCCTGTACTTTAGAACTAACATACGTCGACATTTCAAACTTCGACATTACTACCGTAAAACGCCATCTGCCAGAAACTTTTAGTACTCTAAATAACCGCTGAATCGGGGTGTCCCGATTCTCCGAAGTGACAATTTCAATTGTCTTCGCCAAGCAAACAATGATTTTAATTTCATAAGCAACCTAGATGAATAATAATAATTAAATAATACCTTATTGCAATCACTTTAATATTATTCTAAGGAGGCGTTTAGCTCTATGCTGCCATTTAAAATATCTGTTTATCCTGATCTGCCCAGCGTTTTCTAAAGTAGGTCAGCTTCCAGCCCAACCACATTAGAGTCGCGTTATTTTGGAGGACAAGCAATGGCGATGCTATTACATTTTAGTAATGACAGCCGCTATAGCAATAAGGCCATTAGTAATTTATTTTTATTAACTTCGCTTAAATTATCCAACGCAATGGTGGACTAGAATCATTAAAAATAATAATGTTCGATTTATTTTATTAATAAACACAACAAGTGGTTACCAATATCTATCTAATACCTTTAAACGAGCAATATGTTTATGCATATGTTTGTATATATATAATATGAATCTTGGCATCGGCTACAACGATGTTCATGAAATTTAGTATGCAGCGGGTTTCGGAGCCGATAAATCGATCTACGAGTAGCTGGCTTTCATTATTAGAAAACGTCGTTTTATCCGAGCAAAGCTCGGTTAGCCTGGTATTTATGATGAAAAGAAAATCCAATTCTTTAACACGTTACATTGCGCTTACCGACACATTTTACCTTTTGTCAACTAGAAACGATTGAATAATAAGCTTGTTATTATCACCCTTGCCAACAAAACGCGACTATCGGCGCGCTTTATTTATTTTATTTATTATTACCTAATTCTTGAGGAAGGTTATAGGATATTTAACATCACGCTACGACCATTAGGAGTATATTATCAATCAAAATCAAAATTATCAGAATTGATAGCTAATATATTGCATAGTTTATATTTTCCAGTGAAATGAAGGTTTACAAAGTTTGTGTTGCGGTTCAATACCCATATCGTATTTTCCTGAAAATTATACATAGTACTCGCTCTTTTGCAGAACACTAATGCGTATGTGTAAGACCTGCATTAGACCTTATTTTCATTGCGTAATAAGCGAGAATTTCAGTATACCATGCCATGTATCTGCAAAGTGAGTAAAAACTTGATTCAGCGCTTTCTATTGCGTTTAAATGTAATTACAAACAGTACAGTACAAGCTGCGCTGTCTGCTGCAAACGTACGAAGCCAATTCCACGTGAAGTGTTCTTGTTGCGGACTTAATTATAAAGATGGCGTTATCAAGTTTTATGGTTATTTTTTGTGTTGAATTTCGAATATGGTGCAGTGCAGTGGCGGTCGGAGGAGGATCTTAAGGTCTTGCCTCTCAAGTCAAATTAACCTCTTTAAAATAAACAAATCTTCCCTGTTTTTTGTAATAAATAAGATTAAACTTCGCGATTATAACGTGCGAGACAAAACTCGACTGACATTTGCCAATATGAATAGGTTACTCTCTCTTCTTTACTTATCATTCCCCCTTTATCCCCCACTGTGACCAACCCCAAAATCTTAGGCTGCTACCCCTCCTAAGAACTTATTACTTACCTCCTAATAATACACTGTCTGTTACAGAACGCCCATGAGTTACTGATTGAGCACCAGTTTTCAAAACTCGCATCAACGTTTGCTCGATTGTCATGTCTGGCCAAATTCCAGACCAAGCTTTGTCCGTACGCCTTACTGTAAAAAGCCTTTTTTCGGTAAAAGTTACAAATTCGGAAGAATCCATCACATTTTTCAAATCTGACATATCTTGAAGGTAAATTTGAGCCCCTTTGCAATAATTAAAATGCCCTGCCGCATGAAATATTGGTAACATCTGCTTGATACATGATAAATGTAAATTCCAATTGCCCAAACGTTCAGCCTCGATAAATTGTAATGCCACAATAACACTATTGAAGTACTGTAGCCACAGTTCAGCAGTTGGACTTTTATGATGTAGTATCGTTGTGGCACTGATGAATAATTTTAACATGGCTACAGCATCATCTGTTTCATAAACTTGATCTAAAGTGGGTGGATAATTCTTTAGATCAGCAAATAAATTTGAAATCGTTAATTTTTTATTCTGAATTTGACGAGAAATACTTATAAATGATGGAGGAGTCTTCCAGTGGTCGAGATTCTTTGATGTGCTCAATATTTTTATGACTTTCTATGTTTTCAGAACTTTCTGCGAACTCTGCAATTGTTTCCCCTATTGCATTCATTGCCAGCATACCGAATTTTGGGAAAATACTGTGCAAAACAGTTCAAAGATACCAGAACCTTCCATTATTGTTCCAATAGCTTTTACATAGGACATGAGCAAATGGAAACCTCCTAAGCGAGGAACTACATTTTCTAAATTTTTGTCCTTGGTGTTGCAGAGTATTTGTTTGGCTTTAATGTACAAAGGATAATCAAAAGTTACGGAGCAGGTTTTGCGTTCAGTTTCTTTGCAGTGTTGTGCAGCATAATGCAATACTGTATAAATTGTTCTCAAGTCCGATGGATTCTCGTCTATGAATGGCAAACAAAAAATCTTCGAAACTTGATAAAACGGTACCTACTTTAGCAATCCTATCAAATAAGCCACGAATACTAGGTAGTTTTTCAACTTGCATATAAGAAGCCCAAATGTGTGTAGAATATACTGTTGTGATTCTTGGTACAACATCTCCAAATGTAAATCCCGATACGTCTAAGTGTTTCACAGGTTCTAGTGTAATTTTTTGATCCGGAAAGTCTTTTAATTCCACAGCTCCTATAGAGGCAACTTCCGATGCAGCTGGCAGTCTCTTTAATTTTGGAATCTCTCCAGAAGTACAAACAGCATGCTTAGGAGCTACACAACAAATGCCACCCATAATGTGCATGGTGTTTTTTCCGTCAATAGTAGATGGATTATGATCTGCATTGTCGTATACATACTGAGTAAAACAAGGTTTCTCGATTTTTGTGACTTCGCAGTGTTGTAATAAGACGCACATACTCCAAGCTTCGCCAACAAATTGACGATTAATTTTGATCCTGATTTGCGGTTAATATATAATCCGGTAGAAGAGAAGAAAGAAATGATTTTGGACGAATAGCAGAGATTATGGAATGGGCTATGTAATCTTTATGTAATCTCCAAGGCTGTTAAAAGTTCCATCAGCATCTTCATTGGCCATTTCGTCATCATTCGTCTCGGATTGTTCAGAATACGTTGACTCTGACGTCTTTTCCAGTCTTCTCTTTTTTTGTGCACATCAAACATCATCAGCTCTTCCAAAAATTCATCTAAATACTTCGGAATATCTGCATGAACATTGTCAAGAAAGCTGACAGACGAAGGATATGTTTTGGTCTTGTACTGAGTACTTTTAATTTGTCTTCGTATTAACTCAGCAGCGGTTCGTATAACACGAATATCTTCATCTTCTTTTCTTTCTTCACGATGCATATACCACATATCGTCAACAGATAAATCGCCAGAACCACAGTAAGTGACGATACTTTTAATCCCTGTACCTGAAATCGTGACGTCAATACCGAAATGACTTTCTAAATGTGTTATTAGTGTTATTTTTGGTGACGGCCGATATTCCATAATTTTTAATAATCCACCGACTGTAAATTGGCATTCGAAACTGTTTTCAATGTAATCAAAAACAAATTTCAATGAGTTTTGTAGAGGTGAATCCTCGATTTTAGATTCATCAACCGGATTTTTTTAAATTTATTGAGACAGGAAAGATGATAACGTGCCTTTACTTCTGTTAATGACTTTACTCGGGATATTAAATCAATAATATGCTGTCCAAGAGAGTCATTACGTGAGAGAGTCATGTCGTCTTCTTCTACCTCTACTAAAAAGACTAAAAAATAAATAACAAGTGTAGGTGTAAGAAAATCAAATAATCTAGATACTAGACTATTTGATTGAAATTTTAAATATTAGAAGTAATCATTTTGATTACAGTAAATAATCTCTTAAGATCTTAAGTGGAGGAAATACATAACGTATGTGGCCTAAACGGCCCAAAAATAGAAAAAGTAGATGATGTTTTTTTTTTGTTTTTTTCCCACATTCTTTAAAAGTTTGTGATAATAACAGCTACAGTACAGTACAATAAACAAGTGAGGCATGTCAAATTATATTCAGCGACTGGACTTCTCTTACAGAATCGTTTCCTGAGTCATGGCATCGAACATCTGAGGCATGGGGTCGTGAACCTGATTCATGGTATCGCAAAAGTCAATGTCAGCCATGGAATCGTCAATCTGAGTCATGGGATCGTGAACCTGAGTCATGGAATCGTCCATTTGAGTCATGTGATCGTCATCCTGAGTTATGGGAACGTGAATCTGAACCGGGGGGCAATTTTCCAGTATGACATCATTAAATGTGTATGGTCTCATTTCCATATCGATGGGGCGAGCATATCTAGAGCGGGTAGCAGGGTTCCTGTGGCGGCGAGTATTGTCCGGTAGAGGAACACGGCAAAAGCAATACTTGAAGAGATGGAAATAAGATGTGCTCAAAGCTCCATTGCAGCAGCCATATAATAAACTTGTCGGGATAGCTCGGGTCACGCCGACAGCTGCTGCGTGGTAGAAGGTCTGATCGGATGTGTTAGGGTAATAATTCAAAATGATGACATGAGTTGGCCACCCAGCTACGTAAACGAAGTACGATGCCATGTTCACCCTCACCATAGCCCCGTCATGGTAGTATAGGGCCGATTGACGGTGTCGGGAGCGCTGGTAGTTAATCTGTTCGATATGCGTGTAAGCAGCTAACAAGCAAAAACCGGATATAAGCAAAGTTGTTCCATGGAAGACTCCAAATGTGGTGTAACGGAAGAATAAGTCGCCGGTGTACTCGCGCTCGCAGTAGTCGTAGTCGTATTTACCGTAGACCCCAAGGCTCGCCAATCCAAACGCCATAATAAAAACGGTACTGCAGGTCGCCACGATACTCTCGAGGATACAACTATCACGGACATGTAGTACAACAGAGTGGCACACTCTAAAGTACGTTTCGACTGACGCCAACTGTAAAAAAAACGTATCTTAAGTACACGTTTTAGCAATAAGATATCCTAATCAAAACATTGTGTGCTGCTGGTGAATGGTTTCAACGAAATTATTACTATTCAGTATTGTATTATAGTATGTGTAATTGCAACGCTTCATTTCGCATTGAAGCACAAATAAAGACTTAGCAGTAATAATAGCATTGAACACAGCACACAAAATGTTACTTAACAACACACTCAAAACTAACAATACTTATTTTCATCATAAAGCAACAATTATTCGTAGCTGTTAATGTAGAGAAACATAAAGAATTGCAGGAATACTTACGGTGAAATACATCGAATAACAATAGGTAGAAGCAGTGATCAGTAATTGCAGAGAGCGACACGACAAAAGCACGTCCCATCTCCCAGTAGCAAATACAACGCATGCCGTTGGTATGACCACTGCTGTGAGGAGGAGATCCGATGCCCCAGCACACACGAGGAACGTATTTCCTGGAGGACAAATAAAAATTATGATTAGTCTGACAATCGACGGCAATACACCGAGGCAATACAAACTTAAATGTCAATGCTACATGGTCGTCAAACAGTTCTTATGTTCATCTAACCCTCCCTGTGTTGAGAGGTAGTTCTAGAATATTTGAAATTACTTCACGACGATTTGCCTTTAATATGGTAAAGTGGAGTAACGAAGCCGTATTCTTATATTTGGAGTTGTATTCAAAGTGAATCGGTATTACTGGATCGGAAGGATCGTCTACATAAGGATAAACTTATTGCATTACACGACGCGTAGTAGCGAATCTCAACGAAACTCACAAAATGTATCATATGTGTGTTTTTAATTTTGCGCCGGTTGTATACTTGTAAAAAAAGTCATATGCACAATTAAGGTATAGCTCAGAAGCTCTTATCACTTCGGCGATCTCCAATATCAAAAGACGTTGAGACGTAGGCTTATTAATGTGTAGAGAGTCTGTTTTGATCGATCGTAAGTTGGGACTGGCTGGAGTGATATCGGAATGTTGGACGATTGTGTAACGTCAGCCGTATATGTTACACTGCATATCGTAACGTAACTGACGTAACAACATGGCACTACGCAATTCAAAAAATAATTTTAGACCTTTAATTTAACATTTAGCACACAAATTTATACATACCTGTATTCTACAAAGTCTCGACTAAATGTCTGAAGAAAGGCAACACCGAAGCACTTATAAATTTTATAATACAGCGTAAAAAACCCTGACATTCAATTTGGCTAAAAACCGTTACAACGTCCGTCTCGAAAATTGTATTCGTTACACCGTTAGATCTGACAGCAGAATGACTTCGTATTTGCTTGTTTATGGTCAAAATGTTGCCAATTTTATGAATTGTAAAAAAATATGGGGTAAAATGTTTAACTTTCTCGTAAATATCGTAACATACCCTGACCTGTCAGGCGCCATTCATATTTATTGAAAATTTCAATTTAATTTAAAAATTAGTAGTTCAAACTATTCTTGATATATTTTGTATTATTTAGAAAGATATTACGTCATTTTATCCTACAAAAATGGAAACAACTATAGGTCTCATGCGAAAAAATCAAACAATAGCCTCATAAAGGAGTTGTAAGGTTTTGGGACAGTATGAAAACGAAAATGTTTCTATTTTGAAATTTGATTTCAAGCTATAATTATTTATTATTTCTCTATAATTTTGGTTACAAATACGTGACACATAATTAAAGTTTACGTTCGTATCCTTAGTTGTAACCTTATGGGTACAGATTCGGTTATTAAAAATAAAAATGCTCTGGGACATTTAAATTTTTCCTAGGTACACTTTTTCGCAAAAATTCCCCTAATACATATTTAATCTAAATGGTGTTTTTAATAACAGTATGATTGTTACGTAATGTAATGCTCTAAGCGCATTTTTTTTGTTTGGTTATGGTTTAATTTGTTTATTTCTTTTTAATAATTTAAAGATATATCTATTTATGAATGTGTTTTGTTTATTACCTATTACAATTGTTCTAATAGCGATAGTGTCGATATCGAACTTAGAAAGCATACGAGTGCGAATAGTCCTATTGCACTTGTATGCTTTCTAACAGTACGGAGGCATTTCATACTTCGTAACAAGGTAATTTCGAACTGGCGTACATCGAGATCCTGTACTTTAGAACTAACATACGTCGACATTTCAAACTTCGACATTACTACCGTAAAACGCCATCTGCCAGAAACTTTTAGTACTCTAAATAACCGCTGAATCGGGGTGTCCCGATTCTCCGAAGTGACAATTTCAATTGTCTTCGCCAAGCAAACAATGATTTTAATTTCATAAGCAACCTAGATGAATAATAATAATTAAATAATACCTTATTGCAATCACTTTAATATTATTCTAAGGAGGCGTTTAGCTCTATGCTGCCATTTAAAATATCTGTTTATCCTGATCTGCCCAGCGTTTTCTAAAGTAGGTCAGCTTCCAGCCCAACCACATTAGAGTCGCGTTATTTTGGAGGACAAGCAATGGCGATGCTATTACATTTTAGTAATGACAGCCGCTATAGCAATAAGGCCATTAGTAATTTATTTTTATTAACTTCGCTTAAATTATCCAACGCAATGGTGGACTAGAATCATTAAAAATAATAATGTTCGATTTATTTTATTAATAAACACAACAAGTGGTTACCAATATCTATCTAATACCTTTAAACGAGCAATATGTTTATGCATATGTTTGTATATATATATTATGAATCTTGGCATCGGCTACAACGATGTTCATGAAATTTAGTATGCAGCGGGTTTCGGAGCCGATAAATCGATCTACGAGTAGCTGGCTTTCATTATTAGAAAACGTCGTTTTATCCGAGCAAAGCTCGGTTAGCCTGGTATTTATGATGAAAAGAAAATCCAATTCTTTAACACGTTACATTGCGCTTACCGACACATTTTACCTTTTGTCAACTAGAAACGATTGAATAATAAGCTTGTTATTATCACCCTTGCCAACAAAACGCGACTATCGGCGCGCTTTATTTATTTTATTTATTATTACCTAATTCTTGAGGAAGGTTATAGGATATTTAACATCACGCTACGACCATTAGGAGTATATTATCAATCAAAATCAAAATTATCAGAATTGATAGCTAATATATTGCATAGTTTATATTTTCCAGTGAAATGAAGGTTTACAAAGTTTGTGTTGCGGTTCAATACCCATATCGTATTTTCCTGAAAATTATACATAGTACTCGCTCTTTTGCAGAACACTAATGCGTATGTGTAAGACCTGCATTAGACCTTATTTTCATTGCGTAATAAGCGAGAATTTCAGTATACCATGCCATGTATCTGCAAAGTGAGTAAAAACTTGATTCAGCGCTTTCTATTGCGTTTAAATGTAATTACAAACAGTACAGTACAAGCTGCGCTGTCTGCTGCAAACGTACGAAGCCAATTCCACGTGAAGTGTTCTTGTTGCGGACTTAATTATAAAGATGGCGTTATCAAGTTTTATGGTTATTTTTTGTGTTGAATTTCGAATATGGTGCAGTGCAGTGGCGGTCGGAGGAGGATCTTAAGGTCTTGCCTCTCAAGTCAAATTAACCTCTTTAAAATAAACAAATCTTCCCTGTTTTTTGTAATAAATAAGATTAAACTTCGCGATTATAACGTGCGAGACAAAACTCGACTGACATTTGCCAATATGAATAGGTTACTCTCTCTTCTTTACTTATCATTCCCCCTTTATCCCCCACTGTGACCAACCCCAAAATCTTAGGCTGCTACCCCTCCTAAGAACTTATTACTTACCTCCTAATAATACACTGTCTGTTACAGAACGCCCATGAGTTACTGATTGAGCACCAGTTTTCAAAACTCGCATCAACGTTTGCTCGATTGTCATGTCTGGCCAAATTCCAGACCAAGCTTTGTCCGTACGCCTTACTGTAAAAAGCCTTTTTTCGGTAAAAGTTACAAATTCGGAAGAATCCATCACATTTTTCAAATCTGACATATCTTGAAGGTAAATTTGAGCCCCTTTGCAATAATTAAAATGCCCTGCCGCATGAAATATTGGTAACATCTGCTTGATACATGATAAATGTAAATTCCAATTGCCCAAACGTTCAGCCTCGATAAATTGTAATGCCACAATAACACTATTGAAGTACTGTAGCCACAGTTCAGCAGTTGGACTTTTATGATGTAGTATCGTTGTGGCACTGATGAATAATTTTAACATGGCTACAGCATCATCTGTTTCATAAACTTGATCTAAAGTGGGTGGATAATTCTTTAGATCAGCAAATAAATTTGAAATCGTTAATTTTTTATTCTGAATTTGACGAGAAATACTTATAAATGATGGAGGAGTCTTCCAGTGGTCGAGATTCTTTGATGTGCTCAATATTTTTATGACTTTCTATGTTTTCAGAACTTTCTGCGAACTCTGCAATTGTTTCCCCTATTGCATTCATTGCCAGCATACCGAATTTTGGGAAAATACTGTGCAAAACAGTTCAAAGATACCAGAACCTTCCATTATTGTTCCAATAGCTTTTACATAGGACATGAGCAAATGGAAACCTCCTAAGCGAGGAACTACATTTTCTAAATTTTTGTCCTTGGTGTTGCAGAGTATTTGTTTGGCTTTAATGTACAAAGGATAATCAAAAGTTACGGAGCAGGTTTTGCGTTCAGTTTCTTTGCAGTGTTGTGCAGCATAATGCAATACTGTATAAATTGTTCTCAAGTCCGATGGATTCTCGTCTATGAATGGCAAACAAAAAATCTTCGAAACTTGATAAAACGGTACCTACTTTAGCAATCCTATCAAATAAGCCACGAATACTAGGTAGTTTTTCAACTTGCATATAAGAAGCCCAAATGTGTGTAGAATATACTGTTGTGATTCTTGGTACAACATCTCCAAATGTAAATCCCGATACGTCTAAGTGTTTCACAGGTTCTAGTGTAATTTTTTGATCCGGAAAGTCTTTTAATTCCACAGCTCCTATAGAGGCAACTTCCGATGCAGCTGGCAGTCTCTTTAATTTTGGAATCTCTCCAGAAGTACAAACAGCATGCTTAGGAGCTACACAACAAATGCCACCCATAATGTGCATGGTGTTTTTTCCGTCAATAGTAGATGGATTATGATCTGCATTGTCGTATACATACTGAGTAAAACAAGGTTTCTCGATTTTTGTGACTTCGCAGTGTTGTAATAAGACGCACATACTCCAAGCTTCGCCAACAAATTGACGATTAATTTTGATCCTGATTTGCGGTTAATATATAATCCGGTAGAAGAGAAGAAAGAAATGATTTTGGACGAATAGCAGAGATTATGGAATGGGCTATGTAATCTTTATGTAATCTCCAAGGCTGTTAAAAGTTCCATCAGCATCTTCATTGGCCATTTCGTCATCATTCGTCTCGGATTGTTCAGAATACGTTGACTCTGACGTCTTTTCCAGTCTTCTCTTTTTTTGTGCACATCAAACATCATCAGCTCTTCCAAAAATTCATCTAAATACTTCGGAATATCTGCATGAACATTGTCAAGAAAGCTGACAGACGAAGGATATGTTTTGGTCTTGTACTGAGTACTTTTAATTTGTCTTCGTATTAACTCAGCAGCGGTTCGTATAACACGAATATCTTCATCTTCTTTTCTTTCTTCACGATGCATATACCACATATCGTCAACAGATAAATCGCCAGAACCACAGTAAGTGACGATACTTTTAATCCCTGTACCTGAAATCGTGACGTCAATACCGAAATGACTTTCTAAATGTGTTATTAGTGTTATTTTTGGTGACGGCCGATATTCCATAATTTTTAATAATCCACCGACTGTAAATTGGCATTCGAAACTGTTTTCAATGTAATCAAAAACAAATTTCAATGAGTTTTGTAGAGGTGAATCCTCGATTTTAGATTCATCAACCGGATTTTTTTAAATTTATTGAGACAGGAAAGATGATAACGTGCCTTTACTTCTGTTAATGACTTTACTCGGGATATTAAATCAATAATATGCTGTCCAAGAGAGTCATTACGTGAGAGAGTCATGTCGTCTTCTTCTACCTCTACTAAAAAGACTAAAAAATAAATAACAAGTGTAGGTGTAAGAAAATCAAATAATCTAGATACTAGACTATTTGATTGAAATTTTAAATATTAGAAGTAATAATTTTGATTACAGTAAATAATCTCTTAAGATCTTAAGTGGAGGAAATACATAACGTATGTGGCCTAAACGGCCCAAAAATAGAAAAAGTAGATGATGTTTTTTTTTTGTTTTTTTCCCACATTCTTTAAAAGTTTGTGATAATAACAGCTACAGTACAGTACAATAAACAAGTGAGGCATGTCAAATTATATTCAGCGACTGGACTTCTCTACAGAATCGTTTCCTGAGTCATGGCATCGAACATCTGAGGCATGGGGTCGTGAACCTGATTCATGGTATCGCAAAAGTCAATGTCAGCCATGGAATCGTCAATCTGAGTCATGGGATCGTGAACCTGAGTCATGGAATCGTCCATTTGAGTCATGTGATCGTCATCCTGAGTTATGGGAACGTGAATCTGAACCGGGGGGCAATTTTCCAGTATGACATCATTAAATGTGTATGGTCTCATTTCCATATCGATGGGGCGAGCATTATCTAGAGCGGGTAGCAGGGTTCCTGTGGCGGCGAGTATTGTCCGGTAGAGGAACACGGCAAAAGCAATACTTGAAGAGATGGAAATAAGATGTGCTCAAAGCTCCATTGCAGCAGCCATATAATAAACTTGTCGGGATAGCTCGGGTCACGCCGACAGCTGCTGCGTGGTAGAAGGTCTGATCGGATGTGTTAGGGTAATAATTCAAAATGATGACATGAGTTGGCCACCCAGCTACGTAAACGAAGTACGATGCCATGTTCACCCTCACCATAGCCCCGTCATGGTAGTATAGGGCCGATTGACGGTGTCGGGAGCGCTGGTAGTTAATCTGTTCGATATGCGTGTAAGCAGCTAACAAGCAAAAACCGGATATAAGCAAAGTTGTTCCATGGAAGACTCCAAATGTGGTGTAACGGAAGAATAAGTCGCCGGTGTACTCGCGCTCGCAGTAGTCGTAGTCGTATTTACCGTAGACCCCAAGGCTCGCCAATCCAAACGCCATAATAAAAACGGTACTGCAGGTCGCCACGATACTCTCGAGGATACAACTATCACGGACATGTAGTACAACAGAGTGGCACACTCTAAAGTACGTTTCGACTGACGCCAACTGTAAAAAAAACGTATCTTAAGTACACGTTTTAGCAATAAGATATCCTAATCAAAACATTGTGTGCTGCTGGTGAATGGTTTCAACGAAATTATTACTATTCAGTATTGTATTATAGTATGTGTAATTGCAACGCTTCATTTCGCATTGAAGCACAAATAAAGACTTAGCAGTAATAATAGCATTGAACACAGCACACAAAATGTTACTTAACAACACACTCAAAACTAACAATACTTATTTTCATCATAAAGCAACAATTATTCGTAGCTGTTAATGTAGAGAAACATAAAGAATTGCAGGAATACTTACGGTGAAATACATCGAATAACAATAGGTAGAAGCAGTGATCAGTAATTGCAGAGAGCGACACGACAAAAGCACGTCCCATCTCCCAGTAGCAAATACAACGCATGCCGTTGGTATGACCACTGCTGTGAGGAGGAGATCCGATGCCCCAGCACACACGAGGAACGTATTTCCTGGAGGACAAATAAAAATTATGATTAGTCTGACAATCGACGGCAATACACCGAGGCAATACAAACTTAAATGTCAATGCTACATGGTCGTCAAACAGTTCTTAT